>NNCF01130167.1:0-140247 GCA_002313205.1 Laupala kohalensis | reverse complement strand
GAAAACTGTTGATTTTAAATTTCACGCCGTTCCGACGACGTGTAGCTTGGCAATCTCTAACTGCACTGAAGTATTGAATCGTACTGAATCTAGTCATTCATCGAGACAAAAGCATATGATGTCCGAGCAATTCAAGATATTTCACGAGAAAGGGCGGGCACCCAGGTCCCTGGTACCAGTCCTTGAGCAAAAACAGATCATCCGTTCCGTCGATACGAGATAAGACATTTCCGCCCACCCCCCGTCGGAACAAGGCTAAAATATATAAAATAATAAAAATTTAGTATTTAAGTAAACGGAAGATACATGTAAATAATTTTGGAGATCAATTTAAAAGTTAAAACTTAACGTTAACATCGATAATTAACGATTAACGTTTTTTCTGCCCAGCGATGACTTAATAAGAGAGCAATCTAAGCTTTGTTAATTCTCCTTCTAGAATTCATACAATTCCCACTCTTGTATATCCTCTACCAATATCTTGTCCTCGATCTGGTATCATACTAACTCTCCTCCTTTCGAACTAATTGGAAAAATTCTTGGTTTCCTGGAATATTCTTTAAGTTCCTACAAAATGATTCTACACACTATAAAGATAAAATTTACATTTCTTTAAGTTATTTACTCATTTAAATATACATTTAAACACTTTTTTTAATTATCGTACAGTATCATTCTTTTAACTTCTTAACTTAGAAAGTGTTATTTCTATTGATTCCTTACTCCCATCCTTTTCTATAAAGGTCAAGTCAGGTTTCTGAAGTAAAGGAAGGAATAAATAATTCGCAAACTTACAATACATGAGCAATTTTGGAACATCTAAAATAATTAGCAACACACACACACCACAGTGTAACACCCCTGTTAAGAACGAATACATGAATGTATTGTGCCCTCGTTTCCACCATCTTATGAATTACTTCCTTTACACAATCACATACAAGCTTTTCTACTCTTTTGACCAAAAACTGTTCATTTAGCTAACAATAGATCAATGTTATTTTTCTTGTTCAAAAGATAGGTGGTGCGCTTGAATAATCTCCTCCAATTGAATAGACTAAGCTTCAATGCACGCCGGTAATTTCAGATGGTTAGTGTAGTCAGAAATGCCGTTTCCGATGGAATTTCGCTTTCACTTACCAAAATCAAATTCTTTGTGATGTCATTTTAACTAACCAATAGAACATAGCTAAAAATATTTAATTGGGGGGAAAGAAAAGAATGGACTCGTTCATTGCGCATGTTACCAGATAAAACTGAAATAAACCATGGAATAGAATTATTTTCTTTTGACGACGGGAGGAAGAAGCATTTATGAATGATAAAACAGATGACTATTAGGAAGTATGGCGAAATTTTTTTCTGAGGAAAGGGTTGCAGTTTCACTAATGACCCAGCTTTTCTGTTTTTCTTTCTCCTGTAATTCCAAAAACACAAGTGTCAAAAATGTGTTTACGTTATCATACGTTTATAATAGCCATCCGAAACAGAGATCGGTGCATGAAATACGACTTCTATTCCAGTAGATTAGTTGTATGTTGTTTCGTGCACCTCGCGGAGTCCTCTTCCCTCGCCCACTAACTTCAGCGGTGCAATATTCCCACCTAACGTCTACAGTAATCCGCCTACAATTGCATATCATCTTCACTATCCCGTTGCACTTAAAATCTAATTTGTATCCAAATGTAATGACAGGCCTCGTTGGTTATATTCAAGAATCAAAGGCGAGAGAGCGCGACTTATACCTCTCACTTCTGCCACGGTCACGACTGTGCAGTCTTGTGCTACCCTAAGGTGGTAACGATCATGATAGTCTTCTCTCTTACTGAGTTTGAGTAATAGAAATGCTTTCCTCCCTGGGTACTTTTATACAGAGGAAGTCGTTCCATTACCGTGCATAAAATACATATAGCGAAAGAAAAAATACAATCATTAGTTTCAATGTACCAAGATTCTAATGAGTAAATTCACGACGCGTCGTGTATGAACTGTAGCAGACAGCAGTAAAAGTTATTTAAAAAATACCAAAATGAAAAGAACAAAACAACTTAAATATATTTTTACATCAAATTTGTTTTTTAAATTCACGTTTCATATACATATTAGTATTTACACAAAATATTTACACCCCGCACCTGCACCATCAATCCTTATTTACTAATCATAATAAATCCCAAGACTACAAAGAAGACATTTACAAGTCAATGAAGAACATCTGTGCAAATCTACCGTGCAAAGTACAATATCTCTTATTTCAGTCGGAATTCAATGGATTTCTCATATGCACCAATAATTATCGTGGGAACATGGGATTGAAACCAATCTCGTGTAATCTCAACAACAATGTTATTGATACTGAGTATCTGAATACTGAAATGTACGAATGAACCAATAAAGACACTTACTTGATTCAGATCTCGAATCTCATTGCGTCGAACATACAATTCCTGAAGATTGCGGCACCATTGGAAGTCAGCCAACGTCGCAATTTTGTTCACACTGCAAAAAAAAAAATAATTCAGAAATGTGACAAAGCATGGAATACCACACAACGTGCAGCTTCTCGAAATGTTTTGTTCTAGTAATGATATACTTCATCCAAGAATATAAGAAAATTAACTCCTTGTTTTAGTTTCCATTACATATTAATTTTGAATTATAATACAATTATTTTCGCCAAATATTTCCAAACTGAAACAAAGTACGTTACCGTTCCGCTTAATTGTTGGTTAAGTCACCGAACTGATATTTAACTTGACTTCCATGTATTATGGAAACGAACAAGTATTTCACCAGATGAGAGGACATCAGGTCTAGAACCATAAGTTATGCAGCTTATTAATGCTTTCATGCATCACGAAGTAATAATTCCTGCCTGCTAACATGACACAGCCGAAGCTTTGCGATTCCAGCGCATCATGTACATCACTAAACTGACATTTTGTTACATCGTAAATAAGATTACAATTACACAAACAAGGTTAAAATTATACATAACAAATTACACATACATACATCAGTTACAAGTAAAGAAGTCAGCAACATCTAGGTGATAAAAATCATATGTAATCACATGGAAATACCTCGCAAAACATTAAAGGAGGGTTGAAACAGTTAGGAATGTGACTTTTCGGCTTCCAATCGCCAAGTTCTTGATTGGTGATTTCATTACGATATCTTTAATGGTGTATTTATTTATTACAAAATAAAGAGGGAAAGTACGTGTGTTTGAGGTCAAACATGGATAAAATTTAAGTGAAACGTGATGGAAATTATGCACATATAGGTACAGCTGTGGAAGGCGAACGGGTGATGCAGTGGTTAAAACTATTGCGATCAAAGCAGGAGTCCCGAGTTCGATTCCCAGCTCGTCGCCATTTTCATCTGACCGAAAGTTGTCATCGTTATGGAAATTAGACTTGTTCACTTTTCCGAAAATCGAATTTTCCGTGAAATATTAAAATTATCTTCCGAAGTAAATCGTCTCATCAAAGAATAATTACATTTTTTTGAGAACTTAAGGTAGTACTAGCGCAGGTAGAATTAAATTACTAAAATATCTTAAATCGGCGTAAATAAACCGAGTAACACGTGCTTATCGTGATTTCAACTTGAAAAACATACCTCACCGGACATTTAAATGAAATAATTGCAATTATAATTGATGGTGAAAAACATTGCGTCTTATAAACAAAACACTTATTTACAAATTAAAACAAACTTTTAAATCACGAAAGTGATGGAAGTTTATTGTGATTTGAAGTAAATTTTCCGTTGAATTTTTCACATCACTTTCATCGTTAGGTCACCGGACATCAGAGAAAGATATTTTACTTTTTCCAAGGTGAGATGCATAAATCATGAATCCGTTTCGCTCCTCCGCCATGTTTTTACATGCTTTTGTGCATTTTAAACGAGTCAAGCGAGTTCCTGAATTTTATGTATCTATATTATTAACCGACAGATGGAAATTAAATCATGTTCTTTCATCATTATTATTAATGTTATTGTGTTTTATTACAATCAGAATAAAAATAAAGAAAACAATTATGCATCTCGGGGATTTGACTAACTTGAAGTGCTGTTCCCACCTTAAGAAGTGGACTGGAGGAAAATGGTGTCCTTGATCTATACACAAACGAAGGTACTTCCCAAACAACGGCGAATGATTTAAACCATAAAAAACGGTTCGTCAAGTTTCGTCCAGTTTTATTCTGTTTTACTGCCATTACATTTTCCCCTTCTCCATTAAGTGCATTAATTTTAACAGATATCGTGCATAAGGTAAATTCAGAACACAACCGAATGAATTGGGGATCGGGCAAACACGGGTATGCGGAAATTCGGAAGATATATCTGCAACTCAGTAAGAATATAAGACGTACGAAGGAAAGAAAATCGTGACTTTTATTGATGAAATTGAGTGAACGTGTACATACGTGTTTTACCACTCGCCACATACAATGTCGCTGTTATTTTGTTNTGTCTACAAAGGCGAATGGGGGGGGGGGGGGCTAAGGAGGCTATAGCTCCCACCGCAATGGACCTGAACTCTCAACAAATAAAGGTAAACTTTGCCACTTAAAACAATAAATTTGAATACTATTAAATACTGTTAATTGTTGATTATCTATTCGGCGAGTTGATATATTTTATTTAAAATATAATATTTATAAAATTCGTGTCTTAAAGCCATGATTTTCAAACAGAATTGCTCTCCAGATCCCTCCTCGGTTAGCATACCCCCTTGACTACGGTCTAGATTCGCCACTGGATTTGTCTATGCATATTTTCAGCTCCAAAATCAATTTTTTAGTTGGAATTCGGACTAATAGGCATACAATAGTTGGATTTCTACTGAAGTAAACCATTGATGTAATATGGGAACAACAACCCTCTTCATTCACGCAGTTGCAACTTGGACGAACGACAGATTCAGTATCCATTAGGTTGGTAATGACTATCACTAATCGCAACAGCAATTTTTTATTACGTATCTTATGCTCAGTACATGTAAAAAATTATCCGCCAAGGATCTACTTTCACTATACTTTATGAAATCGATAATGTTTACGCTAAGATAGAAAAATAGCGAAAAAGACTTAAGTGATTCAAAAGTGACCCGGCGACTGAGGCTATACACTAAGTTAGAATACGACTAGTAAGTGTCAATCTCTAAACTTCAAAAAAATAATCTATAATGCGCCAAATAATCTAAACTGCAATTATTGAGGACTTTGAAAGTAGAACACCACCCATATTGAGTTTAACTCAGCTTATGAAGTGGTTCAAGAAAAAATTCAGATAAAACACATAGGTCATGCACAGTGAAATACTTGCATGTTAATGTTTTTCGCTAATAATTCAAAATATAACGACTGTCAATGGCCAAATCAAATTCTCTTGTGGTTTCAATTGTACTTGAAATAATACAATCTACTTCAGTAATTAATTTTAAAATAGCAGTAAAAAATAAAATAGAAGAAAAACGTTTTTGAGGGTGGGGGAGTAAAGGAATCATATGGAATATAGGACAAATCTTCATCTCATATAAGCATCTATATTACCAGCGTGAGTAGTGCGATATGGGTTGGCGGCATTTTTAGGCAGCTTGATCTGAAGAACTCTTTGCATGTCTAGCAAGATTGGTAAAAATAAATCACAAAAACCGGACTAAATATCACTAGCTTTTCGAATAAAACTAACTCCATTAATGCGGTATCTAAGCCATGCCCCTAACATATCTATGAGCTTTCCAAGGGAAGGCCATCTTTTATTTGTCAAATGATATCTGATCGTAACATGCTACTCTCTAAATCTCACATATTAATGACCTCTCCCCCGAAATGTGTGGCTCTCGAAGCAATGCTTTCTCCAAAGACCGCGGTTACAATAGATTTCTGCAAAAAGTCACGATGATACGATAATGCTATATTTATAAGCGGTCTCATAATTAATAAGATTTATTTGATATCCCTAACGGTCATTTCCGCAGCACAACAAACCATCATAAAACAGAGACAATATACATGATCTATGTATCGCTCCAATATATTCACATTTATTCTTAGGGAATATTTAGGAATGTTTAGGTTAAAAGGAAAAACAAATTAAAGGAAAACTCCGTAAGTCACGCACTCTAACAAAATAATAAAAAAGAAATAGCGCGGAAGCGGGAAAATTTACTGCACGAAACAAACAAACAATAAATAATTCAACTCCGGTATAACTAACATTACTTTGAAAAAATTAAAGCTAGTATGAAAATACTGAATGAAGAATTGAGGTAGATGAACTCATTTCACAGATGACCGATCGCCGACAGCTACCAACCTATTTAAATTTAATTTCCTGTCCCAGTAAGACCAATATTTCAGTTATTGATTTCTTTCTGGTCCGATAGACACCAGAAGAATAGAATTCCGCACTCATTACACGAGCGTCTGAAAAGAGTCGCTACCTCACGGAAAATTCAATATCAGTCATTTCTCTAGACCGACGCCAGATGGCAGCAAGAACGTCGCGTATGCAGAGTGAGTCTAATATCGAATTTTTTATTATAGACCCCCCACTTTGAACTGCTGTAGATGCCACAAAAAATCGTAGAAAATAACTAATTAACATCATTAAATTTGTTTTGTTCTTCTGCTTATACTCAAGTAAAAAAAATGGTTCTAAGAATGAATAATACTGTTTTAATAACAGAAATGTTTCAAAAAACGCGAAATTTTTTCCGTTTTTTCTCCGATACGTCGACTTTACCATGTTTTACAAAATAAACTTAAAGGGTCATTAATAATTTTTATTCAGCAAATGTTAACTATTATGTTTGAGACAACATTTCAAAATTTCGAGCTTTTACATGCAAAATATAATGAGTAATTAATCTTTTCCAAAAACAATGCTAAAAACAACCAGGCACATTTTTAAGGAATAAAATTTATACTGTCGCCTTCAGCGAAATGCCTTGATCACCTGATCAATGAAATTAAACGTTTAAAACTTAGTATGTAAACACAAATAAGTGATAAACAGAACTGTGTTTTCATTTGGCGACAGCTGCGCTGAAGCGTATCGGAAAAAACGGAAAAAAATTCGCGTTTTTGAAACATTTGTTATTAAAAAAGTATTATTCATTCTTAGAACCATTTTTTTACTTGAGTCTAAGCAAAAGAACTAGACAAATTTAATGGTGTTAATTAGTTTTTTCTACGATTTTTGTGTGGCATCTACAGCAGTTCAAAGTGAGGGGTCTGTAATAAAAAATCCGATAGTAGAAAGAGTGTAGCCGATAGGTGTCCAGGTTTTTGATTAACTGCGCCATTTCTCCGTCAAAAGGGCGCGAAATTTGAAATTTAAAGATGCATTATAATTGAATTTATAGGGGTTTAAAACATAACACTATAAATTTATGTCAAAGTATTTGAGTTATATTTACAGAATTAGTCGTTTATTTGGTATACAAATATTTCTGCATGGTTTCTTAATTCAACTTTATTAAACTGAATAATATCTTTTGATAACAGGCATCTCTACAGAGTTGCTTCCTTGGTGCTTGCATGAAGACAAGTAAAACCTCCAAAATGACATCAGTCTTTTAACGGTATGCGATCATAAATAAAACATCGGTTTAAACATATATATTTATAACAGATGGTGACATTTTGAAAGTTTTTCAATAAGTAAAGGAAATTGGATACACAGTAAGCAGCGAAACAAAAGAAACGCCTGTCTATTGTGCTGCAAAACGATGTTTCAATACGAGTCGACATGCAAAAATGTCTTTATGTCCCAAATATATAGCTCATCGATCCATTTGGATTCAACGATTCGGAACCGAAAAGTTATATAAGCGGTAGTTTTTGTATGGTTAAAAATTCTATTAAGTTATTCAATTAATGGAATACTTTTCTCTTTGCATCAAATACTACAACTGATAATATAAAATTATATATTATGTGTACCCCGTAGAGCTTAGCGGTGTCCGGAAGAGCTTAGTCATGTGCATGGCACTGTTGTGAAATGATTCACCACCTCCGCATTTTTATTAATACACAGCGTTTTGTTAATATTTCGTCATTTTATAATCATTTTATTCTCAGTTTTAAATTACATAAATTATGATATACAATTTTCGTTTCGGCCTCGCACAAAAGTTCACACGTACGTATTCAATATCACTCGACATCTCAAAGCATTATGAATATTGTAAAATAGTCTCCAGGACCTAATTTGCAAATATCTGAAGGGATTTAGAGAGGGTTTCTTTTCTTCACAATTGCGATACATCTCTCGGACATCACATTAATGAACGCATTTCATACACAACTAATAGTATTCAACAAAAAGATAAGCCACGTTTCTTACTTCACATTGTCATACGCAATTCCTAATTTACAAGAAATGATTTACCTACATATGCATAAGTTAAACAGTACTAAGTTCATCACTGAAACATTGTGGCCATACAATCAAATTCTGCATTATATCGTGAAATAATCAAGAACGCTAAGTAAACTATTAATTAGTTAAAGAGAATCCACGGAAAAGAGTCATATGTATGATACAGTATTATGTAGATATTGTTAAAAACTAAATTATGTAATTAAAACATTTCTGACGGATAGATTGAAATTACTGAATTCGATTTGTCAACTTCGAGAAAAAATAAAGAAAAAAATTGCATCAAGAATTTCGAAATCCTTCTTGACACGCTCTTTTCTTGTGTTATGAGCTTCGTTTTCATATATCATAGCCTTCTTTACTACAAGTCGTGGCCCGAGAAAGACAACACTGTATTAATTGTCAAAGGTAGTACGATAAGACGGAGCGTAGTCCAAAAGCAATATGACAAAAATATATAGTTAAACTAAACTTAATGTCTTACGATAAAACGAACATGACTGTTCGAGGTATAGTATCATTAGTTGCATTTTAGAAACAAGTTTTTCCTAAAATCTGCGGCGTCAATGTAAGGTTATTTAAGACAACACAAAGTTTTCAGATATTTCTGCATGTCATAAACTCTCGTAAATTTATTTATTTATTTATTATTATTATTTTGAAAGAGATAAAACGCATTGAAATTATTAATTGGCTGTAGCGACTCTAATCATCATTTAATATTTAATAACAGTACGTATAAAATTGAAAGTCTCGAATGTAGAACCCTATCCTCCACGTTCAAAATCATCCTCGAAAATGTAATCAGTACGCATATATACTTCTTATAAGAGTTATTATTAAAACGAAGATGAAACATTTCGTAGTTAAAATCTGCAATAATTTTCGGACAATATCACATTTTCTTCCCTGAATTAAGAATTCAAGATCGACAACTATGGCCTTGTACTTAACTGCGTACTTCATCCATGTCTTTAGGTCGTTGTTAGCTGAGACTCCAAGGAACATAAGGATACAATATAAGGAAAGATAGGGTTGTGGCACATAATTAGGTCTTGCGTAATTGATGATGTTGATCGTTTTTCTTAAGAAATTTTTTTATCTGCTACAAAACTAACAACATGTAACCATTAAAACAAACGAAACAGCTTGATATTACCATTTATAATTTCACTTCACTACGAGTAAATGTTTACGATACCACAGTGGGTCCCTACTCAAGAAAATACATCATTTTAGGTTATGGCTTTATACTATTCAAATTATCGCATCAATTACGCTGAGAAACAATTACTTTCTAAATCACAGATTACTTGCTTCACCATTCTTCAATCCAGTACCGATGCGAAAGCACAAAGTTATTCGATAATGCAACCAAATAGTCCGAACTTCAAAAATCTACTGCAGCCTTTTCTTCTGTGATTACGGCTGTGAAGCATGTTTACGAGCAATCATAGGACTACCATACAAGGTTGCCAAATATGAGGGTCACGGTTTGTAGTACAGAAGGCTGTGCATAAACAAATCGGAAATCGTACAATGTAGCGTATGCAACAAGGCAGTACTTAAAACCTTGAGTCACGGAAACCACTGGCGCATTGGAGAAAGAAATATCATTAGTTTTTGCAATCCAAAGCAACAATAATGTTTTCTTGGGGCTTTAGGGCTCACCAACGTCAATCGAATTAGAATGGCCGGAATCAAATCAGAATGCAATAGAAATTGCTCGGAGTCGATATTATGAAAAGAGAAAACGGCAGTCCTTAAAGCAGTGTAGAGCACGAACAGAAAATAGAACGAAGAAGCACTCGTAGGCAAACCGTAGCTTGTAAAAAGTTTCCGAAAAGTTTAGAATAATCTGTTCCTTGCAAAAACCACAGAACTTCTAAATTTTAAAACACACTTTTGTAACATTAATATACTAAAGTAAAAGTTTGCAACATTTTGCATAATTTTGGAAATAGTTACAACTTAACTTTCTTTAGTACGCAAGATGTTACTATGTTAATTTTCGTAAATTTTTACTTGAAATATGCACTTCTGTTCCTTATGTACCACTGTTAACTGAAGAGCTCAGTTGTAAAACTTGTAATTTGTTTCTTTACCAGAACAATCATGTTTTTCTTTTCGATTGCGCGGCTCATTTGGTTGTACTAGACATTTTTCGTCCGAAAAAAAGCTACAAAACGTGTTCGCANAGGATTGAAAACGGTGGCGGTACTGTTGAATCAGAAGAGAAGAAAGAGAGTACCTTCTGTCTCTTATACACATCTAGATGTGTATAAGAGACAGATATATATATATATATTTTCGGAGGAAGACACTGAAGTAAAACAGAAGACGCTCTGAGTAGCGGCAAATAATGTAATAAGGAATCCATACGCAACTGCTAATTTAAAACTAATCAATCATCGAGCTACAATTGCGAAGGTGTCGAGACGACATTAAGAGACGAATCCTTTCTCCCCACAATATTATTGTAAGGATCGGCAGAATAGGTAGATGTTTAGTTAAATTTCATTGCAAGTAAAGGTCATTTACCCATCATTGCTTGTTTCATTACAACGCTCCACAACCATTCTGAAAAAAAAACTCGCCATTAATACGAATGTGTTCGACTCACAAGTATATAAAGCGCAGCTCCAGTTCGGACTTCTCACTACCAATACATAATTTACAGATACTTCCACTGGGTTGTCTAAATGTATTGACGTCGCGAGGATTCGCGAAACCAGGAAGAACATATTCACCTAACCATACGACATCGGTGCGAGGTCTGCATCGCTATTCATGGACTGAACTTGGAACATCTTGTTGTCCAACTTTTCTTTTTCTCGACCACCTTTGTAATTCCCCTAATAAAGTGCTTCACATACCCATTTGACTTGTTCTTGCTCTGTCTTCGTGTCATTGTATCTCCTCCTGGTAACATTTCCGGACACCGGTTCCTTTATGATTCTGGTTCTTATTAATGTGCTCTATCATCCCTCCAATTTTTTTACATGGAGTTCTGGGACATTTTGTACAATTAAAATTACTTGAATTTATTTAGATGTTGTTAAATAATAAAATTATGAGTAATGTAATTCAAGAGTATTGAAATGTCCTTTCATTCCTGCCATTTGTTTTTTGTTTGTTCGTTATAGTGCTTTTATTATTTTTGTTACGATATTAACATCTTTCGCATAATCTTAACATATTTTGTCTCTGGTCATAGATTATCTATTGTTATGTCGTATTTGCTCAGTCCTCAACCCAGCTCGTACTCATCACAAGTTGGAAAACACTTTATCAGGATTTCAAATTCGTGAGACCTACTGCCTGACCTATAACAACCTACACAAAGTTGTAGGTGTTTTGCACATTATACGAGAATGTTCATTACTTAGAAATGATCACTTTTCAAACTTCGAGCCTTTACAATTTTTTCTGCAGAAGACACACTTAACACCGACTGATTAAAAATAGGAATACTCGAAATGGTCAATAAGAATTTCAGACAGTTTATGCGGAAGCAAGATACATACTTTTAAGTTCACTCCTTTCCTCATCAAATCACTCTTTTCTTACTAACTCACCATATTACACATCACAGAGAGCAGCGTTGATATTCATGTCTTAAAGAAAGTTCATGATTTACAGCATTTCATTTTACTATCCTATGCTTCATTTTATAATCACTTTTAGAAATCCCGCTCAATACTCTCACTTCTTCTCGAACCCAGACACTCATTCGTTCTTCCAATGCGATGGTTTCACTGCGATGACCCGTGTTCCAGGAGCGTGAAGGTCGCCACCTCCACTCCGCGTGCCGGAGTTCTACTCCCCGTGAACTCCATGGGCAAACGTTAGGGCCTGTTTGGGACAACGTGACCCTTGACCTCGACCCGTGTTTCCCCAACCACAAAGACATGGGACCAGGCAAGGATCTTCACATCGAAACGATGAGACGTGACGAAGTAGGAGTCGTAATGTCTCTTCGCGAAAAGGAAAGAACCGATCCAATGACTTCCATGAAACCGCAGAGACATTTCGGAAATAAAAAGTTCGTTATCTATAGCTCAGAAGTGTGAAAATAAAAAAACAACTGAAAATTCACAAGATATAGCAGATCAGAAAAATCGTATTGAATCAGAATACGGGTTCCACAAAATAACTCTTATTTTTCGATTTGTGTTTAGTTATTTCATGGGTTACATTCAACTAAATTTCACTGATGAAGACAGGAACACGTTACGTGAAATTTGTCACACACTGCGGTACTTTTAGGAAGATTAATGACGTAACCAGACAATATTCACACTTTCTGGACTTCAGAATTTTGGAAGTATCGAATAAAAAAATTACGTTACCGCTAACGTGTCATCTCCTAAGCAAGGTTTAAAAAATTATATTTTCGAGAAATAATGAATTCACAATAGTATAAGCGTCTTCCATAGCGTTTTTGTCTTCATGCCGTCGATCTTGGAAAAAAAAACTTCGAACATAGCCGCATAACAGTGTGGAGAGGATGAAGTAACTGTTTCAAATCTTTATTACACATTGAGTACATATATAATATATTTCAACTGATATTGTCAAACAATCACAAATCATGTCTAGAAAACCTTCAGTTTTTTTTCTTCAGATTTAGTGGGCCATATTTTCCATGTATTTTTAATAATTTTATTTAAAAAAGCGGTACATGCATTCTAAATGTAAAACACAGATCCAACTTAAGTTGAATGGTGCGTCGTTACGCTTAGCTTAAGGAATGAATGTCAAATTTCAAGAAGTACTTGCACCGAAAGAATGGGCGGCGACATCTTTCAGAAGGCATCAGCATCACTAATGCTACTGCTTATTTCGAAATTCATACGGTTCAACACCTATGGATAAATCATACATACGATCTGGTTCAGTTAAGCTTATTTCAAAGTATGATTTTTCATGCCTGTATGCGCAGCAACTTATCTTGGAGTCAATAAGCACTGCGTCGCAAGAGCTCAAATAAAAACAACGGGAGATAGACAACGTTTAAGTTCTACGTTCGATGGGGTACATCGAATACAAACATAAAACGTAAAACAAGATATTCACGGAAATTCTCAAGACAAAGGTGGGGTTCGCCAATGTTTTCGATTGTTTTCCATCAATCCTTAGCTTTACGATTTTTAATATTATTGAATAGTTTGATACGTGAGAATAGTGAAATGAACAATTAAATTGAATAAGTCAAACGCCACACAGATAAATTTAATAGTCTTAGGAATGACTGACCACAATTGCCAGTAGTAGTGGTCAGTGAAAAATTTATATCAACATAAAACGAAAAACAAAGGAATCTTGTCCAGTCATTTCTAAATTCCTATTATTCATTATGTACTTTGTAATTATATGGATGAAATATATCATTATACAATAAAAATAATAATAAGAATATTTCCAGAAGTAAAAATGATCCTGAATAAATTATATACATTATATTCTTTACTAGTTTTCCGAAGGGAACAATTAAATGCTTCCATTAATTATTGTGAATCACACTCAAGAAAAAACTGATGTGCTAAAATAGAAACTGATTCAGAGACAACCACACACGCTTGTACATGGGAGATTAAGAATACGTATAAAAAGAATACACGCGAGTCAATAAACAGATAAAATTAAGGAACAAAAGAAAGTCAACTGAGCGAGTAAGAGTATCAAAGAAATAGGCAGGAAATCGAAATATAGTAGTTCCAAATGTTTCTCTAGTCTTATTCAAATGTATTTCATGAATAATGCAGAAATGCATAACAACCCAAAAGGGTAAAAAGGTTTAAGAGAATATCTCAAGTACAATGGTGAGCATGCACGTATAGCAATGTAGTTTACATACAACATTATTAGGGTGATCTTCATTTTGAGAGAGTTACATGTTGAAAATTTACTTCGTAACTTATTTTGTTAGGTCTCATCTTGAAATGTTTCAAAATCTTTGAATGTCACATTAAAAGACCGTAGTAAAAATCAACATAATTAAGCGTCAAAGACATGGGGTTTTGATTTTTTTGTTGCAAAGCTCACAACGTCTCTCAATTATCACCAAAATATAACACGTACTAAAATATCACAATAACGAAATAGTCAATTTCATACTCTTTTCACACTAACTTAGCAGTCCGTAGGAGTGAAAACTTCCACAGCATTAGTCGAGCGTAAAAGCGTCCCTTCGGGATTTGTATGTAAATAGTGGTTTCTCTTTTCAGATCGTAAAGCTAGCGTCGATGCAGTCGCGGTCGTGCGTCAAAGACACGGGGCCAAGAATAGTCCAACCTGCTGCACTCGCTGCTGTGGCTCACACTCACGTGCACATCAACACCGCACGCAACGCCACAAGCAGCGCGGCGTCACCACCAACAGATTCCTTCGTGTCATCGTTCGCTCTTTCTCCGCTCACTCGCTCCCTCTACGGTGATTTGAAAACAATCTGGCCACCGCCGCCATTGAAGCCAGATCTTCCAAAAACAGCACATCACCCAATTCTATCCTCAATAGACTCATCGCCAACTTATGACCTCAGAAACACGCTCTTTCAACATTCATGCAACTCCCATTTCAATTAACGAACTGAAGTCCAGAAGTCCATGGCAGGACGTTCATAACACACGTCAAAAGTGGACACATAATTCACCCAAGAACAAGAAAAATTGGGTTAGGAGATCGTATCCTCTAGTTCCTAGGCCAAAGTGAAAGTAAGAGTCAACAAAATAGGTCGTAGCCCTCACGCGATGCTGTTTTTTACTACGAAAAGAGTCAGGCATGATGCCAGTCGCATATAATGGTATGGAGGCAGGAGAGGGAGCTTCAAACACACACAAGCCTTTGTATCTGAGTTTTTCCACAGATATTGAAGGTATCACCGCAAAAAATTGAAAATATTTAAAGCATTCATCTTTTAAGGTGCGCATACACAATTAAACTTATCTATCAACAAGCCAAATTACGACAAAGAAGTCAAAATATGAAGGGCTCCAATGTAATTTTTCGGCTAAAAAGTATTATATATTGAAACATTTGACGTGAAATTTTTTTTTTCACAACCTCGTGTTCACACTGCATGTTTTACAGAGTAGTTTATTTTCCCCAGAGATGATTCTTATTACTTTCTCTGCTTTCATATTTCATCCAAACCTGAGAGAGAAAAAGAAAGATTTTTTTAATCGCAAACAACGTAATTTTTCAAAAACACCGAAAATACACCACCTGAGGTATAACTTCAACTAATTCCGCAATTTCCAGAATAATACATTGTGTGAGACCACGATGTAAATGAAAATAACACAGGCGTACATTAAGTTTTAATATAACACACGTAATATTCAAGTTATATTAGTATCAAGTTTAATGTCTTATCTCAAATTTCGAAATATTATTCTCCAAGTTCATTCATTCCCAAAATTATTATATTATGTAAGTCAGGAAGGTGGGAAACAGAAAATAAAGTAATGTCTAGAAGTACTTCGATTCTTACATTTGACTAGCTTCTCCTGAATGCAACGCCTTCGGAATTTTTTTTTACGCCATCATACACTGCAAATACTCGAAAAAGGAACACAGAAATACACAATAGTATTTACGGGAGAAGGGTTAACAGACATTCTTTCTTACTTGTATCTGAAACGTATTTCCAGCCACAACTAGGGTGTTCGTACTCAGAAGAAAAGAATGCCTGTTAATTTGAGTTTTTAAAAAATGACGATCTTTCTAACGGGGGTTATTATAGGTTCAATTTCATTGAATAATTCGGCTGATATCATAAATATGTAGGAAAATAGGACAGTTTTTCTATTCGTGATTAGTCATGTAATTATATTTTCTTTTATACCATAATATTTACAACATTAAGCTGCAATCTCCATGGAGACATAACAAACTAGATTACATTCAGTATGTCATATCACCTCCAAGTCGTGAGGTAAACGTAACTAAGAGAAAATAATGTAAGGTCAGGGCATTGTCTCCTAAGCGATAACTTACTTCAGAAAAGTAGAGTCTTCAGTTAGACGTATATGTCTAACACAAACCTTCACATTAACCGTTAAGTTTAATCTCTGAAGCTGTTGAGTACATCCAGACTACAGAATAGATCAATCAATGAGATAAAGTAGCAAACAGTCACGTTAATAACAATAAATATTTAAATAGGATGAGCACTTAAAAACAATCATTCTATCCATACGCCACTTTCCCGAACAAGGAACACGTTTTGTTTCATTTCTGTAATGATCACGGGTCAAGAGAAGTAAAGATGTGAAAGGTAAAGTTTTCATTGACATTCTATGTCAACGTAAATTCAAAATATATGAAAAACATGGGATCATGAGTAGATAAGGTTCGGTACGGTAAGTTCCCAGGCAACCGAACATCTCTCCTTCCAAGTCCCTCATCCTAGTCACGGTTAGGTGGAAGAGTGGACCCAATGGAGTGAATCTCCCCACAAGATGTGGTATAAAATAAATACACTTTTAGGGGTAATATTAGTTTTTCATTCCGACTTTCCGAACCACCTTGAAGTGGGTACACCCAGACATCTGTTGAGATGCATACTAAGGAATAATAAAGAGGAGGGTGATTCTTAGTACAACAATTGGGGATTTCCCTGGCCTCCTACCGGTTCAACACACGATAACCCGGAGCTTCGAATTCAGAAGAAACCTACGTCTCCAACAAAGTGAACTACCACGACAACCCTTTACGTGTGTTTACCAAAGCTCTCTCTCTCTCAGATTGCTGAAAGATTTACCACAGTTCGCCAATTGCTACCAAGAAGTAGATCCGAATGGTAAAAAACGTGTTGCAAAAATGCCTTATCCACTATCCTACTCGAAGACAAGTGTTAACACCCGAGTATCTCTCATTTGTTCTCATACCACAAAATATATTTATTCCAAATATGTATTATCAACAATTTTAGAATTCGAATGGCCAACTATCTGTCACTTCATGGAAGAGATATGGTTCTTGACTTTCACAACAAGCAAGGGATTTGGTACCTACTATCAGTGGCGGCGATTAGGGGGAGGGCGTGGGGAGGCAGTCCCCCCACTTCTTTAAGAAAAGATAAAAATTTCATTTTAACCTACTAAAACTGATAATTATTTTAAAAAATTACACCATCCCTGATGTGGTGGTCACCAATTGTCTTTCCTTTTATTTATTTCATTATTTAAATCGTACTTAGTGGAAATATGCAGAAAATGTCATGTAACATTCGGAAATAGTCGTAACTCAGAATATTTGGGGAAATTTTGGATAGACCTGTCAAGACCTGTAAAACATCAGAAATTCCTGCCTACCCGACTTAAACTAAAAAATTCAGATCTATTGGTATTTTCCCCGAGGTTGAATGTCTATTTCTAGTGGTCTATAACTGTTCCCGTGCGGATAAAACCGAATGACGGGATGGGTTAAAGATGTAAGGTGCAGGTAGGAGGACAAATATATGGTACTTCACAGTTACACCATAACTTACTGACCCCCAGGAAGAGAGAAATCAATCCTCAAAACGCTGGCATTGTCAGGAAACGTTGTTTATATTTGTCCCACTCATAAGAACTTGCCAACTTTGAATCCAAAGGGTACAAACAGTAAGGAAGAAGGGATGTAATGAAGGCATTAGAATTTAATGAAGCAAATTATTACAAAAACCTACATAAATAAGAGTAAGATATTTGTAGTTGTCGAATCACTTGGGAAGGGCACGCCTCCAACAGGTTTCACGGGTGAGTCTTAAGATGCGTTAACAGGGGAGTTGTAAACAAATGTTTCATCTTTCGGTTTCAATTTCCTGATGTAAACTCTTGTTGACAAAAATTTGTGCATGACTTCAATGCCATGGACTGGGCAGAGAGTGAGAATAGAGCGCAACGTGGCAGCGATTGGCGGGGTATCGGTGAACGTTGTAAAAATATTTGCAGAGTCTAAAATGTGTTGCAATACATGTTTTCTACTAAGAAGTAAAGTCTGTAAAGATGAAACAAGTTTTTTTGAGAACATCGAAAGTCTATTGCCAACACGAAATGTTTTTCAAGAAATTACTTCAGTTTATCGAGAATCCACAATTTACGGCAATCAATATTTACAACTCCGGAGTAAACGCGGGTTAAGATTCGCAATTAGTGAGCACTTGGTCAGCATAAAACTGGGCCAGCAAGTGCATCTCAAGATAATTTTTACATACTGCTCGCCAGAAATTTTGAAGAGTATTACAATTTGTAATTCTCCTATTTGACACATATCATCAATACGATAAATAAAAAATAATTCTAATTAGACGAATTGATTACTAAATATGTAAGCCCAAAAACGCTGCCTCATTTTCTCGTTTTCTTTTTGCACTAATTGATAGCAGCGACATTCACAAATTCGATCATTTCAATCTTTAAGTCCGGGCATGATGGTGGAGTTCTCGTAAAATCCTTTGGTATCAAATGACAGAAGCGAAGGTTCCACAGAAGAAGATTCTGTGGCTGGTAATCGAATGCAGTAGCAGTGCAGCGCCGAGCATGCCACCGTTCATAGCAAGCGGTACGGCGGAGGAGGAGAGAGCGGGAGAAGCGATTATGGAAGGGGAAGACATCGCCGCCACTACCACCGTCGCTCGGAGCGCGGCACTGCGAGGAATGTGGAAGACCTCCGCGCCGGTGCCCCTGGCGCTCTGCCAGGGCACGTGGCTCACGGTGAGGCGGGAGGGGAGGAGCGAGCACATGGGCGAAGCGGTACAGACACAGCGAGGCCTCCAGGTGAATGGGCGGTGGAGTTCAGTTGATACGTGGGTGAACATATAGCATGGTGTTAAGACTGGCGTTTTAATTCTCGAAATAACATTGCTCAAGCCAACAATGGGAGATCGATCACCTTCATTTTTGTGTTCAACCTCTCTTTAATCATAATTACAGAAGGGTAAATCATCCAAATAGTGGCCATCGTTGTCCCGATGAGTCAACGTGATTCAATAATGCAAAATTATGTATAAAAACAAACAACAATAATAATATAAAAGAATGTAGGGAATACTTTAATTAAATTCGACTAGCGTGGTAAAAGTAGTTCAAAAACGTATTCGTTTAACAAACTGAAGGAAACGGATACAAGCAAGATTGATTATGTCACTGCACACTGTCCTCCTTTTAACGGATTTCGGAAACAGCGTAAAAACTGGAGTAACCAACTTTTTTAAATTAATTTTCATGAACACAAACACATTGAAGATTCAATACTGAATCTGTACTAACTCCCGGAATTTTATTCACCTTAAATAAATATTAATTACAATGGTGAAGCTAAGAAAATATTTCAAGTGGAAGAATCATTACATTTCCAGCTCTTCAATTAAAAGATTCAACGATCGTAGACCATAAATAAGATGCAAATCCTTATTAAGTTTATTTAAATCCATCAGAAAAGTGATCTGGAGAAACAAATTGCGATGGATTCCAAAGAAATATTATTACTTCGTAAATCAGATTTTATAAGTTCCAATGAAAGTATTTTCTTCAAGGTGGTGTTTAAAAACTAGAAGGACCTAAGGTAAGGATTAGTATTCTTTCATGTCTTATTTATGACAGGTCCGCTCTTCCACCAAACCACAAGAATTGGGCGAAGGAATTATGAAGGATAGATATCGGGGAGTCTGAAGCCACCGAACTAACATCAGACAGTGAGGGGAAATCTCAGCTGAAAACATCACCCAGTGCAGCCAAGCGGGAGATCGAACCCGCGCTCTCAGGTCCAGCAGTGCATTGGGAACGAAGACGCTATCACCATGCCTTAGTAGTCGAAGAGTTCAACGTTTCGAATTTGCAAAACAAGGCGGAAAAATCTTCCACTCGGAGAAAGACATCATACACAGCACGGGAGCGTAGCTATTCGCCAAGTGGGCGCATACACTGGCGCCCTGTCCACAGCGCTCTCCCTCTCCAATGTGGTCGTCCATGTCCACTGTCAAGACTGGTTACTACAAGCTTCCCGGACATAACCGGATAAGGAACGTGGCCTCGAACTCTGCCACTGCTCCTAACCTCTGACAAGAAAGGACTTTCCACAGAATAATGGTTTCAGTATCAACTTCCATTAATGGATAGGTACTATTTGCACGAAGAACATTATGTTCCTCCGTGATTTAGAATAAATTTAATTTGTTGAGAGTCGTACATACAATTCGTCAGCTGATTCGCCGAAGGAAAAAAATATGTTTACATAAACGAATTTTGCCTGAACTTATTACGGTCAACAAATAGTTTCCATTGTATTTTTGCTGTCATCTGTTTTCAATACTTGCTGCTCCACGGAGTAGGCATCAACATGATTGTATAGAAGAAAATCCACACTAACAATATACACGAGACATTAATACTTGAAAGCTTTTATTAATATGTTTCTAGTTGAATACGGACCTTTCGCTACAAGTGGTCACATGTCTTGTCTTTCCACTAAAAATATGCAGTTCCATTTGGAGAAAAAAATCCGGAAACAATTACACACGTGTTTATCATACTGAGTTGGAATTGTAAAACATACTGTTCAGATAAATAAGCAAATATCCAGAAAGGAGAAGCAAATGTAACTCTTAAAGCTAATACAGCAGACTTCGCAAAAATTTTAGTTAAACGAATTATTGAGAGAGTATTTCTAGGTAGTGTTCAGATATGACCATCTCTGTAAAAAATGATTGGAGCCAATAATTTCCGACGAGACAAAGCAAACGATTTTTTTGAAGATACAAGAATACTCTTCTTCTAAATTGTCTAGATCTATTGGCAAATTTATATCGGATTGCCACTTTGTTCTAACTTTGATCCCCATCCATGGTAGGTTTATTTCTCTCTTTTTACAAAACATCTATTTCTAAGCATTAAAATTTGGCAGAATCGTTCACTCTTTAGATAAATAATTTTTGAAATTGACGCTTTCCAACTACACATTGAAAATACGGAACATAACATATACAGTGCATGTGAAACTTAATGGTGAAAATGTATGAGTAGTAGATTTAGATATTTTGACTTCACTAGGGGATAACGGATTGCGAAGTCCATTGCTGTAGACAAACAATCAGTGATCAGAACACCGGGATGAATGAGTGCAAGAAAAGTAAATCTAATACCAAGCTTAGGAACAGCGTCTCCTGACCACAAACTACAATCAAACTTGAAATACCAGAATCGAAAAACCCCTAGCGAAGGAAAGGCGCGGTAAGCGATGCAACACGCGCAGGCGAGTTCTCCAGTGAGCGGCGATGCGCTGCTGGAGAAAGTAATCGCCACTAAGGCGGGGGAGTGGAGCGTGCGGTTGCACTGGCGCAAAACGCCCGCGCCTCGGCACGCACCACGGTCTCGCTGCGTTGGTCTCGCCATGCAACGCCCCAAGACTTTCTTCGATGTGTACAAAACGCGGCGCCGACGGACGCGCTCGTGGTTCCTCGGACACAAGCCCGAAGATGATCGGGACCTGGGATACAGGGATCACGAACGACTGAGTTGATCTTTCACCAGAAGCGAAATGACAACCAACAGAACGCGTATTTTAACACGGATGGGTATGTAACGGGCAAGGGACTCTTAATAACTTTTTTTTGGAGGGGAGATTGAAAAGAGAAGTTATATAAAATTAAATTTATGTCGAGAACGAGACGATTTAATCACTGTGAAATATATTTTCTTGACCAAACAGAAATTAACGAAGCAGAAGTTCATCCGATGCTAGTAACAAGAGCTGAAAGTTCTAATGACAAACAACTGTCGCAAAGCAGCGTATCATGCGTTCCAAGTGTCGTAATACCTCGACCACATACCTCGGCTGCTGTTTATTTTCACATGACAACTCGCTTGCAATGCATCGACCCGTCGTTGCTAAGGAGAACGCGGCGGGGAAAAGAATGTCTAGAAGAGCACATCAATAAAATTTGTTTTAAGCATTAATGAATATACTAGCATTGTCTCTTATAGTTATCACAAACATCCGGACAAATATTGGCAACATTTGGAGTACCGGAAACTCGCAAATCGTATCGCAAAATTGAAAATGAAAGGTAAAAACAAGTGAGGTTATTTCTATTTGCATTCACTTAAATAAAAGTCTGAAATTCGGTACCAACCACAGTGATACGAGGCCCAGTCAAGTTTCTTCCTTACTGCCTCCGCCCACTATCTATGCATGGATGTCATAAGGTCACCATCGCGACATAACGTACGCTTCTCAAACTTTTCGTACGAGCAGAGAAACCCTGGTACAAGGTCACTCGTTCGATCAACGCCAAGGACGATGTTAGTTGAGTCAACAGCCCCGAGAACGACGTACATCTGTCCCCGGTTTTATGCATGAAAAGGAATTTCAATACCTATGTGTGTACTGAAATATACGAGACTGCAATCAATTGACTTTCATGAACGCAGGAGAATTTCCTTGATAGTTTCAATCAATTTAGCAAAGAAATTTTTTTTCCATTCAAAAGGGCCGAACTCTCAGTCCGAGTGGTTATTTAACTTTTAAATATGTCGACCAAATAGCACAATTCCACAAGAATGCTAACCTTATAAAACTTATGTTTTAAAATCGAGATGTTGGTTCCAAGAGAATAGAGCAACTCCTACATACAGAACTAAGTAAAGTAAATCAATTTTAAAGACAGCAAAACAAGTCAACCAGGTTACGAAAATGTTTTAAACGTTAAGGGAACACGTATTATATTTAAATAAATGTTCATTATTCGGCCACACACAATTACCACGAGACCAGTAATATTTACTAGGGTTATGAACATAGTCTTTCGATTTGCACATTAATGTCGAACTAACGACATCCTGGGAAATTTACGACCCAAGGTTTTTACAACCCTAAGCGGTTGAGGCATTTCGCTGAATAATACCAGAAGCCATTGAAAGCACAACACCAAAGAAATAACCGGATGGCCAACAAGAGGGTACAACGGGGAGACCTCTACTTAAGATTCCATTTTTTCTCCTTTATTCATCCTCCTCTTCTTCATTCATGAATACAGTAGATGGAATAATGGCTAATTAATGAAATGAGTAGAAATATGTGGATGATGATTATTATTATTAAGTTATTTGTAACAGAAAACCTCACAGGCATGACATGGGTCGAAAAAGTGAAAAGAGATCTTGCTGACGCCAATCTACTAGGGACATTCAAGACCGCAACACCTACAGAAGAGGAGATTTTAAGTGGGAAGTCCAGCCAGATACCACAGCCAAAAAGACCGGCACGACTTGGACGGAGGAGAGAAAGAAAGCCATGAGTGAGAAAATGAAGGCCTCATGGCAAACCCGAAGGAGAAAACTGTAGAGGCTTCGCGTGATCCAAAAAGGGTCTACAACGTGTCAAATAAATAAATAATATTATTTTATTTAATGTGCATACACAATAGATATACGTCTAAATATTTTTAAAAGTATTTTAGTAATTTTCAAATACTAATCAGCCCTTGTAAGTAACATAAAAAATGAACGAAATACAGAAAAATACTACTGTAGTAGTTTAAAATTTTCCAATATAAACATGTTTCTTTTCAGCATTCCAAAAATTCATTTTTTTTCGAAAATTGATTATTTACAATGTTTCATATAACATAATTGTTGCTGTTCTCAAAATTTTGAAAAAATATTATTTCGAATCAACTGCACTGGGGTGTCAAACACCCCCAAAAAGAAAGATTCGATTGGAAATTACTTTCAAATGGTAAAAACAGTTTTTACTATCGTGTGCGCGTGTATGTAAATAAAAATGTCTTCTATAAATTAAATATACAAAATCACTCAAAATTTGGACGAAACTTTGAGCGTCCAGCCTTCCTCAACCACGTAGGGAAAAAAGAAGAAAAAAAGGTTGAAAAAGGCTGGACGCCGAAACTGTTTCGTGTAATTTGTGACTGATATTTATGCTTTTCTTTTTATCTCTCATTAAGTTTAAAACTTTTTAATTTATGTCAATGAAGGATCTTACATAAAATGAGTTAAATGACTCCTGTGAAATAAGATGAGTTTGCATGTATTCTTCACATTTAGGACAATTTAATAGGAGACCGAAGGTAATAATAGGATATACATGAGAATGCCAGTCACTATTTTTACACACAAATCAAAATTAAAATGAAATGTCAAATTTCAGGTCCGTTGTTTAAGTCTTCGTTTCAGCCAACTATGTGCCACGATTACGAGAGCTAGAGCGTAAGTCCACGCGCGTTTAATCACTAGACACATCGTGAAACGTTTTGGGGAGAACAGCTTCTATATATAATCTAGATTGTCGTATCCAAGCATTACAACGGCGGAGGTAAGCAGTGTGTTCACTTTTCCATCATCTCAGCTATGTGAACTGCGATATATAAGTGAAAAATTACAGGTTTTCTGTCCCCCCCCCCGGGAATCGAACCCGAGGAATCCCCATGGCAAGCGAGAGCACCAGCCTTGAGCTACCGAGGGGTTTTGGTTTATTATTGTTAGTTTTTCTATTTATATTTAAACGATACAATGTAATTAGGCAAATTTCGTAGGTCCCCTGTCAAGATCAACTTGCGTCCTTAAGCTTTCCGGTATCCCAACTGCTAAAATTATTTACTCAGCTAACCAAGTGCTGTATGTAAATGACACTAAGTTGGAGATGAATAATCCTGGTAACATTCCATAATTCGTACCATGATTTCTTGAGGAAAAAAGGCTTTTTCTTTTCTTTTTGCCGTGGCACGGACATGTAGAAGAATGTAGAAGTCTTACTGTAACGTCGGCGCTAGGACATGCCATNTTGTATTTCCCAAGCCGGATGCTGTTAAGAACATTACAATAAGTGGCCGGTCCGCGCTAAGACGGGCGTGCGACGAGTTTTCCGTGTGGCGGTATTGTTCGAATAAACACCTTTCATCTTAAGGAAAATATGTACCAGTGTATTCGAAGAATGCAATCGGCGACGTTGATCCACGGGGGTCCAGGTGTACCTAAATTAGAGACAAATTCCACGAAGAAAAGAATGAAGAACGAAAAGGGTGTTCGCGAAGCGCCTAGGGGACGCTCCTGACGATTCGTCCTCTACGGCGCGTCCTCTGCATTCCTAGAAGCAAAAAGGGTGACACGGTGGTGGCGAAGGCGTGGTTGTTCACTGATCACGTGACGTCTGGTACAGTATATATTGGGAGGAGTGAAGCTTCTCGAGGATTCTTTACAAAGGAACGTAGAGATCCGTCAGCACGGACAAGTGACTGTACTAAGTTTTGGTCGTGGAGACCAGATTGTTTGTTAAGGCTGCTGCGGTAGACTTAATGAACTCATTACTAGGTGCGAGGGTCGTAACTAGTATCAGTTAGTTGTTGGGTGAAAACAACTTATCTTTTCGAAAGAACCGATAACCTGAGGGTTTATTAAAATTTAGTTGTCTTCAACTATATTTTACAAAGTATAAACGATGCTCTCTTACAGCATTATTTGTCTAATAAACGATTATTAGATGTATTGATGATTTTGGGAGTTTGTGTCTACATGAAATCTGAATTGTTTACAATTTGTAATAAATCATTATTTATTATTATTACACGTGAGTTTGGTTGCTCGGGAAACCGAGCTGGTGGCAGCGAAAAAAACTACCATAGGGATTTTGGTATGTATGTGGATTCCGCTTCTACCAAAAGAATAATAACAACACATCAGGGTTTGAGGTGTGATGTTACACTTACGTATTAAAAGTTTGCCAGAGTGTAAAATATTATAAAATTGGTAACACGAGAACATGACTAATATTAAACTGATTTTACCTGAACTCTACAAACATTCGGTTGATATAGATTTTCCTAGAAAAAGATTGAAGTTCTTCCAGCATTTTTTCTGTTCTCTGGTGGTTCACTGTTCACTGTCTTTGAGTGTCTACAGACGTTATTCATTTTGCATACGATCTATAATAAACACAGAGTAATTCAGATCACAGTGTAAGGAGAGCGAAAAAATTTCAATTTTAACGAAGGAGGTAATAACGGAGTCATGCAAATATCAAGTCTATCACTAAAGAAAATGAAAATTCTTCGAGATCATTCAAGGTCTGGAAACTTAGCCAACCACCCACACAGAAGAATGAAATGAGTCTATTAAAATGCATGAAGTAGATTAAGATTAAGACATTACGCATATATTTGGTCCGCGCGAATTTAGAAGTTCTGAAAATAGATTCATGTCACTCATTGTCACACTTTAATTGAGACAGAATGTAAATACACATTATTATGAAAGTTCCATAAATCAGTCTTAAAATGCACAAAATCAATTGATAAGGAAGGGGAAAACACTTCAACCATTTTACTCGAAATAGGTTACTCACAAACTATCAAAAATATCCAAGTAATGCCACTTCTTTGAACTTAAAAAGCTAGAGAACTCCGTGACTGGACGAACATTTGTAGTTTTCACGAGTGTCACAGCTCCAGAAATATTTCAGTGTTTCATAGTTTAAGAAATCCCGTCTTGGCACTCAACGCCATCGTCTCACATTGCATAGACAGTGCAGAAGTGGCGGGTCAAACGTCGTGCACGGCCAAGATGCACGGGAGCAAGGATAAGGCGGAGCGAGCGGCAAGGTGTTCGTCCAGAGGTCAGGGCCCCGAGTCATGACCACACATCGGTATCCTCAGAGCATAGCGTGCACCACGCCGAATCGATTACGAGACCTTCGCGTGCTTTTCGTACTCAGCCGTCGCCACCACTTCACTACCAACATCGTCACAGAGGATCGCCTTCCAAAACGTCGATGGTCTCTCAGCTTATCACTTAAACAAATCTTCCCATTTGAACAAAAAATAAACAACAGAAAAGTGCGAACATTCAGGGTTGGTCATTGCTCCGGGCACTGCCCTCCTGCTTCAAACTTCACCTTTTAAATTTATTTTATTTTTAAACCACCGAATTCATTTTGAAACACATCGTCCCTCACTTCCAGTTGCTAATTTACTCGCCTCTACCACCATTTTCAAGGCACAATATATCACGTATTCATACTTTCCAGCTATTTCCACATAAATTACGTACAGTACTTTAGCGTAAAGACCATCGTTACAGTTAAGGTACACACGTATTTCTTTCAAGGAAGAAAGGAGGTTTTCATGAGTCAGCTTTAACATATATTATGTGCCTTTTTTACTTATGATCACTGATTTTACCAATCACAACGCAGTTGTGCCTATTTTACATATGATCACTGATTTTACCAATCACACCGCAGTTGTGCCTATTTTACATATGATCACTGATTTTACCAATCACACCGCAGTTGTGCCTATTTTACTTATGATCACTGATTTTACCAATCACACCGCAGTTGTGCCTATTTTACATATGATCACTGATTTTACCAATCACACCGCAGTTGTGCCTATTTTACATATGATCACTGATTTTACCAATCACACCGCAGTTATCCATAATTATTTTAAGTCATAAATGTAGCAAGCAAGCCATATTCACCGTGTTAAAATTTACATATCTACCCTCGCTCGATCTTCAAGGTCCTCGGACAGAAGGCCTTGGGTCATCCGAGGTCATCCGGCTTCCAGAAATACCAGCGATGGGGGTGCATCCCTATTTTAGACTTGTCTCGGTCCTCGGACTTTGAACTTGCTATCTCCGATTCGTCTTCGTCAGGGGATTTTACTTCTATCATGAAAACGTAGCACGAGGGACAAAGCGGTAGTAAAAATGCTTACGGCAGTTCCATTGTACGCTGAGAAGCTCCTCGTAAAATACATGTACAAGAATTCCATACAGCAAATAGTACTGAATTATCTAGTGTAACTAAAAACGCACCGTCAACTTATAATGGAAATGAACACTTAAAAGTTACACGGTGAAATTGTTGTTACATTACAAATTACTGATATATTACACATTAGAACGCACATTTACTGCAAATTCTTTTCTTTCTTTTTTTAACTTCTACCAGTTACATATTTTACGCCTAACTTCTGTTAGAATCGTAACAGAATGTCCGAAAAATGAAAGAAACAAAAAAAATATCGGGTAGCAAATAACGAGATGGGAGGATTTGGCAAGGCGCATTCGACATCCAGTCGAGTCCTTCAGAGGAAGAAATAAAAAGACGAAATCAATAAGTGAACACGCCTATCGATTTATGGATGGTGGAGAGTAATCAAGACATTGGCGTCAACCAACAGCACGAAGTTTTTGAGTGCTTCGCCAAATATTTATTGAAACATTTATTATACCCATGTGTTCCAAGAATACTGAAGTCAATTTACTAGACTCCCTAACAATCAATGTACCTTTGTTCTAGTTCTCGACGTCCTCTTATACGTTAAGTAACTTAGAATCAATTTACGTTCGTTATTGATTCTATGTTAAATCGTTATTGCTCACCACATTACAGCATCATTCCAATATAACACTCCAATGTGGGTCAGTTGATTTATGGTTCCCAACGTCATAATAGAGTCCCTCGCCGGGAGTGACCATATTTTCATATTATTTCAATAGTCAATATGGACTACTGTGAGAACCGCAAAAAAACTGTACAGTTTACCATTAAAATATTCTTTTGCTTAATACAACAGCAGTTTAAAACGTAATACAAGAAGAAAATATTTATTGCTTAACCACCAAATGCCATGTGAGACCTGAATGTTGTTTAACTCAAAGATAAAATTACTCAATTTGTTAGTCATGATTCCTATTCACAATATTAAGAAATTTACAAACATTTAACAAGAAACATTATAGAGAAGTGATGTCAATGAGTCATTTCTGCTTCTCCGTATAAATAAAGTAAATGAGAATATTACGACAGTAAGTTTTAAACAGATATTTCTTTAAGTCATGGTTTTGATAAAAAATGTACAAGTTTGTCTAAATCCATAGTATAGTTTCCACTACCGATATAGTTTTATTTTCAATAGATATTTTCCAACAAACTAGTCTTGAATATAAAAATAATCATTCTATAAATTCAGAAGTGTATTAATTTTAATTCGCGGAAACTCATTGCGCACACGTCGCGCAATTAATATATTTTTTTGTGGAAATCCGGTATGACGAAAAATGATTGTAACCTTCAAAGAAATTTTTCATATCACTGAATTTATGAAATGAACGAAGTTTATACATAATGGGGAGTTTCCTACTATCTCATAATAGATTTGTACTGCAGTTGTTGACGAAGGACTTGAATTTTTGACATGGAAATCAATTAGAATCAGCTAAGCGAGTTTTAAGGGCCGAATTAATTATTCGAGCCTTTACGAAGATTCAGCAAATCATTAAAACAACACGACAGTAATTTATACTCGAATAAAACGGAAAACAAAGTTTTTGCGAGATGACTACAAAAGAAAACAAAGTAATATTTTCCATTTTGGTGTATCGATACAACAGATATACATCAATTTCTTATTGATACAATTCTAGGAACACGGTCTTATTGCAAATCTATTGCACGAAGAGTTTTAATATAGGTCACATTCCTCATTGAAACTGTGATTATTCGGTATGTATGCTATTCTACATGTTAAGAGTTCAAGATTTATTAATTTATATTTACAAAGACTAATTTATAAAGAGTCAACCTTTGACCACCATGTAACTCCCATAACATTATATCTGAGGTGAAACTTCAGGATAAGGCCATGGACACCGGAAAAATTAGCCGCAAGCATAGACTTATGAGGTACTGGCTGTTACTAGAGGGAAGTGGATCAAAAGGTTCGTGCTGGCAGGCGAATGAGCGGAGCACCGCGTGACTGTGCTCCGCTGGACGCCACATCCATGCCAATGCTCACTTGTCCGCCAGCGGATAACGAATCGTCGCCGCTCGGCATGTTGCGTCGACAAAGGAGCACATTCTGTTGCAATAAAATCTAAGGAGACTCGAGGAGACAGGGCGTGCATTCAGAGTTAATGGATGGACCAATATCAACGCCAAACCTCGAGTTTGCTTTACTTATTTTCGGTTTAACCATTTTTTCCTCAAATACTTCCGATTTTTGTCATAAAAATGCTGCGAGTTTTCAAAGAGACAAAAAAATCCAATCATATTACTTAAACATTATTTTGTTCCTTTAAAGTTGAGATCAAATAAAATTTTATTAAATTTAGGAGACGCATTTTTAATTGATATGCATATAAAACGGTTACTCCAAGAGAATAGAGAAAAATGTAAAATCGTAAAACACAATGGTTGAACGCACGATGAATGTAGGTAAATTTCATCTAAAAATTGAGATATGAATCAGTCTGGTTGTACTTAACGAGAAAAATCGGGTCTCCACACATGTTACTCCTATAATCCCCATGAAGGGAAACGTTGATTGTTAACTATTTCAAATCTGACCTGAAAGCCCTCATTTTATTATATAGAATCTGACATAACTCGTAGGTAAATCCATCTTGCACAGCATGAATAGTCAAGTATTTTTTTCCAATGTGTCCAAGCGACCAACAGTAGTAAGATATTCAGACTAAGCCCTGACCCTCTCCATCTGTCCTGCTATACATATATATGATTAGTATATTATTTCACAATTATAAAAGAATCCCTTGTTAAGACAAAAATACATTGAGTAATACAGTTAAGGGCATAGATATATAAATAAAACGTGTAAATATGAAAATGAATTTATAATTACAAAAAAAGTACAGTACAACAAATAATTTGTCAAGAAAAACAATTTTAAAAATTTGACAAATATGTCCAGTCTTGATCGAAACTAAAGTTAGAATCATAGATAAACGGGGAAAACGTCTGGCGTGACGGATTGCTGTGCACGCTACATCAACGGCCGCCCACACTGTCACACTGCCGAACTGTCATCACTTGATCATATAAATTCTCTCATCGAACAGACATGCGATACATGTAAATTGAGCAATTCTACGAAAGAAAAATATATCTGAAGACTTAAGCGACAAATTTTGATCCTGCGAAAGCAAATTGATTGATTAATTATCAAAATACTTAAGTTGGAAACCAATTCTAATCCATCAAAGACTAATTCAATTCAACAAAAAGAAATAAAAAATTGCTACCGTTGTGCAATAAAATGTGTAAATTCAAACGCAACGTTTTTGAGCTACGAGAAAACAAAACAACTAAAGGATGTTTATAAAAGTTTACAGGAGACAAGTTTCCTTTTTCTTTCCTTTTCTCCAACATTATCACAATATAAACTATTGGTCAATTTTAATAGAATCGTAAAACAAACATACGATGGAAATAATAAATCATCTTTGTTCTTCCATGTAATAATTAAGATAGGGTGGAAACCACGAAATTGCAACTCCACACAAATTTTCTGTCATATCTCTGTGTTACAAAGTTTTTTTAAAATAACCCAACAGTTATTTCAAATTTTATGAATACAGGGTTCGCAAAATGGCATAAAACCAAAGACAAAATCTTGTTTGAAACATGTTTATTTAAAGATACATAATAATTCAATTGTTATTAAAAAATTTAAAATTTGTTTTAGAATTTTTGGGGATGATATCTACCCCTGTAACTTTGTCACTGATAATAAAACTTCCAGTCACCAATTATTTGGTACAGTCTACCAGTTATACGAGCATTTCAACCGGTCGGATAAACCTCGAGTGACATTTAATTAACATCTTAATCTGAACTATTTTAATGAGCGCTCTCTTTAAACTGACATAAGTTATATTAAGTTGATTCAAAAAATATATCAAAGTTTTTTTTATTCATTTACGATGAAAATTACAAAATAATAATGTCTTCCTAATTCTAAACATACACTTTCTCACAACAATACGAAATCAGGAACAATGTTTGGTATTTCATAATTAATTTCTAACTTTGTTCCATTAAATCATTATTATTGATTTATCAGCTGTTACAACATTTATCTCTAAGATTGAGAGTAAGTAGAGCATACAGCGCTTACAATATTCAAATATTAATAACTTGGAACTGAATTCTTACACACGCATACTCCGTTGAAACATTTCTTTATGCACTCATTATTTTATTCATTGCTCACTTCACTGAGAACTAGCAGAACTAGATAAGTCAGAAATTATTCACATTTCATCTCGAATACAGCAAACAATACTACGCGTTCGAAACCAATGATATTAAACGGGCAAAACGAAACATTGCGAACTATGCTACAGAGACATTCAAAACAAACCAAGAATCGTAAATTTCGCGATTCACTTTTTGAATGTTTACAAACAGCATTGTACGACAAAGCTTGTAGTTTGCCTTCCTCGCAGCGAAAACTGGCAACAAGCTTCCTCCAGAGCCATTTAGTATCACAACGACAGGAAAACCGAATTCTTCGAAACTCAGGTTTGAGCACGACCTCGTGAGACTTTCATGAATACACGGAAGCTTATTTGTTGAACGAGTCAACATTAGTATGACTTACCGCAGTGTGCAAATTTCTGTCATTCACAGTTCCAAGTATTAAATCCACGAAACATTTGGCACCTTCCGGTGAACGAGCCGAACGTATACGTCATGTTACTGGGGTATACGCATCCAAATGATACCTAATCTCATGCCTTGTTATTTCTTCATAATAATCTATTTTGAGCGAAGCGTAACAAGGAAATTATACATTTAAATTTCTACCGCTAAAATAAGAGTGAGATATTAAATCATTCAAATGAAGTCAGACGTAAGAATTTCGGTTTTCGCAATAGAAAAATGACTAAAGAAAAAATAATCGAAATTAATAATTTATCGTTATTTTAACACATTCGCCTTACGAAAACCAATTCTAATTAATATTTCTCCTTGTTAATGCCACTCCAAGCGATAAAAAGTCGATACATTTAGACATCCAGAGTATATATAATTTAATTTCAGGAAAGTTGCAGGCTATGATCCATTTTCTGATCATAATACTTCGGTTTATGGCTATTCAGGTAAATGGCTAAAATCATTTGCAGAAACATTGTTTGGTAATTTCACTACATTAAGTGATGGTGAGGTATTGATAGAATTTTCAATAATTTAAGAGGAAAACAGTGTTTCTATCAGAATTATTTGATGCATAAAATATGCAATAAATAGTTTTGATTTGGATAAATTTCATTACTTCAAGAAAAATACAATCGTTACATGCAGCTCTTCACCAATAATACTGAATCTAAAAACATCCACGTCAACTCCATTTAGCCAATTTAACTCGCCGATAAAATAAATTTATAACAAGATGATTAAGTCCACGCGGAATACGCTGCAATCCACGTTCATTTCGTAAAACGCGAAAGCGTAAAACTTGTTAGACAACACGTCATATTAAAATGAAACTGTTATAAGCAGGGTTAGGAATTTAGGAGCAAATTTCATACGAAAAGAGGAAGGGGAAAGGTGTTACAATAAGGAAAAAAGGTGCTATTTTACTCAACTAATGAGAGAAATCATCTAGCTCCTGTACTAATTCATTGAGTAACAAATAAGTACATCATCTCTCACCAGAAGAAGGAAAAAATAGGATGTAAACATATCACATTGTTTTTATATTCGAGACCTTGATCGAGACACAATCGTTTAATAGCTGCAGTCAGTTTCCCGCGTTTACTAAAAAAAGATAGGCTTACAATTGGCGTGTTCACTATTGGCGTGTTCACTATAAGATAAGAAAACATTAATTGAAAATTTGATATTGATTCGAAACCATACATATAAATGGAATAAAATTCACGTCATATCTCTTCGAAATGATAATGTGAACTCTAGAAGATTATTGAAATATAGTAATAGAAGGGGGAAAAGGAGATTACGGGCATGGTTGAGAGAAAAAGGTATAAAGATATCAAACAAAAGGAAAAAAGGTGCTGAGAAAATGCCTGCTATTCTAAAGACAAAATTTAATTCTGTGGCAGTTTTAATCTAATCTGCAAGTGCACAACAGGTTGTAATTCCAATAAATGTGGGTGTAGGAAAGTATACGTTAATTGTTCGTAGAACCAAAACTGTCAGGGCAATTTGACAAAATGGTGAATCCGTTTTGGCAAGTGAAGATGAATGTCAATGGTGGAGCAGTTGGTAAACGCATCAGCGCGTTAAGCTGAAAATCTCGAGTTCGAATCTCGATTCCGTCTCCCATTTATATTCAACATAGCATAATTAACATAATTAAATGAAGATCAGTTTGATGAAACCAAACCTAATATCTCCTGCGGTTATCCTTTTCCAGATAGATGAACCAGAAACTCACTCATTATGAGCAACAGAATCTCAATTCCCATTAAAATTCTTGAAAAATGAGAACAGCAATGAGGGGGTTTCCTTCAAAATATGTAAATGAACCTGAAAATTTCAAACTGCCATAACGCTGGACCAGTTGAAGATTAAATTTATACACATAATAACTATTTGCAGTAAATTTCGTTTTCCATATTGTGACTTTACTGCTTTGTTATTAACTAATAACAATATTAAAAAAATTAATTGTAAATTATCTTTTTTCAAAAATTAAAAATAATTCTAATTAATTACTAAGGGGAGGGAACCGAATACTCACTCCTATTGGAGCCACTCACAATAAAAACACAATCTGGTGTTCGAGCAATGAACAAAACATTTTATTATTTGCACTAATCCTCACCTAATTACTACACAATACACTGGTCAATATTTACTCGACTACACATTATCTCGCCTACTGCGCTCTTGGAATGTCCTTTTACAGGGTACTCACCAATCTCTTCTGCTTCGTGGGTCTTTTTGTTCATTACACTTACATCACAGTGACACCCTTCAATCGTTGCACTTGGCCTACTGACTTTTGTGTGACAATTTTTAGTTCACAAGGCCCAAAATTACATTGATAAATCCCCTTTACATTATTACACACTATTGTAGATGTCTCGATGCCGGACGAGATGAAGACCTGTCCCATTCGGTGTTATTACCTCTAACCCGGTTCCCTGCGCAGCACTAATGTTCTCTCTCCTTTGCGTCTAATCCATCCTTTTTACCATTCCCATTACTTTCTATGTATTGTTACGTCTTAGAGTTCTCAGATTCACTTCTTATTAGTTTATTTTCGTCCTTTGCTACATTTAATCTTATTGTCTTAGCAATGACGACGCCTTCCTTGGTTTATTAATTGTCTGAAATGATCTGCGACGGCTTACTAACTTCTAAAACGTTATTAGCTTGACACCTTCAAGTTCCTCACTCGTTTGTTAGAACTATTTTGTATTACGCAAGTCCCATTCGCCAAAAAAAGTCCACCATCTTCCATGTCCTCTACACCCCCTTCGTTCACACAATCAACTAGTATGTTACAATCAACTGTTAGAAACAATTCCTAGCACTACCTCCTCCACGTTCCTCCAGCAATTTAAATCAATTCAAAACACAACATACAAGTATTGCCCATGATTTTAAAGCTAAGACGTTGCTCTGCAAGTTTAGCGAAAATCGATTTCTTTTCGCGTTGTCCCCTATCTTCTTTTCCTATCTTCCCCAATGTGAAGCTTATAATTTTGAGGTCACTCTCTAACCTTTGTTATATTTTCTGGCACTTTTACTTTTATAGTTGCATTACGTATCCGTAAATATTCACCACATATTTTGTCGCGCGCCGAATTTTCTCCAATTTTCCCTCTTCAATTACATTTACTCTCTCTTTTTCAGTACAATTTTTAAAAACCCATGCCTTTCCTTCTACAATGCCCACAAGAGACTTCTTTCTCATCGCAGTTCCAGCGCTAAATGATCAAACGTTTGAATTTGTTGCACCTAGGTTCAACATAATCATCCACTCTGTATGACATACAACCCTCTTTTTCCGCAGTTCTCCTGCTGTTTGTTGATCCACTTCGAGAATATAATTTACTAGTAAATTACCTTGCCTCCCATTGCGTTTTATTATTTTAATTTCCTTATCTATACTACTCTCTCTTGTTATGTTCTCCTCCATCTTCCTTCTTCTCTTTCTTCCTTTTGTAGACCGTAAATAAATCTTGACGCCACCTTTTTGATATCCCCTATCCTAACTACCCCAATGTGTCTGAGTATCGGTCCATGTCTTTTCATCCCCTCCTGACCCAGCTTCCTTCCTTTTTTTTGGTGGGGCTTTAGGGCTCGTCAACATCGAGGTCGTTAGAGCCCCAGCCTCCTTCCCCCAATCGCCTGGGCATATGTTACAGTATTCCCCAATCTTGTCCTTTCATTCCTCTTTCGAAGTAATTTTTCCTCCTCACATGTACGTTTATCTACATGTTCCGCACATATCTTAGTTATGATATAATTCCTTCTTGTTATACTCTTTTGTCTTGAATGTCCTTTTCTAACATCTTCTAAAAAAAATTACCCTCTCCTATTGATTCTTCTCCTTGTTTTTGAACATATTGAGTAGTCTCAACTACTCTATGTCCGTTCCTTTCCACTTTCACTAGGTGACTGATTACCTTCTCCTGAATGCCATTGCATCTCTTATCAATAACGCCAATTATTTTCTCTTCCATTCCTTGCAAATCTACTTTTCCTACTTGCTATGTTATCGCATTTGTTTTAGATATTTACTCCTCTATCATGTCTACACTCTCACGTAACTGTTATTTTCCTCTTCTCTCCTCCCTTCTCTCCAGTAACAAGAGCACCAGCTACATATCGTCTACGCTTTCCGTGTTTGATCTTGTAATCCCCCTGTGATTTGGCGAAACTTTTCTCCAATGAAAATTTCTTTTACTTTTTCGTACAATTTCTGTACGCTCCAGTTCAACTTTCTTCTCCTTCCGTCCTCTAGCCCGAGTAGCAATAAACTCTTCTCATCCTCTTGTAACATTGTTTCCTTCCCCCACTTGATAAACTGTTCCTACGGGAACAACTCACATTATCCAATCCAACCATAACTCGAACCTCCTCATCCTCTTTATCCATCATTTCCTTCCCGATGGTATGCTAGACGAGCGGTGGCCGGCTACAGCAGTCCAACCCTTAGTATATGTCTCTTACTGCCTAAACATATTTTCCTTTGATACTTCTTCGTAAAGTCGATTTTTGCACTAACGTTTTCCGAAAACGTTTTTTGACAATTTTTTGTAAAAACGCACCCCATTAATCGTCATTTACAGCATTGAGTTCACTCGAAGAGTTTCAGAGTTATAGTCGAAAGTTCAAAACTACACGATTCCCTTGTACATGATTTTGGCGTACTGTTCAACCTCTATTGCTTCTTCGGCGACCAATCTCAGCAGACATGAGCCAAATATACCCCATTACTTGTCCCCCAAATGGCATCAACAACTAGGGACTAAAACGTGAATTTAAGGGAAGTCAGTGTTCCCCATTGACACAGGTCCCAACCAATTGACCTCTAGAAGTTACTGGGTAACACAATAGGGTTCACTGGTAATCCTATCTATAGTTAGCTTCTTATGTAACATTGTGCATTATTGACTTCAATATTAGAACGGCGGTCCTTTATGGAGCTCTGGATTTTCTCATAATTCAACTTTCAAGTTCTTTTTTAATTTTCTTTTCTTCTAGTGATTGCTATTAAAGCGGCATATATAATTGTCATATAAGTTCTCACATTCTGTAAAAATTTGTCGCCATTCTGTCAAGGAGTTTCACAGTTATTAATTACTGTCCCATTAAGATGTCAATATTCCCCTCGTATTTCACACCAATTTATTATCTCCGTCAACGTCCATGTGATTTTCTGAAAATTTCTCACACATACCTTAAAATGTCTATTCTTTCAATTTTTTATCTCAATATTATTTGTATTTGTCTTGAAATTACTGAACATGCTCTTCATAATCTGCATAATACAAACCACATCTACAGTATCACACAAACCTCTCTCCGGGAAAATGTACAAAATTGTAATTATCACCTCAGATATAAATACGGAAAACATTCCAGTAAAAATAACAGCTCACATAACGAGACTCTTTGTATTCGAAAAGCATGGGTAGAGAAACTTTGCTTCTAGACGGAATGGTTTAATGAGAAGTACTGAACCAACCCGGCGTACAACTAAGCCACAAACAGGATGCTGCCGCCGACAAAAACCAAGTCGGAAAGTCTGCTACAAAAGCTTGTCCATTGAAACCTCACAGATCAAATCAGAAACATGACACCAGGAGTGATTTCTCAAAACACACGAAACTTTATCACATAACAAACCTTAAATAACCAACCAACGCCAATACACTAGAAATAATTTTAAAAGATTTTGATTCCCAATAAGAAATAGTTACCCATAAGGAATTATTTATTTAAATTAAAAATAATACATTCAAGCAACCTGAGCAGTGAAGGAAAAATGATACCAATCACTGAGTTTCTTGCTTTTAATACGACTATAAATCTAGCAAAGAAAAAAAATTGAAAAGGGACAATTTTTTGTAACAGCCATCTGTTCCGACAATTTAATACAAAATACGTTAGCTAAGTTGGCCATAATCTGAAAAATTAATGATAAAGGTACTATTTGGTAGTTTTGCTTCTGCGCATGTAAGTAGTATTGTCAGTAGGTAAGTTGGCAAAAATACTTATTACTTACACTTATATAATAAAAATAGTGAAAGACACTGAACGGACATAATATAAATTAACGTGAACTAAAATGGAAAAGAAAAGAGTCCTTCGACGAGCCCACTCCAAACATCGTGTCACCACCCACGGAGAAGAATCCGAGGAAATCTCTCGAGGCGATGCACTAGTTTCCTAACACACAGGTGAGCGAGAGAATAGCCAGTTAGAAAGCGGGCGGGAGGTCTCGCTTCCTTCCGCACCCGTCGCTTCCCGCCCACCTACTTCGCATCCACTGCGCAGTCCGCCTTTGCGAAACCTCAGCAGCAACATTCGTCTGCTCTCGAGCTCACCGATTAAACGGGGTTTACCAATTCGAGAGATCCCAGTGAGTTGCGGACCTATGATATTCCCGGTAATACGCGGATATCAGGTGTGATTTCTACCCCTGAAACACCCTAAAAAATACAAATCTATTTCAACACTGTCAATTTGCGTTGACATTTTAAGAGAACACTCTGAATATGAAAATAATCAGACGAAAGAAGCTTTGGGAAGTGTCTTCTTGCGGGGTAAGAAGAAGGGAGAAAACGAGAGGTAAAACGTTAGTTCCGTCAGTCTTTCGTCCTAAATTGGCGAGAATAGTATAAACGTGCTGGCAGAATCGCTTGTTGCAATTCGTAAAGATTCACTGTGGATAAAACTATGATGATATTTTTAGGATTTCTTTCTCCTCTTCACAACTAAAAATGAGAATCCTAACATTATTCCGTCGTCGTGGAGAATACAGTCCCGTCTTCCCTTTTTAGTAAGTCGATTTGGAGAAAATTTAGACTATAAGTGCAGTACGACTACGATTCAAATTATATGTACTGATTAAAGCATGAGAAGAAACAGCAAGCAAATAGTGTATTATGATGGGTAGAGTATAGTGCCCTAAATGCAAATAGGGATCTCAAAAGTATGTAAATCGGAAAACTCGGAATTTAAGATAATATCGATTTACCGATTGGTATCATTTCCAGTGCCAGCCAATCAACACAATTCTTCAGCTCTGACCAGTTTTATTTCCATGTCATCGCCACTCCGTCACGTATTACGTCGTCCAAAGCAAGTGCATACTGTTGCATTCTAGTAAAATAAATCAGGGGTCCCAAAGTGGGAATGGAATTTTTTCGCGACTTGCGGCCCTGACCTTTGGGTACGAAAACGCGGCGAAGGGACTATCAAACAAACCCCAACCTGTACACCAAAAAATTAGAAATAAATCAAGATTTCATTCTGAAGTATTATAAAACATGTTTGGTAGAAAAGGTACATTTGGTTGAAACATTATAAAACATGTTTGTTAGAAATTTATTTACATTGCGGAGTAAAAATATATTCCTACATAATCGTAAATTGCCTTAAATTGCGTTTGGCATCAGAATTACCAAAATTTTCCATATCTCCCAGACGCCCCAGAGATCTGACCTCCCACCTATCATAAAATTTTAGATCCACCATTGCCTAAAAATTGCGGAGAAGATTGTTATGTAAAACGCGATATCTCCTTTCATTCGGAGGACAAAGTTTAACGATGCATTATTGTATCAACGTGATATAAGCAAATATGGATTATTCAGAAATCAACGAATTCCTTCCATCATATAAAAATACTCGACACAAAGAAAACAAGTTTTAGAGACACACTAAATACTATGTTACGTAAGAGCAAGGAAGAAAAGGAGTTCGTGAATAGCGAGCGTTATTTATGAGACACAGGACCGACGCATATAACAAAAAGCGGATTTTATGAAGATGAAAGAACGAAACCAAATATAGCGTGAAATATTTTTAGCCTAGAAGACAACATTGTCCACATTCAGTGGCAAATTCGGGACTTACGAAAGCGAGAGTCTGGCTCGTGGCCGTGACCAGAAATCACGAGCCCCAGGGTCAAAGCACTGCCTCCAGCACAACTCAACTACACACTTTAATGTTTGTATCAATGCACGCATAAACCGTAATTATGTAGTTCTTTTTAGTACTTATCGAAAACAGTGACCAAGCGTGGATTTCGTTTCGGCGGGGGGGGGGGGGCAAAAATTCGAAACCAGAAGGGTCGATAAGGACGGACACAAATATTATTGAAAATTGGGAACAATATGTTTGCTTTAGTAAACACTTACAACTTTAAAATTATTGGACGATACATCTTATACATAAAATTCGGAAATATCAAAATCAGAAAAAAAACAGAAATACAATTTTTTTAATAGTTTTGTGTATTGCTTATTCTTTGGCAACGAGCATTTTTTACACAGAAATAAAGTTTGTGAAAGTTTTGAATAAATTCTCCATGTAAATAACAAGATTTGAAATAACAGCTTCATGTCCCCTTTTATTGACATAATGTCCACTTCAATAATCGGGTTAATCGCAATATACCAGTGAGATACCACCCAGACTTAATATGTAAATGTGGTTTGAACAAATATGTGAAAGTATTATTCTACGTAAACGGTTTTTACCTTCCTATGTTTTAGTTTCAATATTATTGTTAAGATTTTTCTTCCTGAAATTATAATAGTGTAGAAAATACGTTTAAAAAGTGTGTAAACGAAAAGTGTATGAAATGCCTGAAATTACTTTAACTGTTTTGTAAACTTTTCCTTGTTTTCATTATTTTTACTTTTTCTGCGTATAACGTTTTTTTCCTGGAGAGATATGGAGAAAGAAATTACGAAAAGTGAACCAAAAATAACTGTTAGTGAACGTTTTGATGTATTCCTTTTTTCTCATTGTATTATGTTGTTAGTTTTCATCATGGTGAATAGACTGCACGATTCAATTTGACTTCAAGAATTATATCGTTATGTCCTCTACGTTAAAGTTAAAATTACGCGAAAGGTTTTGAGAAAAGTTAAATGGTTTCAAGGATTTGAATTATTTTTCATCATTTTTTGTAGTTCTAATGAGTTTAAGGCGGATTTCAACATCAACAAATATATCACTATGTAGTCTATTATTGTAATAATCTTATATCATAACTTTGTGTTTGTTTTTCATTAACTCAAAACTGTATTGTCTTTTTCCGATAGTTCAGAATTGTTCCAAGGAAGTAAATAAAAAATGGGAAAAGTTCGTAAAAGTTCCATAGTTAGTCTAATATTATAAAACGAAGATGAGGGTGGTTGATTAAGTGGGGGTGCTAACTTAACCGACATGAGCCCCAGGGCGACAGCCCCGGCTACACCCCCCTCTCTCGACAACCAGGGCGCTAGGCTGACTAGACTTCTTGGACCGTGACAAACCGGGAAATGGGGAGAGGACAAAAATGGATCCAACATTGTTTGGAAAGGCCCACAACAAAACTGGAGGGTTTCATGTACCAAAAATGGGTTTACACAAGCGTAGAACTAACGTGTACAATTGACGTTCGAAATCCTCCACGATCAACACCTTTGAGAAAACCGACGCCAGATGCTAAGTCATTGGTACGAGTATTTTACGACGGGGTGATTAAATACTACCACATGTTCATTAAATCACACCTGCACCACACTTTAAGCTTTGTGATGTAATATAAATTGTAATACACTATTAATTTGTTTTTTATGATTTGGCGAGGTTCAGGCCATGACGCTAGCGCTTCCATACACCAAAACACACACACAGGGCAAAGGAATGAGGTAGTTAAGGTGTTGGGTGGCCGGGAAAAAATGATATTGAAAATGCATGATCTGGATCTGGCGGAAAATGAGAAAAGCTGAACCCCAACTGATAACCTCACCCAGATGACCAAACGTGGAATCGAACCGCGCTTTGCAGCTACGCAGATTTGGGAGTGGTAGGAGATATTTGATTACATTTCGGAAATATGTTCTCAAATCCATTACCAAATAACTTCAACATTTCATAATAAATTAAGAAAACGAAAAAAAATTGTCATTGAAGTGATAAAAGAAAGTTTTGTGTAATTACTAATAACAGAGATAACGAAAACAAGATGTAACTCTTCAAATTCTATGTCCAAGAAAATCGTTTCCCAACTATTTTAACCAAGCTCTTCTCAATAAAACATTATAAAAAGAATATTCAATACACTGTAACTGAACATGAAAATTATAGAATTAGGGCGCGGCAATGAGAACACAAACGGTTAATACAGTCGAACTTCGATAATTCGTACATGAAAGGAACTATAAGAATGCCAATTATCCAAGCTTCGAATCATTCAAAAATTTGAATTACAGCTGTTCACTTAATTAGATAAAAAAGAAATACATTATGACAGTTTAAAATTGTTTCATTCAGGAAATACTATACTACAAAAAATTCTTACTTTAACTTACAGCAAACTTAATGTTACAAAGTAACAACAGTAACATTTTGAAAAGTGCTAGAATAGGTGTTTTTTAAACAAAACTCTAAATTTTATACAACAATACACAAATAACTAACCGTATCAGTATATCGCAATCAGGCAGTGCCACGTTCAACACAGTCGACATTTTAAAAATATGAAATACATCTGAGGTAACTATTTCGGCTTCACGAAAGAGTTGAAAGTTCTAAATATCCAACATAAAATCCGAATTGTCCTAGACATTTTTAAAATTCTTATAGAGAAAAGTTGGAGTTAAAGAGGAATTCGAATTAAGAAAGTTCGAGTAAGACAAGTTAGACTGTAATATGAACTTAATCATGCGAGGTATAATCATAACTGGGTAACCCCACGTCAACTAGTAATACCACTAGTACTAGTGGTCTACTAGTAATAGGAAGAACTCAGCGTATTTCTCCAAAGAAGACAAGGAAATTTTCGGAGAATCAAGAGGCGAAAATGAGACTTCTTTTCTTTACATATGGAGAATTGAAATATCACGCAACGACAGATGGATAGGAGAGGAGTCAGTTCAACTCTTTTTCAAAGAAAAAAAGAGTCGCCGCACCAAATAAAACGCCGTAAATGAACGAAATTACACTCGCACCGAGATTAGAGTTCAAATGAATTCTTGAGATTCGAGACCAATACCTTCTTGGGAAAACTCGTTAGGTAAGTCAGATCCAGTTACAACAACTTTATAAATGTATTTATCAGAGTAAATCTTTAAAGATGCAATCACTTCATTGACGCAGTCGTAACTTCGGTACAGCAATCTGCACAACCGTATCGCAGTACACAGCATGTAATATTAAGATTAAATATTGAATAAATAATTTTATTTCCATTAGCCCTCTTAAATGACATAACACAAACCAGTAGCATTGTACCAAAAACAATCAAATATGCTTGGTCCCGATTGGTTTTAAACATGTCTAATTTTTAGCACAAATTGTTTCCGCTGACAAGTTTAATGCTGGCACTTCACTTGGCGTTGCGGTATTTGTGTTGCGTATTCGCAGTATTTGGCAAAATATATGGCGTATTCACAAATATCAGGAACATGCCATCCTCACATGGTACAAACGCGCAAATAACTCAATAATGCCAAATATGTTTTCTTATACCAATGATGGTCCGGATGTATTTGATACAATTCAAGAAATATTTATACTGTTTCGTTTTTCCAGCCCCTATAAACGTTCCATTCCACATTTTTAAAAAAAAGTAGAATAAGAAAAGTAAAAAAAAAGGTTAAAGAATCAGAATATCAACAAATCTCGATCACGCGCGCTCTACTGAGAGAGAAACTCGGCAAACCAAGAGTGGACAGTTGACGCAAATATTTGCCTTATTTGAGTCCTTTGATGTGCGACTAAAAACTGACATCAGGATGGATATGGGTGTCCACGTATTTGCCACAGTATAGCAAATACATCGAATACAGCAAATAGTTCATCTACACTTCGCCGTGTTGGCAAATAGACAAATACGCAACGCCAAGTGATGTGCCAGCATAAGAGGGTAATAAGAAGTCAACAGCAGAATGGCAATTGTAATTGGCATTTAAAATATCCCATTCAAATTGTTTTACATGCTCATTAACACAAGATCTTTGGATAAACCATTCCGTCATGTAATAACAAAACCCGCAATTTGTATTAAAACAATTTACGAGTCCGCAGAAGAAGAAAAACAAGAATAAATAATGTATTTCACATAGGTGTTTGCAACTTAAATAAGTGCGCGGGTATTTGACAAATGACTCCTCTCAAACAGTCTTCTTGAATAAAAATAGTCCATAGAATTGACGATGTAGCAGATGAAGTAAACCCTTAAATAGATTACACGCACGAACGCTATTATAAGCACAACCAAGCGTTAATTTCAATGCCTCAACTCTCGTCGAGTGAAAGTCACGTACTAAACATTCAACTCGTCATTTTGAACTCAAGACTCACTCATTAAATTTGGGAGCTCTGACGAGGAGATGTGTCACCCAAAAGATAAAATGTTGAACTTGATTTATTCTTAGAATCAACTTTCCCCCCCTTGTTTCCAGTTTTCACTTATTGTATTTCCTCCTCGTCTTGAAAATTAAATTCCCTCATTGTTTAGTTCATTTACATCGAAAAAAATATGCCGTAAATGAAAGAATTTGAAGAGGTAAAAAATAAATTCTTTGATTGAGCTACCATAGCTTAATTCTACTTATTAAAACGTGTGTGATAGGATGTTTTCTGTGCGTGCATATAAAAATAAAGTCATTTAGTAAAACTGTTCAAACCCCCCAGTTGTTTCTTCAAGTAGGGGAGCATCAAATAATAATGTTTTAAATGCAAGTATGAATCAAATAATCACGCTATTTCGATACAATCGCTGAATTAAAAATATTTTTAAAATCAAGAATCTGCAAATAAACAATACCTGCTTTATAGTACGTATATACAAACACACAAATCAACGATTTTTTACTAAGCTAAAATTTCACGGAAAACAATAAACAATTGATATGGAGATTTAGTTATCTGTTTAAAGTAACAGAGAAGAAATGGATATACGCTTCCAGCTTTGAATTACGTAATAAGGACATACTGATCTTCCGAAGCGTGGTCAACATTAAGCGTTAGATGCGTGAGGGGGAGAGAATATTCTTTCTCGAAAGATGAAAGAGATACTCCACATGTTCTTACGAATTTTCTTAAGTATATGGTGGAAAACCATGGTCGACAACCATATATAATAACCGTAATACCTGATCAAGTAATACTGTTACTTTTAGATAAATTTAACCATATTGAGGGAAACTTAACATGAAGCATACAAGGCAAATAACTCAAAATGTGTCATGATGATTACACGTCTTCATAAAAAATATTCTATTACGGTCAACACGTATATCTTAAGCTTAGAGAATCGCCCCCTCAAATTGATAGGAAATGCATTCATGTATGATTTAACGTAAATCATGAATAACATCGTCTGTTATTTTCCAGCTCTACCGGTTCGTATTCGTGAAGGACATCATTGCGCACAGTCAATGCGGCAATCCGTTTAGGCACCTTCCCTACGAACAGAAGCACCAGATGTTCCCAGTCTTTCTGATGGAGAATTTGATACGCCACCGCTGTATCGATTTACAATACCAACGCTTACAAGGTCGGAGGACAAGAGTACTTAGAGCATCCTATCCTTGCATAACGTATTTTGTTACGCCTGACCAAGATCCACGCAAATAATATGAGAGTTTAAAGCGATGCGAAGAAAAGAGATTTCGTTCACTATCACGACATGGATACAAAAATAATAAATGTAGTCTCTATACAAGTAACGCTAAGTTCCGTCGCATTCTCGCAGTAGAAGTCACTCCTTATGTAAGTAAGGCTTTGGGGGGTTAAGAATGGCCAATCGGTGTACGTCGTGGGGCTCGCGAAAAATGTTTCGCAAGAAGAAACATTCTGACATCACTTTAGGGTCTTACAGCTCGAGTTGAACAGTTAAATTTTGTACAAAAACTTAACCATTTTACGAATTTTTTCCTTCATAACTTGCACTTTATACGGTAGATTTTTAAGTACTTCTACATTCACCTGTATTTAAACTTTTTTCCTACTATATACGCATATCATTTCCTTTACAAATATATATTTTCTAATCAAATACACTTACATAACTGAGTTCGGACTTCAGTAGGAAGAACTTAAAATAGTATGATATCCATGAAGGAAGCCATGTACGCACTATTTTGAGAGCGAGAGACGGTGATTCGTCGGGAAGGTATTTGCAGATTTTCGAGAGCGTAATCATCTATATCTAATTAATATCTCCTGAAAATTGGGTTGATGTTGACCAAGGAGTTAGTGTCACACGAGAAAACTTCCTGTGTTCGTGTATTAGGGACATCAGGTTTGTGAGCAGACGTTTGAGGCCTTGTATGGGTTCTGCGAAGTCAAATCAGGATCATCACCACGGGTACAAGTTGAATAGATGAAACTTGATCATGAAAGTGCCCATGTTATCCTTCAGGTATAAAGTAAGAAAGAAAAGAACATGAGACAAAGAAATGAGGCAATGCCTAGTAAAATAACAACATACAGAAAATTTCCATTCATTAATAGTTAACTATTTGGCAAGAGTTGTAAGACTACAATAAAATAAATTATACACTGATTTACCAGATGTACTATTGATCGCATTTTACTCACCGCTGAGTTGTAATAAACAAATGTTTTGAAAAAGTTCTTATACCATTCAGAAGCGAGCATCTGGAAGACATTTTGCTTTTCATTAAAAACTGAAAGGTTTAGATACCTTTTGTGTTCTACAAAGATATTATTTTCTCAAACATTTGGCATACTACAAAATTAAGTCTTAAAAGAAGAGTAAACTAATCAAAATATGGGTGGATTTGACCTTTCATACAAATTAGCTTAAAGTAAAAAGGTGTAACTATTTACTTCTTTAAGTGTTGGGAAATAGAAAAATTGGTAAGAAACAATAGAAGTTCCCTTAGAAGTATTCATGTCAACATATTTACAGCATCTATTCACATTTATACTCTCTATATCAATATTTTGTAAAATTATGTCCACGAAAACCAATTAGAACATTGGCGATTAATTTGAATGACTTACGACACAAAATATTATTGTATGCTACGTTAGATTGCTAGGTTGTCTTTTAGAAGTTGATTTGCCCTTCTTAAGTTCTTCAGCAGGAATAGCCGCAGCTGCTCGTTGCGGGCATTACGCAGGTATGCGATGGGCAATTCCTATCAGCTGCTTCGCTGAGGAGGGCATGGCAAGACGCGCAATGGTGGGTGACAGCCAGCGTGCTTATCGTTTTCTTGTAGGAATAACAGTCGTGCACAATGTTTCGTGTTCGGTTGTCAGAGAAGTGGAAAACTATGTATCTTGAGTAAGCTTGCCCAGCCATGGCATTTATAAAAAATATGGTAATTCGATATATAATTAAATAAATTAAATTCAGTACATAATAATAATTAAAGATTTTGAGATTCGTTAATGGAAAGTATTGAACCTGAAGGGGCAGTGCAATAGTTTTGTTGATTTTCATCAACCTCTTTTGTTCATCCTACATGAATTTGCTTTATTTTTTTTCTTTAGTGAACAATTAGTCTTTTTATATTTAATTTTTTGGAGAATAAATGTTGGTCTTAATTGTTATTATTGAAATCTTGGGTAAAAATTTAACTTTCCAAGCGCTTTATAGACACTGACCCTGACTATTAAAATCATTTAAAATTATCAAATATCAACTCAATGCTCGAAAAAACGGGAATAGTGAGAAAATACGTTTTCTACCATTTTCAAACTAAAGCTGAAAACAGATGATTTTCAATTCTCAAGTTTTTTATTCTATCTCAAATCAATAAAATGTATTTCAGAATTGACTTTTAGTGGGAGACCTACGGGCGGTAAGACACCTCTTCGTATATTGCGTGGAGAGAGCGCACAGCGCGCGGGGTAATTACATAGCGTCCGGCAGTTGCCGCCTGCCCCCACTTGACGACGAGACGGTGGCGGCAGCAGGGGAGTAGAGTTCTTAATAAAAAAGAGAACCGCGAAGGGTGGAAATATAATGCGGAATTTCTCATATTTCCCTAAAATACTACGCACAGTTTCTCATAGCGGTTTGAACCAGGTGTAGTTGATTGCGTCGTCTTTCCCTCCATTTATCCTACTCCACCAAAGGCGAGAACCGAGTGACAGTGGCGCCTAAGGGGCTTTGAGAATTTGTGTGTAGTAAATAAGGCTGTTATAAGAAATTATGTGCTCTAACTATGTGACCACGGCAGGTCTTTTTTATTAAGTATTACAGTGGAGGAGCGAAGCGATGGAGGAAGCTAACGAAACCGCGCTGGGTACCTCAGGAGCATCAGACAACACCTGAGTTTTCCGTTCTTCATAAGGCATTTGTGAGGAGGGTGCAAACCAAGGGTTACAGAAGCGAGCAGTGGATAAGAAAGAACATTTAGCCGGGGTGCACATTGAGACGCAGAAGTGTGCCACACATTCTTCCACAACCTTCTCCAAATATTGGATGAATTCACCATCAGATACACTTGAAGATTGGTATATCGCTCCTATCGCACCACTGTTACCATTTTTATTAACTTTCACTTCTATGAAACCACAGTTTGCGACTATCTTCCTTATCATTAACACTTCCCTTTTTATGTCTTCCCTCACATATATCAATACACCTCCTGTATACCTTTTTTGCCCGTCACATCTAATTACATTGCAGCCACTTAAATTCACTTCATTATCTTCAATTTCTGTCGATACTTCTGTCGTTCTGTCGTCTCTAATAGAACAAGCACAGCTGGAATAAATTTTTCAATGACCATACGTATTTTCTATTTTATCTTTATGCACTATAAGTCTTTGCGCATTTGTATGCAAAATAACATCGTTATTCTTCTGTTGTTGCTATGCTTTTACTTTTTTATCCTCCCATCCTGCTCTTTTCTCCTCCTCATTTAGGAATCTATTGTAAGTCGAACATTCTACATTGATGGCTTCGTTTTTGTCATGTATATTCAAAATAATTTTTTTAGTTTTTTAGCTTACAATTAATACATTGTTTTTTATCTTCTTTACAGTCTGCCGTTTCAAGGTTTCCTGCGCATTTGTAGCATGCTACATTCCTCTTACAGTTTCTTGCCATACGAAATGAAACCCCAACATTTAAAATATCATTTAACAGTGACGTAATTCTAAACTTTATATTTACGCCGATCAACATTCATTTTCTCTCTTTTCAGCATTATCTCTTGTGTAAGCTCATCGACTTCTATAATTATATATCGTTCATTCTTTGTTTATTTTCTCATGTTTTTCGCATCATTTCCTCTGTCTTTTACAATTCTTTTTACGAATCGAATAGGACAATCTTTATTTATTTCTTCCTTTCTATTTTGTTTCTTTATTGTAGATACCCGATCATCACTTGCCTTCATTTCTTCTTCATCTATATATATTATCTTTAATTTTGTTGTAACCTGAGTCCATTACTTCGAAATATTTCCCAAGTTCTCCTTGTACTTCATCTTTTAGTTTTTTTTTACCTCTTCTCCCGTTTCACATCTCAGGATAACGGCACCATTACCTCCTTTTTTTATTTTTGTGATCCCCACATCCATATTTGTGATATCAACTTTTTCTTTTACTGCATTTTAGTTTTTTCACTTTATTGAGCCACTTTTGGTATCACAATAATTATGTTTTCCTTCCTTTTCACTTTAACAACTTCCGAAAAGAAGTTTCGTTTTTTCCTTCGGCTCTTCTGCCCCTTTTAGTATACTGTTCTTCAATTCCGCCATTTCTTGTCTAATGACTCCGAATTCTTCATGTATCACTTCCTTAACAATTCTTCTAATGTTATTTCTACATGTTTCCTCATCTTTCATTTCTTTTATCGTTTTTACCATCCAGTCAATTTTTGCTTCCATGTTCGATGGTACACTACCGATAACATAAAAAGGCCCATTTATTTTTCTAAGTCCCACGCTCTGACCAGTTTAGGATCTGTTAGGTTTGCAAGGCGTCTCTCCTACTGCTTCCCCTTCGCCAGGGGAAGTTTCGTTCGACCAATCGTAGGTCTATTTGAAACGGCGCTCATATTTGGAAGACATCGTGCGGCGGGTAAATCGTAACGAGATAAAATGTTTAATTACACCGCTATTAAAGAAATATTTTGTATTTTTTTATTATACACATTTTGGACTTCTATAACAAAAATATTCTGTATATTCTTGACTTCAATAAACTTTACCATTCTCTATATTTAAACGACATCTCGAGATTCGTTGTCTCGAGAGGTCTTCATAGGCAATGTAAAAGATATTAGACTTTCTATAAAAAACGTTTGCTTAATACTGTGATAAAATATAGTTTTGAACAGAATTTGAATATAATTGCAAGATATCGTATGGAATTGGTATATATCGAATCATAAATTACTTATAAGTATTCCTATAATTTCTTATATTTATACAGTGAAGTAAAGAAATCAATTCTCATTGCCTACAAATGATGTGTATTGTCGAAAGTAATTTCATATAATTTGCGATTCTCTTAACTTTTTCATATATGTGAAAAGGAATTAAATAAATATAGAAAACGTTTGTCTCAAATATGAACTAATAACACAAAAGTTTAATCCTGGAGTTATAAATAATATAAAACTACTTAAGGAACACATAAATTACATCTTCTAGTGACATATTTATCCACGATATAACAATTTGGTAGTAATCGTGCAACCTAAAAAATAAATGGGCCCTTTTATGTTATCAGTAGTGTACATTTCCAAATGACTGTCGCCTACCACTGGCACTACCTTCACTAAAGACCTCTTCTGCAGATCCTTCCTCATTTCTTGTTTTCTCTTACATTTCTGTTACTCTCTTCATTTCAGTTTCTTTTGCGATAGTGAAAGAAGCAAAAGAGCGACTATACGACACTAGATCATTTCCATTGTGTTTCTTGAGTTTTTCTGCACAGCCAGGGAGAAAAAAATAATTTTACGCAACTACTTGCTTTGCACCAATTAACTTGCGTTTTTACCGCTTTTTTTACATGCAGAAAACGATACTCTCCGTATTCTTCATTCATTACAGTCGGCAAATCCCTGCGTCTTCACTATTATACGCTAACGCAGCGACGCAAAGGCACGTCCAACCACGGCCGCGACTGTCTACTGTGTGTGTGTGTGTGTGTGTGAGAGAGAGAGGGGGGGAGATAAGAGTGGGTGAAAATAAAATGCTCAACAACTGAGGTAGCATGTGCTCGTGAGTAATTGGTGTTTGTCTGAGCATGAGAGAAAATACGTGTAGGAGAGACGTTAGAATATATTGTACAGTCGCGCGAATGATGAAAGGAGAAAATAAAACATTCGTAGGTAAGACTTTAAAATCGACAAAACAGGAGAAAACCATTCTTACTAACTGTATAATCAGTGAGTAAGTGTTGCCAACCAAGACCGGCCCATTTATTACATTTTATATCTTATAGTCAAGAAAGGAGCAAAAAGAAAGATAAATAATAACCAATGGAGGATCTAGACCGTACTGGGGGGCAGGGGGGGGGGGCAAACCGAGGAGAGATCTGGGGAGCATTTCTGTTAGAAATCATGTTTTCACAACACAAATTTTATAAATATTACCTTTTATATAAAATACATCAACTCATCAAATAATCAACAATTAACGTTATTAAATATCAACCAAATTTATTAATTGTTACAGCTAAAGTATGCCTTAATCTGTTGCGAGTTCAGGTACAATGGGGGGACTTTAACCCCATTAGCCCCCCACCTCCCATAGATCCGACACTGATAGTGTCTATACAAGTTAATAAACGAAATATATTAAATTATATTATCTAATAATACGTTTATGTATTCATGGAATGAAATTTTACAGAATAAAAGCAGCTGATGATACTGGGTATCTCTGAAATGTTATCAACCTTATAATCAAATGAGTTATTAATAGACGTTTCATTGATGACATTCCAACTGCTCAGATCGTCTGATTATTCAGGCAGGTACTCCCGGTGTCAGTTATCTATCTAGTGGTCACTGTGCATGTCGTGTACAAAGAAAGTTGTATAGATATTTTTCTTAAAAATGGATAAATTTTTGTAGAAAAAAGCTATAATGCAAGTACTAATAAAGATCATGTATCGACCTGTGTGGAAAGAAGCGTAAATGCCACAAATACAAAGACAGTTACTTGGCTTTTCACTTCAATAGAAGTCAACGATGAAGAGAGACCGCACTGTAATCTTTTCTAAAGATATCATCCGAGAGCATTAATCCAAGTAAATTGAGGCAGCACCTTGAAACAACGCATCCCAACATGGTATATAAACCATGTGAATATTTTAGTAGAAAAATGATAGATTTGCACCAAGAAAAGAATGTTTTCACTAACCAAGCGTCAGTGCCAAATGCCTTGTTTGCATCATTCAGGGTGGCATTACAGTAGAACAGTGCAAAAAAAAAAAAAAACCCACACCATTGCTGAGGCATTAATTCCAGCGGTTACTGTGGACATGGCTAATATAAGAGAAAAAGCGGGGAAACTTCTGGCGAATATTTCTTTGTCGAACATCAATCGAAGAATCCTACACATGGCTCAAGATCTCACCGATCAATTGATATAAAAGGTGAAAGGAAACGAATTTGGATTGCAACTGGATGAGGTCACAGACAGCAATAAGGATGCACATCTCATCATCTATAAACGTTGCATTGATAGTTGTACTATCGTTGAAGACCTTCTGTTTTGTAAAAGGATTACTAGAAATGCAAAGGCTGAAGACATGTTCAATATACTTGACACATGTATGACAAAATGATTTGGATTGGACAAAGTGCATCGGTGTGTGCACTGATGGTGGACGATCAATGTCTGGTCAATATGAAGGACTACAGGCGCTGATTCGTCACAAAGTCCTGGATCGTTTGTGGACTCATTGCATCATTCACAGAGAAGTACTTGCTTCGAAATCGCTGAGTCTTCCACTGAATATAGTCCTAGAATGTGTAATAAATGTGATAAAGTACATAAAAACTAAGCCATTTAAAGTTAGATTTTTCAAAAACATATGCGAGGATTTGGGGGCCGAGCACACGTCCCTGATATACTACTGTAGCTCGCGTTGGCTCTTACGTGGCAATGTACTATCTCAAACTTTTGAACTTCGACAAGAAATTTACAATTTCTTGAAAGAAAATGATCATGTGAACGCCAACAATTTCGCGGATCCAGATTTCCTGCTGAAACTGGCATATTTGTGTGACATATTCGAAAAACTAAATGCAATGAGTCTTTCTCTTCGCGGTCTTGACATTCATATATTGGAGCTTACATAGAGGATTTCAGCAACTATAAATTTGGAAAACAAAATTAAATGGTAATGGAGGTAAAGATTGTTTTCATGTATTGCAGCCGTACATGGTATGTAATGGAGATAAGGTTTCACGTAGTACGCCGACACTTTTCACAGAGCACCTCTCGCAACTAGCCGACTGATTCGCAAAGTACCTTCCAACAGACTAAACCAAAATGTTTGCGTGGGTCCAAGATCCATTCCCTGTTGAAGCTCCAAAATAATTCGCTTCACAAGAAGAAAATCTGACTGAGCTATCAAGTGACAAAAGCCTGAAAGCAAAATTCGCTTGTTTGAATTTGACGTTTTGGATACCTATAACAAATGAGTATCCCATTCTAAGTGCAAAAGCGAAGAGAGTTCTCATTCCCTTAGCGATTTCATATCTGTGCGAAGCTGGATTTTCAGCAGTTGCTGTTATAAAGAGTAAATATTGTTCGAAAATTAATGTAGAAAAAGAAATGAGAGTATCTGCATCATGCTTTATCCTGCGATTTGAACAATTATGCAGTGAGCAGCAGGCTTACCCGTCACACTATAACAAAACGCACATATACCAAGAGCATTTGTAAAATTATTTTATTATTAATTAAATTTTATAAATATATTTTCCTATCGATTACAATTAAAGTACTTGCATGAATTTTAAATACGAACTGTAGTAATAATGTTTACGCCCTAATCACTTCTCTAATTTCTTCTTTAGTGTCTTACAGATGATATATCTTTACAATCATACAGATATGACGAGGGTGTCGTGAGAAAATTCTTATTCTCTTAAGGATACCACGACTAGGTTAAGTTTGGGAACCCATGGAATACGCGAAGCATAAACTTGAACACATACAAAAAGATGAAAGAACATAACTGGCCAACATAAATAAAATAATCTTTCAGCAAATTAAGACAATAATAAATCGTTAATTATATGTTGACTTGTAGTTGGCGACATCTAGTACATCTATTTCCTCCTAAGTGTGGTTTAGATTTTTTCACATATCTTATATCTCGAAGTAGATCATTCAATAATCGTAATAAAAAACTAGTCACAAGAAAATATTATCCAAGAGTTCAACGATAATGTATTACAATCATCTCGTAAGGCACCAAAAATTTTGACCACACCTGAAAGTAAGGAGAAATTTCAAAGAAAATCCCAGAAGAGTGGAGGAGATTGCAGCTTCGGAGATAGTTTCATCTTAGTGCGTTTCCATGCAATTCCTTCATCGCGCGGTCCTCTACGTCCCCATGGAAGCCATGCTACCGTTTTCCCTATCCCAGAACACACTTGACACTCCGCATTGGCACGCCTGCTTCTGCAATCCTGAAACATTTCTCGAACCGCACACCGCGCATTCACCTATTCGAGAAAAATATATTTATATCTACGAGTATTTAGATACCTTTAATGAGTGGTGTTAACTCTATGGATACCATTTAGAGCGCATCATGACCCACCACTAGACAGGTCATGATGAGCTCTGCAAACCACTAAATGAAATAAACAATCGAGTTTAAAAAAACAAAATACAACCGTACAAGCAGAAAAGGGCCTGACTTAGCATTAAAAAAAGGCAACATCCGTAAGTTGATTAGAATTAATCAATATTAAATGATCACGCTGCATTTCGATCCGTCAAAAGTTTAACACTCCCTCGCCAAATATCTTGGTGATTTAGCAAATACAATAAATGTAAAGACATGTGTAAATAAATACAGATTAATTTACTTACCACTCTTTTTATTTGTATGAACTCAAAACCTTTTCTAAATATTCAAAGAAATATTTATGCGTCGTCAGGGAGAACTTAGCTTCAGATAACATCCCAAAATGACACATTAACATATACACCAATACTTTTACATTACAAGATATAAATACATTTTAGAAAAGACGAGCTTAATAATCCTACAATTTAAAAAAATTAAGAAATACAAAACAATGGAAATTCAACATTAACCGTTTCGGTAATACTACAACATTCCTCAATCCGCAACTATAGTCCAACAGTTAATACGATGGGAAACTCCAACATTTCCAGCAACAATGTCAATTATCCTTTCAAAATATCTAACTCTTCAAGCATAAAGTTCGGTAAGTACACGAGCAATTAACGTGCCAACGACACATTAAATTAACTATCATATAACTCCTCTCCGTTGTATTTTCTTCCTAGTCGGTTTGTCAAGAGAAACGACTCTCATATTTCGTAGGCAATTAATTCAACTCCAGCCCCCGTCTTCCCTAATAGCGTCTTCCTTTCCCCTTTCATTCGCACGCCGCATCCATCCCCCATTTGATTCGACGCCCGCCTTCCCGACCTCCCACGCTTTTTGCTCGACGCCACGGTGCTTCCTGTAGCAAGACAGAGAGAGAGTGAAGCGAGTGTACGGAGGGTGCGCGACGGAGTGTGCGTTAATTTGTCGGGAGAGAGACGTACGTCGAGAGGATGGGCGTCGGCGCCGTGCGGTTCGGTGTTGCTCCAGAAACGAGGGACTCGATCTCACCTGTGCCCTCTGTTCGAGTGACAAGATGTTTCACCGGAGACAAACAGGATGAGCTGTGAAGACTAATCCTCCGATTACGAGGAAAGTAAGGTGGCGACTGAAGAAGAATAATCTTTTGGAAGTGATCTCTTTCGAATAAATGTCGTGGGATATTGTTTTCAGACGGAAGTATAAGGAAAGTACTTTTTTCCCTTGATAACCCTCACCCAAAACTAGATCACTTAACCGCATAAAATGTCGAGTTCCAGATAGTAAATTTTTTGACATGTTTCACTTCTGAATTAAAAGTTTGATATACTCCTATGATTACGGTGGGTTTCTCTTTCAATAATTTATAGAACATTTAATAACTACACTATGAAAATATGTTTGTGGTGTAAATACTTTACAGCTTAATAAAGCTAGAAATGCAGCAATTAATGTATTTACATCTACTATCGCGTAGCCATATCGTCAGAAGGAACGAAAGAACAATGTTAACCTCAAGTGTCTGAGGAATGAAGTATCTCAGGATCGTGGTATTCGTATCTCTTGCGAGTGAGATTTGTCTGGTATGAGTAGATTTCCCTTCATTACGTTGTGACTGTTTGTGCATTACACTCGAGGCCATTGCTCATAAAACTCTGAAAACGATTGCAATCGTTCTCCAAAACTTCGGGGGGAAAATTAAAGCGAACGAAAATTCTCATTGAAAAATATTTCATACGTGCGCTTCATTTAATTTATATGAAATGATGGATAGATGTTTGGAGCGTAGATAGTTAATGATTTGCCATTTCTTTTAGATCCAAAACTATTACTTCTAGTCGACTGGTTTTATGAACACCTGTTTCCAACTTGCTGAATATCGCTTTCAATTCAAAAGACATGCATTTTCCCCATACAATCAAATATGAAATCATTTATAACCTTGCTGTCTCACGATGTGAAATTTTAAGCAATCTCGATGGCGTAAAGGAATTCTAAAATAACAACCACCCGTGCCATTCCCATAACAAAAAGGAAACTGGTCATTCCACAGCCGTGGGTCAAACAGTCACGTTGACAATGACGTCATAACGAGTGTGGATCTGCATAAAGCACACAGACGTGAGCAGCACTGAGACAGTGGCAAGTGCAGGGTAATGCCTCGCTCAGAATAGACACAGGCCCTAGTACTGGGGCAAGAGAGTGAATCGGTGACGGGTAAGAAGAGAAAGGAAAGTCATCGCCCCAGGCACCTTGCCAGAAGTACTAAACAGACACGCGGAAAAGGCATCTCTGGAACCTAGAACACTAATGATCTCGACGTCATGGCATCATTTATCAACGGATTTGTTTGCGGTTGTTTTAAAATCAACCACCCAATGAGTTAATTAGTAAAAGGCGTCCACTGAAAACGTTTCAAATCCCTCCTTTCTATGGAGTAAAACACAGTTCATTAAAGAAAGACTAACATTTCCTGCACTCTTTGGGTAATAAAACGATTGTCGATGTAGGTACGAGTATGATAGGAGTTTCCATCGCAAACTGAAGATGTGGATAAGAAATCAATTTGAAAGTATCATGGAAAAATATAGAATATTTTAGAATGATATCTAAATACTTTTTTGTTACAAGAGAGTGAAAATAACTGACGGCGTTAATGTAAAATGCAAAACAGTTGATCTATGGAAAGTCACTTAAATGGCATTATGAAGAATTTCTTAAATAAAATAGAGCGACAAGTTATTTGTGACAAGCAAGGACACAATTTGGAAACAGGTTTACATTTTAGTGGACAAGGTAGAAAAAAAGCCACAAAAATTGCGAAAACAAAAAATCGAAATATGAGACGCGACGCACATATTGTACTGAAATGCAATGCTACTCGATTCTTGAAATATATACCGCTAACATTTACAACTAAATACTTTTGTATAAACACCCTCCTTGGACCGTAACAGGGCTTTCCTATAACACTTTCACAAAAATGACTAGGTTTTGTTTCGGTTACAGTGGTCAACTTTAGTCAGTATTTACAAAAAAAATCGTTGTTTCATTAATAAGGAAAAAATTGTAAATATTCTTTCCAATTCCTCTTCAAATACATTCGTGAGTATGTGCGCATTTCTCCGATGACTTCCACGCGCAGAGTTCTGTGGCCATATTACATTTTTTCTTCTTTTCGTCCGAGTAATGTGTTGGTATGTGATATTTTATAACAATATTTATTGCGATTACGATTATAACTTATTTCAAAAGTATTTAGGACTTACAAACTGTTCTATTATTATTATTGATAATATGTAAGTGAATATGATAATTATGAGATGTAAATATGAAGCATGTGTGAAAATCGATGTCTATCAAATCATATAATTCGAACGACCTGTGTTCAAACGTAAAGCATGGAAAATTCGTCAAATGGGCCCTAATCCTACGTAAAGATGGAAACGATTGAAGAAGAATGAAATTTCAAAAGGTTCATCTTAAATTAACGATAATCATTCAAGTTAGGAAGTAAAATTTTGAGAAAAAAATAAATAAATAAAGAGCAACTACACGGATACTGTAATTTGATTCGATAAAATGACTTCTATCTGAAATCCGACTGAACATCGTGTAAAAAAAGCGTGTTTTCGCTTCTTCTTGTTAGATTTTTTTATTAGTTCTGAAAAATAATTTGTGACCAATGGCGGATCTACAGCGGGGGGTAAGGGGGCTCTACCCGCCCCCCAATTGGACCTGAACTCTTGACACAAAATAGCAATTGATAAATGGCATACTTTGTAAAAGTGTTAACAGATTAATAATTGTTATTAATAATATAATTGTTATTGTTATTAATAATACAAGATTAATACGATTAATAATACCATATTAATAGAATTAGTTATACCATATTAATAACTTTAATAAATAATTGTTATTAATGATACCAAATTGTTAATTATTTATGTGATGCATTTTATTTAAAAGTATCATTTATAAAATTTGTGTTGTAAAACCACAATTTTAAACCAGTTCCCCCCCCCCCTTGATTACGATCTAGATCCGTCACTGATTGTGACTATGAAATGTAACGAACATTCTGTTCAAAAAACTCTTCATCAACTAATGAATGGACAAACAATGGAAAATTTTAAAAAACTCTACAAGTGCAAAGTGTAAACAAATATAAGAAACTCACGAGAAAATACTTTCATAGTCCAGAATTTTCATGGTCGGCAAGCTTGTTCAAATATAATTACTAGTTTATCATTACTTGCATTAATTTTCTCTAAGCATTTTGGTAAATAATGTCAGTTGCTTTACTATTAATTTGCTCCATCCGAAGGCATAAATAACACTGTCTGTAATTTCTGATACTTCATATTTTTTGTTCATAAAACTCGAAGAGACGCAAATTGAGGAAAATAACTCGAGCAGGAACTTAAATATAATCAGACTTTTCCAGTAAGGTGTAAATGAAGAATGCAGAGAAAAACATTGTTTATTCTCAACTGTTTTATTCTTGTATTGACGAGAGCTCCTTCGCCGGAATATCAGTCATAGTCTAGCTAACAATACTGATGCTTAGTGTTGGTTGTAATGTTCGTAAAGAATAATTGTAAATAATTCATATTCTTATTGCGTTATTTCAATTAACAATGTCTAGGTAAATAATTTTAAATGTATTTTGTTTGAAAAAATCAGTTTTAGGAATCGGGAATCTTTCTTTTTAGAAATCCCCCCTTATCATGAGCTAAATGTCTTTTCTGTTTGAAGAATGTTGAAGCAGAAAAAATGTTCGACAAAGGAAGGATGTGACCTCATAAGGAATGTGAAGAGTCCTCTATGAAATGTCACCGTCGTACGTGATGTGGGTCAAAGTAGGTGCTCTTCCCTTTCTTACGTGTTACTCCGCTTCGTCATGCATATAGTCGACCAACTGAAACCTCTCCGTTAAACACAACATAAGCATGGTCCCATCACAAATCTCAATACGTACATGTTATACACAGCAATAGATATTTGATAAAAACAATGAAGAGATATTATTTCATACATGTTTGTGTGAAAAGACAGAGATTCTATGATACGAAATTGTAAATATATAAGTCTACGTTATGAATAATTGTAAAGACTTCAATTATAAATTGAACGGCGCAGGCAGATGTTTTTTTATTGTAGTATTTGTAAATGGAAAATGTAGAGTGCTATTGAAGTGTATCTACATGGGGCGATAGGAGGTAGGAGATGGGTGGCTATTGTGAGTAGATGGACCGCATAGCTGAGTTTACCAACAACTTGGCCCACGTGGAGGTGTTAGTAGGAATAGTTAGTAATAGTAAGAGCTAGTGATACTAGGAGTAGTACGAAATGGGTAGAAGGAGGAAGATTCGCTCTTTTAATAGTCACAACTATATATAAACGGGCATCGAAGTGAAAAGCTACACTTTTTTCTGTCCCCGTCGGGAATTGAACCCGCGCACTAGTCCCTGAGCCGTCGGAGGATGTGTTAGTCGGCGAACACTGAGCTCTAGACGTCGTGTCGCCAAACTTCGTTTGCGCCGGCCAAAGTGTGAAGCTTGCCTCCCCTTTCGCCCCACAGCTGAACTGGGCAGAGAGCGCCACAACTCTCGCTCATTGTTTTGGAGCGGCGAGCGAGGAGCTGATTCATACTGCGATAAACGCAGGGTTCACTTCCCTGCGGAGTGTGTTCCAAATCATTTAACTCGCGTAGGCGACTTTTGCCGATGAAGTATTAGGGCAAGGGTGTCGGCGAGATACCGAGTTCAAAGCCTACAAAACGAATAGCTTAAATTGTCAATATTTACAAGAATCTTATGGAGTAAAATTATTATTCAATACATTGCACATTCGCGCAAAGGTTGCCAGCTTATGAAAAAAAAAATTGAGCAAACGGCACAATCAGTTTCGCCACTATCGTCAATACGATTGTACGAGTACTCCGTCCCAAGAAAGAAGACATCTGGGATGCGTAGTACGCATCTCGAAAGACTGTATTAGATGGGTAGCATTTAGCGAAATTTCTAAATAATTTGTTTTAAAAATATTTTTTGGTAAAATTTATTGTTTAAAATGTATAAATTTATTGTGTTGTTCGAGACGTGTTATCATCCAGGTATTAACAATTAAATTCTTGTTCATTCTTAATTGAGGGAGTAATATTCTATTTCGGAGTCGATCAATATTCAGTTGCATTTGAATTATGTAATGACTGTTACACAAACGCAACTACATACAATTCAACCAACCTACTCCATCATTAATTTACGCGTGTGGTTATTCAGTTCCGCTCAAAAGGTATTCTGAAATATAGTAAGACGCCCCTCAGGACTCAAAATAGAAAAAAATTTGAGCGTTATTCTTTCATGGACTTTCATATTGGAAACGCTCAGTAATATCTCTCAAACATTCGTAGTTCATCACTCTGATGCAACTTTGAACATGGTCCCGATTTTAGGAAGAGCTATCCCAATTATGGAGTAGCAAACTGGCACCGTAGAGGTAAAGTACAAAGATATCAAAATTAAAAGGGCTATGTGCCTTTCCTTTCACGTTTCATCCTTCGGTGACAGTTTTAACGTTGTATTTCCTCATTTGTATCTTCCCGATGAGAAGGGCAACCACATATATACGCGATATTAACAATTCTTATATGGTTAATACTTTTAAAAAATTCTGCAATATTTTGATAATATAAATTATTCACAAACTCTAAGCACATAAAACTGTCACAGCTACAAATCTCTCTGTATGAAATCAGAAAACTTCAGACAAACCAATAAGTTTCAAAATACAAAGGATTAATCAATAAATTACTAAAACACACTACGGCATTGTTCAGGTCTAAATATGACCGATATTCGGCCGAAAGAGCTCTCGCCATAGACAAATATAAACGACGGAAACCAGGTGTCATTTAAAACTTCAGAAATGTCTGTACTGCAAACGCAACCTGCACGACTCATTTTGATCTATCCGGTCGTTCGTGAGTTACAGAGGAAATCATTCAGCTTTCCTCATCACGATACTCTAAAAACAAGGGTGCGTAGGACCCAATTTGCTACTCAATAAACTGAAGAAATGTTGGCTTCTTAGGACGATTACTTTACTTTCCTGATACATCACACGAATACTTCAACGAATTCGCATACATTTAACAACTTCAACCAGCTTCAAAATATACCCTACCACAAAATGCCCAGCGCTTTTTTTTCTCAGTACAAATGAAAAACTTATGATGACCGCACCAAGACAGAGATGGAAAAGCGAGAACTTTCCGCGCCGCGCCCAGTCACGTAGATCACCTCTGAATCCAATCCGCTGGACTCGCGTTGATTTGCTCTCCCGCAGTCACTGCAATGCCGTAGAGTGTATTCCGAAAGAGACTTGAGAAAAAAGCATATCGTCCACACAGGATTTTTCTAGCGATTTTTATGTTCAAAATCATGAAAAGCAAGAAAATCATAGAATAAAGGAGTATCGTCAATTTACAGTGTGAGTATAATTCTTGGGAAGAAACGGACACCTTTGAGGCAATTGTGTAAGCAAACACAAACTACTATTGTAAAAATTACAGATACTCGAGTTCGCGCTTGAATATTACGTGACCCAGAAGACCACTACGAAAGATAGATACAACAAATTTAGATTATTGCATAAGGGTCATTCTTTGTATAATCGGCAAAAAAAAAGCCGACCATCGCGAACTTCAACAAAAACTTTTTTTTTCTAGTTAATTACGTCGAAAAATGAGGTTTATGCCCATTTATTCAATATTTTTTGTCATTTTTTACCATTGAGTGAATCCAAGTCTGTTTTGACATAAATCAAGCCTATATGAACAGCAAATGAAAAATGCTTAAAATGGTCTTCGTTTGATAAAAATAAAATTATAATAAGGTTGAAAACAATAGAATGGAGTTTAAACTTTCCGTATAAAACACTATAATTATCTTTGAGAGTACTTTTTAAGCATTTTTCATTTGCTGTTCGTATAGGCTTGATTTATGTTAAAAAAGACTTAGATTCACTCAAAAGTAAAAAATGACATATGGAATCAATAGGCATAAATCTCATTTTTAAACGTACTTAATTTGAAAAAAATGTATTTGTTGAAGTTCGCGATGGTCGACTTTTTTTGGCAGATTATACAAAGAATGGCCCATAAATAATATGTAGTCATACTACCCAGTTTTTGAAATTTAGATTACTTGTTCGGCGTTAGTTTGTTGGATGCTAAAGTTTTTATCACGAACGGCTTATATTTTATAGAAAGAAAAGATTTTGTTTCGGTTTTTCGACGAACCTTATACTTAGAAAGTTTATAACTAAAAGACTATCACTTTTAACGAATCCAAATTTTAACATTTTGCTTAGAAATGTCTTGTAAATATATATTTTAAATTTTAATTTTTATCCATTCGAAATGTTGTACAAAGTTGTGAACTGTGGTTAACTCGATGGTGGATCGTCGTAAAACGTCGAACTTGGTCTCGTTAGATAATTCTGTCAAAATAATTGATTTCGTACGGATTTATAAAACATGTCAAGAACTAAATGCAAAACTTACCTATAAAAAAATTGAAGCGCAGTATGCAACATAAACCCGTATGAAATCATACTCCGCTTATCAATGAATAAAATAAAAATTAATTCTCTCAACTGTTTAGACAGAGGTTTCTNTAAAAAAAAAAAAACACTCATTTCTTGTTCGTCCTACAATAAAAAAATTAGGAAACCATGATAACAATTCGCGCGTTTTCTATATTTCAGGTGTTTTTCAGTGCGATTACATAACTATAATGAGAAGTTTACAGGAAGAAAGGAGTAGTCGGAAATAAAGTAAGAACTGCACCGAGGTGCGAACGGAGACAGCTTGACGGGTGTGGACGAGTTTCCTTTGGAGGCAGCACAGCGGCCGCGCGGCTTCACGGGCAAGGATATGCGCGGACGGGTAGGAGGCGGTAGCGGCGTTTACGAGCAAAAGGGAGGGGCAGAGGACATGGCAACATTCGGAACGTGAATAAGAAATGTGGACCACTCCGCCTGCGAGCAACCAAAGGTTGAAAAGCGGAGGAGGATTTCGAAAGAAAAGATAGGATGTGGTAGGTAGTGGATCCGGGAACGAACGGAAAGACGAAAGAGTGCGCAAACATACTTGTAGGATTGGATAATCTTAAAAATATGTCAAGGAAGCGAAACGACAAAATAGCGGACTGATAAACTGAAAGAAAGAAACAGAATGAGCTCACAGGGAAGTTTAAAGAAAAAGAAAAATATATCATAGAACAGAGTAAATGACTAAAAAATTCGTGAATTATAAAGAGAAGTCGGAGCGATATAAATGCGAACGGAAATGAAAAAGAAAGGTAAAACGATAAAAAGCGAAAATGGATAAGAGATGGTATTAAATTCCAGACATGCGAATAAGGAGGTACACACGAGAAAAGAAGGGTGGTAACGTGCTTAGATAGCTGGAGCCATGCAAAATAAATATGCCTCACGAAGGCGGATGGAGGTCGCAGCTACACATTTCTTGCAAAGTCAGCAGCAAGCTATTCCACTGCGCGATAAAGCGAATACAATTTCTTAGCAAAAGTACGTGATGATCATATAAGAAATGGTAATATAAACTGATATCCTTTCTATGAAAACAAAACAAAATTATTGCCTAATTTAGTTACAAACTTTTGCTATTAATAAGACAATAATGATAGACGTAAATAGCTCAACTATTTTCGTAATTAAGATTATGGTGTCTCAGATTTTCTCGTGAGAACAATTATTTCCACACTGTACTAGATAGGAGACCGAAAAAGGAAAGTTATGCACTAAATGGAACAACTTCCTTCAGCACACAGCAATCAGACATTCCAAATTTAACTTACAGCGTTCTCGTGCCAAATTTGCCCTCCAACATCAGCGTTCTTATCACAGCCTCAATTTTTCCCAAAAAAGGGTTCACGAGATGAAATGATCCTCTCTGTTAACGATCATATCTACAAAATTTCCTCAGTTAAAGGAACCCCATATTTGGATCCTCTTGCGATGGACTCATCATCTGACAAACTGATTATTAATATTCTAGGCCTCTTTCCACAGGCGAAGGGAGTTAAAACTTTAACGCACTTAGGGAGAACAAAAGCAACGAATAAAATCTTAAAATACAGTTTTTAAAATATATTTTCTTCATTCCAAGAACGCATTCGCATTATAATGAAATAATTCATCATAAGAATGACAGTCAAGGTCTTTCCATTGGGAGAGGAACTAACAGTAATTTGGAGAGAAAAACAAAACAATATTTCAGGGTGCTGTGAAGAAGAGAGACTTTGCTTCATTCCAACAATGTTTCGTGCTTATTAATGGCGAGAGAGAATGGTTATCTAGAGTAAAAATTACGCTTTTAAGAATATTTTAATTGATGATAATTAAGAATATTGAAATTAAGATCTTCCCTTTTTGACAGTCCTAAAATGAAATCTCGTTGAAACTAAGTTTTGTATTATCCCTATCTCAAAATCATACAAACAACAGTCATTTGATCGAAAATAGTTGAATTTGTTCATCAGCAAACTTCAGATTGTGATAGCCCTCACTTATGATTAATCACAACAAATAATTTCGAAGTCTCTTTCTCATGGACAAGTGCTGAGTTCAAACATTTTATATACAACATTTTATTCCAGCGTTTTATTGTCTCTTGACAGGGTGATTATGCATTATCGGTACATTGAGTTGCTTTTCATCTTTCAATGCAACACCAAACTGAAGAAAATTAAAATAAGTACTTTAAAACTTCAAATACAATTTTTTTGTAACAAATCTCAAAAATTCTCCGTACTCTTTTTTCCCCAAGAAATGTGAGATTTTCTTGCAGGATTTTAAATTTCAACAAATACACGAAGAGACCAAAACTCTTTCAAGCATATTCAAGAACACATGTATATTTAATAAACTGATTCAATGGAGAATCGTTTAGAAGTGACTCAGAGGAAAGACAGCAGTGATGTTGGCTAGAAGGTCGATATTCGAGTCCTAGAGAGATTACAGAAATTCGTGTATAAATTTAAATGTATGGTCAAAAAAGCAGTACAAACTGCGTATGACCACGTGGAAGGCAATAAACTAATTTACTCTCCGGAGGCAAGCAAGGGACCATTCCATCAATTCCGATCAAGTGTCCTAAGGCAGAGGCGGATTGAAAAATTTCAGCGAAATATCCTAGATAAGATAAAAAATTAGCTACGAGTTATAATACTAATACTTAATTCTAGCCACAAAATCGCAACTAGAACCTCCAGTCCGCTACATAACTAGAATTAAATTTTTTTAGCCGCTAAAGCCACCAACCGCCACATTACCTCCCTTACGTCGAAGTGGTGAACTCCACAACTACTCACGATCCTCATGGATAAGAAGTATGAAAGTGGAGACCTTGTTCAGTTCCACGACAAACCCTTAACGTGCAATTACCTGCACTATAAATTCTGAAAAAAAATTCTGAATGGTATAAATGAAAAAGCTAGCGATGGTTACCCATCGCATTTTATTGCTATATAAGTTCGGCAGTTTCTTTCACGGTAAAAAAAGAAAATATAACTAATTTACTAGATAAAATATCACAAGTGAAATAAATAATGCATCAGAACTGAAATTTATATAATAGAAATAACTTGTAACTTGACACATCCGTTTCGAATTATGACGAATGCATGTACCTTTAAAAATTCTCAATATAACGTTCTTATTTTTAATTAGATGTTTATAATAGAAAAGATCGTAACCAAGGCACTTTTGCCCGCGGATATTACGCGTGTGCAAAGGACAATTCCTCCTAGGAGATGACTAAGCGTGCAGTGCCAGCGCCGCGGCTGTTCGGTTTATCGCTGTCTTATAATAAAACAGCCGTGCAGATTGTTTAGTGGTTGTCAAAGAAGCGGAAAAGTATCTCAATCAAATTTTGCTTCCCAATGCCATTTATTGAAAATGTTGCAATTTGTTTCACAATTATTGAATGTACTTGATTGAATCTATAACAATAATTGAAGATATCGAGATTCGTTAGTCAAAGATAATGTAGCTAAAGAGGCAGTGTGAAAAGTTTTCTTACTTTCCATCAACCTCTGTTTTATTTTCCCAAAGTATTTTTTTTCCCTCTCTGTTTCTTGTTTTATGATCAACTGCGCTATTTATATTTTCGGAAAATAAATATGGCTCCTCATTATTAATTATTATTACTGAAATTTTGAATAATAGAATTTTCAAAAACTTCCGAAACTCCTTCCAGTTTTTAGAACTGACAATTAGAGACCTGCAACTGGATTCTCAGTTAAATGTCAATAATGAGGAAACATTTTTCTAAAATTTTCTTACAAAAGCTAAACATAGAGCAAAAAAGAAGAGTCCCATTTACTTCGAATTGCAAGTATGCAATATAGCCCTTCACAATCTATTCTTCCCAGCATTAATCAGTTTGTAAAGCCCCTTCGAGTGAGTCATTTGCTCTGCTCGATGAGTAGCTTTGCTTCTCAGTTCGAACTCCTGCGTTATATCCAAGGGGAGAAGAGGTGGTGCTCGAGTCTCTTTCCCGCATACCCTTCTACGGTGCCCGCAGTTGCCCGCGGTTGCCTGTAGCATTCGTCGAAGGGCAAATTGCTGGTCATCTCTGGTTTATAGTCCCTGTTAAAGTGATGCATGATCGCTTTACTGTATTTAAATAGGAATTTCTAGCCCATGCAACTTCATAATACTAGACTTTAATCAATTTCTTGGTTCCAAATAACATAGAAAAAACGTTATAATAGGAGTACATATTTTAATTTCTTGTCGTGTCCAAAAACTTATCTGAGAGCGAAGCAAGTAAATGAAGATTTAATAGTAGAAACAAGAAATTACTTTTGAGGATGCAACAGTACAAACGAGATAATAGTTTAATTTAATACAATAAATTAAAGCACACTTTAAAGAAATGAATCGAGTTAAAATAGAACTTACCACACTTAACACCTACATCTAGCGTCACATTTCAGTTTTATAAAAAAGGCACACAATACCATTAACTTAAGTTGCAGTAACACTCTACTCACGAGAATTTTATTCCAAAGGCTTATTGCAAGATTACGCCACGAAACAACCAACTCGTTGACCTCAGTACTGCCACAGTAAACAATACTCCTCCGCAGAATTCGCATGAAACTGATTACGCCATTCTATTCTTCATTCTCCCAATCATTTATGTCACTTCCCACTGCAACGCCTCCCACATACCAAGCACGTTGGGCGCCAAATACGGCGGTTGGGAGGAGTCGCGCGTCGCCACCATTAGCATCTGCTTTTAGGGACACCTCCGGTGCCGGGTCAAGGTCGGAAGCAAGCTTCTCGATACACGAACGGAGATTGATAATTGTTACAAAGGACATGCCCAAATCAGTGGAAGGCGTCGCGGAGGCACGGCTCTCCAGCAAATTAACCGCCCCTCGAACATTAAGCTCTATAATCTGATCCGCAAGAGTTGACATTCCTTTTTGAGTCACGTAGTTAATAGACGTCTTTGTAGGCTATAAAACTGTATCCGTAAAGTGCGCTCAAGCGATAGAGAACCATGAAATGATTACAGTACTCACAGACCTTCCCCATAAAAAATATCAAATCATAATTTATCAGGTTGTTGTTTGCAGGCCGAAATATGCAGAAAGCTCAGAATTTAAGAAATTAACTCACGTAGGTCATTTTAATATCAAGAATGGTCTCTTTAATTTTAACCACGTTCAAACTGACTTTTCCTCGCGACAGAAAGGTTCAAAGCAAAAGAAGTAGATCCGGAAAAAGATAAAATAAAAATTTTATTAACTTATTCCATAATTCATTATTACTATTTCACTATGAAGAGAGCTTCGTGTGACGTATAATGAAGAAAATGTGTTTGAAAAGGCAAAAACGTGCTACTACATACCTTAACAAAAAAGAACGATTTTCGGCACTCACACTCAGACTGGACATATCCCGAAATAATTTTAAGAAATCAGCACCTAGTAATCCGCATTGTGTTAATCGTTCAGGACATTTTAAGAAGTACCAGATTTGTTCTAGAAATGAGGGACAACTGCACCGTTCTTTTAAAAAAATTTATGGTCCATGGGATTAGCCATGCAATATTAATACGACTATTCTTATAAACATTTAATGGACGAATGACTCAATTTTCGTGTGTTAATTACACAAACGGTTATTCAGTATTCTATTATTTATAATATCTATTGATGAATTATCAACGCGGGGTATAACATTCATCCACACCAGATTTGATATCAATAGTGAAATTGATATCAAGCAATTACCTTAATTTGATATGTAACATTTTTCTCCTACTCTAAATCTAAAATCATTTTACCGTCTGAGATTATTTCCCTCCCACAAGAACAACAAAAACATTAAACCATGGGATCAGTAGAAAAGTTGGCCCGTAACATTTGTAAGTATCACGAAATGCACATTACATTTTAGCGGTATAGAACTGGCAATAAATTTTGTTTCTTACAACAATCAACCCAACGTACTTCATTAATATTTGTAAACAAATTATTTATTCAAATCAGATGATCTCAGCGCATGTATAAAACAAGGGTCAAAAGAAAAGGTATTCAATGTTTAATGAAATACTCTAGAAGGAATAGAACAAACGAAATATACCAAAACCACAAATAACACACGTACGATGATTGACAATTTTATATTCGTACATAAATTCTCAGATTCAAAAATCCCAAAGAAAAAGTATAGTAATTAAAAATGTATGATACTAACTTATAAACTAGATATATCATCGCTTCATAAATCTACAGCACTTTCTAAAGTTTTGTAGATTATTCACAAGAAAAACGTTTTTAGAAACCATGTCATAAACATTTCAGATAATTCAAGCATTCCGCCAAACTGCATGTTCATAAAAAAGAGAAAAAAGTTTAAGAAAATGTAAGAGGACTGTTTCTACAACCACATACCCCGAAGATTCTTCAGAAATTCTGAAGTCGATCCCACTTTGCCCAATTCCAACCAAACCGAGATGGCGTATTCCCAGCAGAATATAGCTCAAGACATTCGGAGATATCGAAGTTGGTAATATCCCAAGCGTCTCCCACAAAAAGTCTTGCTCCAGAACTAGGGGTAAATCGCCGGCACTCTTGCTAGAAAACATTCCTTTCTATGGGTCTCTCAAAATAATAATAATAATAATAATAAAGTCAAATTCATTGAAGTAACAAAAATATATACAACATTCAAGGTAATTTGAAACACTAATGGTAATACATTCTCGTCCACGGCGAAACCGGTAAGCCGGAAGGAAAGAATTTTCACCGTTAAAGAAGTTACAAATTCATTCAACAGGACCAAGGAGACCGACTAGTGAATCATTTATTTATCAAACGATTCTTCCAAGAGAACATATGGCAGCATATGAAATGGTAAGGTTACGTGAGATCGACTCATATAGGCCTGTAGCCAGAAAAGAGTTTGGGATGTGAGGGCTGACTTGTCGCCAAAAAATAAATATTATATTCTTTTAACTTATTTTCCCTTATATTTTTAATTTTTCCAGTTTTGATTTTCATGTCGACAATAAGTGACATAAGACAAATCAACAATATTTATATATACACATATTTCGAAAATCTTGAAAATAGAACGACACTACTATCTTCTATAAATTAAAAAGTTTTAACTCTAAGTGACTGACGAAGGTGAAAGCTGAAAACGTTTCTACAAATCTGTGAGCGACTCTTTTTTTTCTTCATTTTCTCTACAACTTTTAAAAACAGTCATTTAAACAAATATATTTATTTTGCAAGTTTTGTTGTTTGTAAATAACCATACTACTATGTACCGTGTACTCTACACGTGGAGAAGATATGTGATAACTTTCGGTCAGCTGAAAATGGCGACGAGCCGGGAATCCCACCCCGAACTCCTGCTTTGATCGCAGGGGTGTGTCTCAGGTCTTCCGGGTTTTAGGTCTGGGAGGAAATGGTGTACAGTTGTGGAAGGCGAATGGGCGGTGTAGTGGTTAACACCCCTGCGATCAAAGCAGGTATTCCGGGTTCGATTCGCGACTCGTCGCCATTTTCACCTGACTGATAGTTGTCACAATCATACTACTAGTTTCGTCCCTCACGGCGCGCCCCGCCGCGTTTATTTCTCATAAGTGAAATATTGGACACAACTCCTTTTTGGACTCCTACTACTGAACACAATTTGTAGTTGTGTCCAGTAATTTTACAGTGAGGTATGAGGTAAACCTAAGTTAAATGTAGCATATATGTTCCTTTAATACGAGTGTTGTCTCGTAACATGCCCTTCACAATACGTGATAGGTTGGGTGATGTGTGTGCCCATTTCATGGAGAGTGTTATTATGTGGTATTTTTATTTAAGTGTTGGAAGCTGGAGAGAATGTGTGTGATTATAAACTTTACTAGGGTATGTAGTTTTCTCACTAATATTAATAAGTTTTTTATATTATTTATGGTAAATGTGTATGGGGTTGACTAATTTGGAGTAGTGGATAGTAATATCAATTATAGGTTTGATTATGAACGTTGTAATAGCCCTAAATTGGTTCCGGTTTTGTATAGCCCCAATGAAGGTAACGTTCGTTACCGAAAGGTTGGCAATGTAATAATAAAGGATTTGGTCAAACCGCAAGAATTTGTCTGGTTATTTTCATCGGTCATCATTCCATTGGTCATATTCCATTGGGATAACATCATTACAGTATAAAAATTGAGTTAAGCAGATTGGCTTCAGAATATCTCCATTATTTGTCAAGGTTTCAACATTGGTACATTCAACACTAATCTAATTTGTTCATGTAGCTGATCTCTTGGCCAACTGCATTCGCGATTCCTTTCTAAAACATGAATTCCAGTTGAAAGATTACAAAGAGTAAACACCCCACTAATTTATTAAGCAAAGCGCATTCTTCTTTTATTGCAAAATACTTTGAAGCACACATCTAACAGTCTCGGGAAAATAATTGTGGATTCCTCGATCTTGTACGTCATAATAAACGCTGTTTATTTTATTTCTTCGAAGTTATTACTATTCATGCACGGTGCTATTTCACGAACACATTGAATTATTTTGTTAAATTTACTATACTGAAATTTGCCATTTCAAAATAGGTAAAGGAAACAAAAGTAATCTTGAAAGCTTTACCACAACTACAGCTATGCATACTACGCAATCCAAAACTGATATGATTAAATAGACCAAAAGCTAATGCAATGAACAAAACTCGCCTACGTTCGCATGTGGCACCAGCACATGAGCTTTTGATGCAATAAGAAATACGCGCAATTGATTCAGGTAGTATTCAATAAGAATAATGTACGAAAAATAGCCATTCACACAATACCTCTACAGCACCATCGAATTTCATCCGTTTTGAATATCCATGGTGATCCGTATTGAAGTTAATTCGAGTAACAATGGCCTATAAGGAAATTGAAAGATTACACCATACCCCTAGCAAATATACACAACGAAACCTATATTAGAAGAAAATAAGTGACATTTTTTAACTCAGCAAATTTTTACGAATAAAATAATACCCCACATACCTCAGAAAATGCAATTATGAGATTCTTTAATTGTTTTCGCACCTCAAAATTCAATTTCGAATTTGAAATTATAATTCCCCTACCGAAGAAATGTTTCAAGTAAAGGTGATATATTATTTTTATAAGAGTAATCTGACTTCAGTAGAAATAGTGTGATTGTTACTTACACACATGTAAGGAAAATACAAAGAGCTCCCAAATACCCCTTTTCTCCATATTTCGCAAAAAATAAAAAAATAAAAAAAAGGATAGGATGATGTAGAACCAATTATATTATTAAATAAATGTGGTTTCAAAATTGAATTTCATGTACAATTAATCAGAAAAGCAATTTTTTGTAACATCTCTTTTCTGCCATTTCCGTGACATTTTTGTGTAAAAAACGTTTTTCATAGCATTTAAAATTTGGAAATGTGTGTCTTGTTGCAGAAATTTTTCGCTGAAAATGATACTTTCCGAAATATATCAATTTTTGGGTTTTCAAAATGAAGGAGTCAAAATTCCGGGACGCGACCAAAATTCCGTTTCCCCGGGATTTTCAAGACTGTTTTACAGATATCTCAACAAGCATTTGTACGATCCCGGCAAGTGTTTCGTAATTTATCGTAGCGAGTGTCACGATCATCTTTATATACATTAGATACGCATGAATAAAATTAGTTAAATTTGAAAATTATGAAGTACTTATTCCAAAATATTAAATTACAATAATATCAGGTTTTAGGAGTATTTTAACAAAAAAATTGCAAATCGATAATGGTGCTTTCTGACTATTGAATTTTGAAAAAATGTAGCATTTTCTATGCTTTGACCTTGAAATGGCATTTTTTAACAATAGTAATAAATTTTATGGTTTGCTACAATAGAATGGACCTTCAACATTCAAAATCTTAGGGGTATAGAAGCATAATAATTCATTCAATACAGATATTTTATTTCGCGTTCACTGCACACCGAGAATTAACTTTGACATAAAACGAACGTGGTGTCATTTAACGTGAAATAATGATAAAACTATGGAAGTAATCAACTCTTATCTTTGTCTTTATTGGAAATGAGCTGAAGTAGAAGATTTTGTCCAATTCTGAGATGGTCGACATTTTTTGGCCGATCATGAAAAGAATAACCCATAAACGTTTATAATTTATGATTAACAAATACAAAGTAAACAGGAATCAATAAGTAGGAAGTACATGCCAACCTATCCATTTATTCGTAGCAGTCTCGAATGTCATTATGAAGCATAGGACTTACAAAACTGAAGCCTTATATGCATAATATAATCTTCTTCTAATAACATCTCATATAAGCTTTGCAAATATTTATCTACTCGGGAGTCGGAAAACATCAAGCCTCATTCCCCTTCGGATTTTACATATGAAAAGAAAGAGTGCCTACGCATATGGCGGTGGGCGAATTATGGGCCCCTGGAGAAAAGAAGTATATTGGACTCTGTACCCAGCAGAACGATTCGTCAGAAGAAAATCTAAGTTGGCCACTTATTTGGACATATTTTGGCCTATCCGGCATCTTCCTATTCTTCTTGTCCTTCTATAGTTGTCAATCCATGGGTTGGTTTCCAGCTCTTCGCCAAGGTGTTCGATTATCAGCAAGTCTTTTCAAATAGAGGTGCGACCTGCAGCCCGTATCTTCCGTGATTTGGTTCTTGTATTCCATTCTATAATCTCCTCTGCTATTAGAGCCTTCCACTGATTCCTCTAATAAGTGCTGCACTAATCCCTGGTGTCTCAAAATATGACCTAATGATGAATCTCTTCTGCTAAGTTTTTAATATTAAGTTACGAATTTCTGAACCTACACAGTAATAACACTAAACAGTCTAGGGCGTGGAACACTGCTTTAAAAATAGGAAAGAACTTTTTCAGCCCTCTTTTTGGAGGGGAGGGGGATATATAAAATCATAGGGGAATTATCTCCACAACATTTTAGAACAAGAAAAAACAATTACGTTTTAAATTAAAAAGTACTTGTAATATCTTTGTTACCAGCCACTAGAAAAAATAGACGTTATATTACAGATATCTCACAAAAATAAGTACATTATACATTATTAGGTCAGCGCGCGACTCAGTAAAGACGGCGGTTTTTATTCCAAAGCAAAATCCACAGCTTGTACAAAACAAGGTGCACTTCAATACTGCACAGCACTTTCGGGCACTTTCCCTGTTTTTTATAGCAGTCAGCGGAAGGTCAGTGTGGGTGCGAGGTGTGGGTGTAGCGGGACAGGTGGAGAGGTGGGAACGATGGATGTTGCGCGCTAGGTCGAATTGCGTGCTGTGTCGAGGCCAGTGTGCCAGCGAACGACTTCCCCGCGTTCGCCCACGAACATACATTATGCATGGACGGAACAAATGTGTCTTGCCTTTTGTGTGCTGAAACAATCGGTTGCGGAAGAAATAGAACGGAGAAAAAAGGTTGATGTTTTTCTAAATAGTCTGAATTTTTCGAAAGTATCTTAAATTTCGTCAAATTGAAGAGCATATCGAGACTAACGAGAAAGTAATGTTTGAGACCAACCGATGGAACTTGCAGCAAAAGCAAAATGCGTAATACTGTCAATTTGTAATCATTTATCAAAATAAATGATATTACGATCAAATGATGGCGTCAAGCACATTCATTGTAATTCAATTTTGTAATGCCACCTTATAATCATCGAGTCTTTCTGGTGAAAATATAAAATTGAAGTTTTTTTCCCCATATACTTTAAGGGATGTAGATGGAAAGTGGGAGAAAGCAAATTTAATTTACTTTATCCACACTCTACAGCAATATCATTTGCATAGCTCTAAAGAAAATAGGCCAAAACTTTTGAGGACATCTTTTTAGATAGTACCGTTGAACGTAATGACCCTTCACTTCATCGGAGTCGGGCCCAACTAGGAAATTTCATGAAAATCCATTTAAAGAACAACAGTGTAAACTCAATTATTTGCATGATTTTTATATACATCAATTGAGTGTTTAAAAGAAATGTTTTTCGTAATAGCCCGAACCCCTATCAAACGCAGTCAATTTTAGATTTACTTTAATTCTAACACATCATGTAAAATTAATTAAATCAAGTGATCGGACCATTTTCAAATAATTATCTAAGACTTGCGAATATGGTACAAAAGTTATAATAAAACATACTGATTTGAACGAATATAAATTGAAATAAAGAGAAAAGAATACATGTATACGAATATAAATTACCATATCAAAAATGTTCAACTTAATAAGAATTTCGTAAAGAATTGCATCAAATCATTTCCCAAATATCGTAATATGAGAAACAATAACTTTTTATATCTTTTGTATGAAATCCTCCGATACATTAGGTAAGAATTTTAATACATTAATTCACTTGGAGATACGAGTGGTTATTTCCACGTATTTGCAAAAGAAATAAATAACAACGAGCACGGTATTTCATCATGGAATACAGATAAGTATAAAACTAACCTCCGTTCATATTTTAAATTATTTTATAACATATTTTAAATTATTCTATTGTCAACAAATATTTCGATTTTGTTTTGATTTCAAATACGAGCAAGGATTTCTCATCCAATGTAAGACATACCTACTTATTAAATATTCAAAAATATATTAGAATACTGGATCTATTCGATGTTTTGCATTACAATGCAACACGCTCTTACTTCAATATTATGTACCATAATATGAAGTTACAAGTATTATTATTCGACAATTGGGGTTTACACAAGAATTAATTGTATAATAGAAGTCAAAAAATATAAAACTGTCCTGAACAGTCAGTCTTCTCATACTAACAGTACTATTTTAGCGGATTCTTGGAATAAATCAAAAGAATTTTCAACCCTATTTCAACATTCAAAAGAAACCATAACGCCGGATAAAATATCAAAACCTCCCAGTTTATTAGGTTTATCGTAAGGTGCTTTCCGTGTAGAGAAATTTCGGAGCTGTTGCGCTCTTGACTATAGACTGGATAACAAAATACAATTTAATAAAAATATTAGTACGAAAATTGTAAAATATAGCACACAAGTATTTAGAAATAAAGTTACAGCAAACAAAATACACACAGAAACAGGCAAAATATTAAAAATCTTCACAATGCTTTTCATAAAGAACTGAATCGTTTTCCTTTTATACTATCCTCAATTTTTATTTATAACGCCTATAAAGCTATAAACAAAATAATTTTGAAGTTCGAGTAATTTAGAATAATTCTACGAAAAAGGGTTTTATAAAAAGAGTCGATTTTATGTAATGAACGAGAACAACACAATTCCAAAATGAAACTATAGCACCATCAAAACCAGATGTATCGCATATATTATTGCGAACTGTGACTTTAGTACAATGCAACAATTCTTCTAGAATAAAAAATAATTCGTGTGTAACTAAAATTATCTACAAACATCAGTTAAACAAAAGACCGGCTTCAAATTTATAACCATGAATGGAAGGGTTAACAGGTCATGGTCAATACGATTTAAACTCTAAAAATATACGAGTAGTACCTGTTCCGAAGCTCTGAAGAGAAAACATATGCAGCTTGCACATTGTTACGAAGAATTAACCCGAAGACTCCACTAATCCCAGGAATTAGTCCGCATGACTTTTTACTCCCGTGATGTTTTACAGTATGCGCTGTAGTGAGCTGCACTGCAATTCATTAGCGTACAATGCACTGGCTAAGTATCTAAATTTTCACGGGAGATATACTCTCGGCACGTTCAAGAGGTAGGTGAGTATAGTAGCCTAACTGCTTTTACCATTAGTTGAACGCAAATAACCTCATGCTTGACTTCTGTTCCGTAGGTACGGAGCATTGTATTCAAAACGCAGTTATGAAAACGACATTCTCCAGAGTTGGTTAGATAGACTGAGAGCATAATAAACACAGGAACAGACTTGTGAGATAAAGAGTTATTTTCGGGAGAGAAATTCCCAGACAGATTCCGGCAATTCCCGGTCTTTTGTCATCAGTTTACCGTATATTTCCTTCACAAGATTACTTTACCACGACGATTTTAGTGTTTCCCAGTAAAGGCACAAACACGGAAGTCAAAAATACAAGATAATATCGAGAGCAAATAAAAGCAGCTTATTCAATGTCTCAGTTGTCCTTTATACAAATACGACGAGCGCAGCAGCTGTTCAAAACATAAGTAAAAGCTATGAATTTAACGAAGTTATTCCTCTTTAAAAAATATCTTTCGAACAACGCAAAAGTGCGTGTTATGTCAACAACGTGGTGACGACGGAACAAACGAATATTTTCCCCAAGAAGTCAGAAAAAGTGTTAACTCGAAAAGAAAACATGTTTTTCATAAGTTTCAGCCTTAGCTACAAAATAATTAAGCATAATATTCACTTCCTTCATGCGAATATTAAGACTCGGTGCATATATTTCGCATCACTCTTAGTAACTCTCACAACTCAACAATGTTCTTTCCCTCATAAACTGGAGTCAACGACAGTTCACGGCCCGCAGCACCGCACTTCCCGCATAACGACCGAATAACCGGCTGCATCGCGCTTCAAACGACGTCTCCCAGGTCTTCGAAGACTCCTCCAGAGAAGATGGTCGGCAAACAGCACTCGGAAAGAAGATACGATCGCGGGAGCAACTCTTCTCAAAGCAAAGCGGAGCGTGAGGTCGGAACGGAGTAACGGGTGCCGCACCAACCAGATAGTATTAGAACTCATTACTTGCGAAGATATGATTTCGAAACTGGTTCTTTACGAGAAAATCAGCCTCTAGTTAGTTACATTCACGACTAAATATAAAAAACATCGAAGAACTTGACTAAAAATTCCTATTAATTACACATTTTCTTATGTCCTAAACATTTACTTGTCTCATTAAATAGAACACGAGATATTGCATTTTGCCAGCATACATTTTCCCAGCATACATAATTAATCATCATTATTAGCGATAATTATTTCAACCCCCTCACATAATTATGACGATATGAATTTTTTGAAGTATTTCTTTACTATCACGAAGAAATGGTATTACTAATACAAATTAAATATTCTGCAGAATCAGTGAAAAGCTTCTCGACCACTCTTCTGAATAATAAGGATTAAATATTAAGGTTTGGACAAACTAAAGTACATACACTAACGCGTTAAGGTTTTGAACTCATAACACACTTGAGTGAATATAGAAATCGTTAGATTTATTTGCGAAATACCTATAACAATCACCACATTCGACCAGGTACGATATAAATATATTTTATAAGTGTATGTTGTATATTTAATGGGTATTTTGCATTTTATAAATGTATATAGTGCATTTGATATATGTATTAGTGTTATCAGAGTTATAATGATTCATTAGTGAAAGATCTTCCATAGAAGCTCTGATGAAGTAAATACATTCGAAAGGTTAGTACGCTGATATCAATACTTTATTTTGTCCAAACCTCAAAATTAAAGCCCTAGAATTAAAAAAAACACTTCTTAAAATCATATCTCTTTCCAAAAATTCATGTACGAAAGCAGACAATCTTACTCAAAAACGATTTAGGTTTTGGACGGTAGCTCAAATTATTCCAAAGAAACAAAGAGCTTCAGTCGGGGGCTCGGCCGGCTGAACCTCCATATCAGGGCCTCAATAGCAATGACCCTGCCTCCATATAACCCTAAAGCTAAAGACACATCTGCGTCTGCGGAGCGTTTTTTCCGCCGACCTCCGTGATCTTATGGGCAAAGACACACAAAGAGGGCGCGGAGCGATTTTTCGTCCGCTGCTTGCAGTGGAGGTCTCCGCTAATTTCCGTGGGCTGCCGGGGAGACAGCACATGTTATCTTATGGGCAAAGACACATTTAGCGGAGCGGAGATCTCCGCTGCTTCCTGTGTGACCTTTTCGTCTGCTGAGGTCACAAGTGTTAATAGATTGGTGTATTGAAAGAAGCGAGGAAGACGGCGGCTGATTTCTTTCACGGTTCTTTCCTTTAATTTCATTTCCTTGAATTTCTACGAACTGATAATTCATTATATCAATGTTCATATTAATTATTGCAACACTGAGATACAATATCACTGAGTATTTGTTCTAGTGCTTCCTCATTTCTTGATAAAAAAAACTTTTCGCGTCCTTTTTAGTGGAGTTCGTTTTCCTGAAGCTTTCTTATTTTCGTGATTTACTATTTTTGACTTCTTCGTGTTTTCTTCTGTTTGTATTTTAGTCTTTTCAGATTTTCGTTATGTAATTGTCCAAAATTTTGGCGTGGTTTTAGTTAAAAAGAGAAATGCGCATTTTCACATCTACATTTTAAAGCTTTACATTTCAATTATTTGTAATATTTGTTCGTGAATTTGAGTTCTACGTCATACTATTTTTGTGCAGTCGTTGTGAATCTTTGAGGCATATTGTGAATTTGCATCGTGTTGTGTTTTTGATTATCCGTGTATTTGAAACCAAGTAAACACGACTTCCTACAAATATAATAGAAACTTGTCAAGTAGGGAAAATATTGGGTAATTTTGTCTGTACAGTTCGCTTTTAATTATCAAAATTATATGACATTAACAATTTTTGAACATAAATGAAAGGTTGCCCTACAGTTGGTTTATTTAAAGAGTTAATTAAAAATATATATTACTACTTAATATTAACTGTTTTTAAACAAAAAATATTGAGTCAATCATGTGAAGTATTTTGGAGGGTATTTAACTGTCAGTAATTATTAATAAATTACATGGTAAGAGTACGTTTTAAAAGGGAATTATAATTGAATTAAATAATTATGTAAGTATTCTACTATTAACGTCCATTACATATATGATAAATTAATAAATTACTACCTACGACCTTTTTTACGGACGATTACAATACGCATTGTTCTTATTAAAATACACACAACGTAACGACTCGTAGTTTGAGTCGTCGTTAGGTGATAACAAATTGTAAGGAGAAACATGAACGTAGTAACATATTATCCACAACAAGCACAATATATATCGCAATCGTCCGTAAAAATTTCGTACGATGTTATTTATTTCTTAAGTATATTTAACTATTACTGTATTTTGGCATCTATGTATAGTGTGTCTATTTCTATTATTTATAAAATACGAAAATAGTCGCCGTGGTGTTTATTGCACAGTAAATATAACTATTAGTTCAAACATTTGCATTACCTATAGCTGGTGTGTTTTATAATAAAAGCGTTGTGTAGTTAGGGGGCAGTTGCATGGATGCTCTGTACAAGACCTGCGCGAAGCATGTCTGTTTTCGTCCTGAAGTGACCTTTTTCCTTCCATCCCTACTCACGTTCCCCTACTCCTGCCCGCTGACGCCCGCTGACGCCCGCTGACGCCCGCTCCGCTAGGTGTGTCTTTGCACACGCGGAGCGGGATGGAGCGGAGCGGAGAAAACGCAGATGTGTCTTAAGCCTATGCAGGCGGCGCCGTATTCATTGAAATTTTTCACTTATATATAAAAGTTTTGTTTTACTACAGTGTAGTTATTTTAGTGGGACAAGGAACTTTTAAAGTTACAATAATTTATCAAAATCCATATATTTGAGTGTTAAAATCACGTGCGTAATATTATAAAAGATGTTCATCTTTTATGAGTACGTGGTTTAATTTAGATTAATCATATATCTAAAAAAAGTAACTTAAATACAATTCATTAATATATTTACAATAAGTGACAATAGAACTGATAGAATCTATGATAAAACCAACCCTGAATACAGCAATCTTAACATACATATTTTGAAATAAAACAAGCTTGCTAAGCTTCTGGCGCATACCAAGTACAGATTTATTTTACTGAACATTAATTTTTTAATGAAGGACGAAAATGATTTAAGAAAACAAAATTAAAAATATAATTAATTGTTCCTATCTATCTGATGTTAGCCAAATATTAAAACAATTTCCACGCATACACACAAGGTGTTCATTAATTGCAATACAGTGTCTGTCCAATAAGTTACCGTATTGAGGTTATAAAATAAAATATATTACAGAAATTTTGTACAGCGCTTTAGAACTCTTCAAAGTACTCCCCATTGGAGTAGACACATCGCTGCCAGCGAATTTTTCACTTCTCATAAGCGCTCCGGAAGTCCTCAACTGGTATTCTGTTTTATAGACGTGTCGTAGCCTGTTGAACTACGTCAGTGGTTCCATAATGGTGTCCTTTAAGGTTCCTTTTCAACTTGGGGAACAGGTAGAAGTCGCAGGGAGCCAAATCTGGACTGTAGGGGGGTTGGGGCAGCGTTGACACGCAGAGTCTGGCCAGCAGCTCGTTCACAAAAAAGCACGTGTGAATGGATGCATTGTCGTGACGGCGAATCCAGGTAGAGGCGATCGCCGGGTGGACGGGGACGACCCTTTTTTCAAAAGTTTGATGACTCCCTTGTAAAATTGGTAGTTGACCGCCTGTTCACTTGATTCACTTGTTTTTGTTCAAGCTCTTTCATCACATTTTCATCGGCTGTTTCTGAAATCGGTTGTCCTGCGCGTTCATCGTCTTGAATGTCTTATCGGCTGTCCTCAAATTTTTTATGCCACTCAAACACACTTGTTCTGTTCATGGTTTCTTCTCCGTAAGGCAACTGAAGCATTTTGATCGTCTCAGTAGCGGTTTTGTCGAATTTGATACAAAACTTGATGTTGTAATGCTGTTCGAGATTTCGCTGCATCTTGATCCGTGACACGTGACTTCAACAGAGTCCCACTGCACAAGCAATCCATACACTCTAGAGGCTCGGAGGCAACTAAACCAATTTTTCCTGCTTACTACAGACCCCCCCTCCAATTCAAGCCCAGCGGGACCGTCCTCCAGCGCTTCCATTGGGCGAGAGAAAATCAGTACGGCAACTTATTGGACAGACTCTTTAAGTTAAGTTAAATGTCACAAATCCATTGTTAAAATTTATACACTAATTTAAAATGTTAACATCAATTGTATATTATTAACTATATTATACGACACAATTAGACTGTTCACAACATTTATTTGCGCTAGTTCCTCAACTCACTAAGTAAAATGACGGAAGATTTAAAAATGAACGTAAATAGTCAGCTACAATTATCAATTTGATGTGCCACTTGTACTGTACGAAATATATTTTTAGGAAGAATGTTTAGAGAAAACTTTTATGGATTCGCTCTAAGTAATCTCACCGGAAATCTTTCAATTTTTCTCCATAGTTTAGGTTGTGATGTCTGAAAATGAGGTAAAAAATCAAATATTTTAGAGAACGCTTTAAGAAAATTAATGATTCCTCCTTATGTGCTTTTTCATAATGAGCACTGCAGATAGTTGAATATTTGGAAGGGGTGAAACTTTTCCTTTTCGTAGGTATTATCCATTTCTTTTCAAGGTCAGGATCTCGAGGAAACCTTAAAATAAACCTGAATATTAATTACTATATTTACTGCCTAGAGAATAAAGAAACCTAATTTTTATGTAAAGCACAAACTTTTCGAATAAATCGCTGTGCCGTTACATTCGTTTAGTAAAACATCAACAATCTGCTCACTACAACAATGTAATCATGGTTTAGGAACATAATATACACTGAGATTTGCATTAATGTGCTGGCAAATGTATAATTTTAAAAGATAATGTAGATTCTTCATGTAAGACAAATTCTTTTGCATACTACTTATGAAATGATAAACCTCTATTCTTCACGAAAGAGTTATTGCATTTGTAGGATACACGCATGTTGACCATTTTAATTAAGGATTATAATTGCTGTGTTGATAAAGGGAAAGAAAGGAGATAACCACTGTGTACAATATTAATTTCTGTCAATGACACACGTGTCTGTTGGTGCGGCGAGTGACGCAATGTGTTGGCAACTTTGTGCAAATACCCTCGACTAGAGTTGGGGGGTGGCTTGGTAGCTGACACGAGTTTGCCCGCTGATCCCCGTATTACTCAGCGTTCCAGTAGGTAGTATATTTCTATCTAAGATTATTACATCGGACCCCAGAGACAGATCGTTCTGCCCCCCCCCCCACTCCCTCCCAACTAACTGACTCCACCACATCTCCACAACACACTTCAACGCTTGTATCAATGCACGCATAAATTGTAAAGACAAACTTTTTGTAATATTAATTGTAGTTTTTGTAGTACTGTGACGGAGCTTGGATTTCATTTCGGGGGAGGGGGGTTAAAAATTCTAAACCAGATTATGAAATGAGTCATTCCAAAACACATTTGGTCTTCGAATTTTATAAAAACTGATTGAGTCATTCTCGAGAGAAAAAAATTGTACATACAGGATAAATTTTATACTTGAGTAAAAGTAAAAATTAGTAAGTAAGATCTGCCGCCCTGGGGCTACAACTCCGGCTGCCCCCACCCTCGACGGGCCTGCCCATCAACATGTGACATCACGCGTTAAATGCATCGATTTATCACTAACTTAACAAATCGCAAATTTAATTCGTAATGGTTAATCTATTTTATCAACCCTATGAGTAAGGTAAAAATTGAGCAATTCTTATAGTTCCACATTATCAGATTTACGAAGGATCACAGAAAGCATACAAGGGGCGAAGGCATACGAAATTCAGTGCAATAAATATTGATAAGCTACCACAGTTAGTTAAGGTTGCAATTTTATAAAACAAATTTATTCAAGTACGGGAAAATTTTGTTTACGAGAATATTCTAGAGTTCAAACAAATCCCTTTTTAAAACCAGACAATCCTGGATATCCTGGATTCCAAAACAATGGAAATTAAACAAAAGATCATTCAAACGAAATAGATCATCCACAAAATCTACGAGGGGACGAAATGGAGATGTTAACGCTCTATAACAATGTGAAAAGATACGCCGAGTTCATCGGATTGGATATTACAATTGTTTCGAGGTTGAAAGAGCTTAACGCCAGCAAAACACGCGACGCGAAATGACTTGACACAATTAACTCGGAAACTGTCAGTGCATAGATATTCCTGGAGACGGAGAATCCGCACCGGTGAACGAATCTCGCTTGAGAGGAATCATCAGGATGGGCATCTTTCGCCAGGGAAGAACAAGGAAGTCTTCGCAATCGTTCCAGACACGGTGGTCGCAAGGGTGGTGAGGAGACAGCATCGTCGCAATGGGAAAATCGTAGGAGTGTCGTGAAGGGCAGCATGGGGGCGGCAGCGACACAAGCGAGGAAACTACGCGGGTGATGCGCGGGGTGAAACGGCGTTGGCGCCTGCGGTCGATAGGAAACGCGCGTCAGACAGACAGCGCGGCGCTTGCTGGGTGCGTCGCAACCAATCACAACACTACATATCAGCCAACAAAGCCACAGTGAGCCGCACAGTGAATAGTGCATTGAGGAATACTCAATGCATGGAAAATTTTAATAAAGTGCGCAAGGGAAACATCAGCATAAAAAGGAAAATTCGAAAGGGAATTAAAAAAAGCGTTCACTTTCCGATCCCATGTAGTAAGGAAAAGACAGCATAGTATTATAAAAAAAGTACATTCTCATCGAATCTTCAGGGGTATGAATTCAAAACGGCCATCCCAATGCCATTTGCCTTTGAATATGTGCCTCAACCGGGCGTGTAAATATGGAAAGTGATTTGCGACACAGGTCTCGAAAAATATCTATTTCAACGGGGTTTAAAGTAAATACAATATAGTTGGATCCAATAACAGATTCACTTTAATGAAACTTCTTTACTGCCGCCACTGAAAATGACAATTTAATTCTAGAGGTAATTATTTCGTATTTGTTCTGTTCTTCATTCCACAAAACTTCCGATAAAATAGAAGTTACGAGTAAACAGAACCTCACATAACACTGCTGAAAAGATATAGTAAAAAATAAATTTAAACGTTAGAGCGAGGATGACGAATTAAAGTCACACGGCCCATAAATGTGAACTTTTTGCGATAATTCCACTGCAAATCCACGAATTTCTGTATCCGACCCGCTCGTCATTTGTTTTATAGCTGTAGAATGAAAGGAATACAATATGATTTATCACAGATTTAAAAATTTCAAATTGAATCTTCAATAATTAAAATTTCTATAAATTTAATCCATTTCAGAATAATTATTGATGCTATATTAAATGAAAATGGCAGATGGGACCGGAGTTCGAATCCGAGACATTAAGTTTTCCGCGTTGAGACGCTACTACTGTGCCTCACCGCTGGCCACCCGGCGTCATCTACCATTGTCTTTCAACTTGTGAGGTATTAACAACATTGGTAGACGAAGTCGGGAGGCGTACGGGGCGGCGCAAGGTTAGTGTCTCACGCTAAGCAGATGGTCCCCGCTTCAAATTCCGGTCCTGTTACATTTTCACTCAATCTAACATCACTACTCTGTTACCTCGCAGTGTGGTTAACTGTAATTTAAGAGATTACTTGTGTTAGTAACCCCTTCAATACTCTGAATGTAAAATATTTCACAACAGACTGGGTCGATAACTTGAAAATATTTAATGAAATTATTTTCGCAAGACAATACTCTCAAAACAGGAACTAATTAGAAAGAGCATGAATACATCCAAATATCTTAAAAACTTAATCGCAAAATCTTCAAATTCTCCTCGCCTATTCGATCACGAGTGTTAGATCACGTATAATATTACAATTAATTAAAACAAATTCCCTCACAAACGACAGTTATTCTAGGTACACTATTACTAGTGCAAATAGAAAACGAAAGAATGTATTGCCTCAATTATATTAGTACACCGCTTCACGACACTAAACATATATTCCCTATATTAACGAAAAAATGGCCGAATTTAAAAAACGACAAAATTCAAACAACCGACTCTCAAATTATAGGCTAACATCCTTCTGGAGGTGAATGTACCTTGGCACGTCAAAACTTATAAACATTATTAAATATTAACTCTAACATTATTAAATATTAGAATTTTAGAAAATACCCTAAGTATTAAAAAAAACTTGGGAAGAGATTTTCGTTTTATTATTACAATCTAAGTATTAAGGCTACGTATTACAATCCACAGAGAACAAAGTTTCCAATACGCATAAAACTCAAGAAGGAATGTGTCAAAATGTGGCTTCCATTTCCAAGAACGGTGCGGATTAAGATGCGAAATGCTTGGCATCAATCTATCAAAAGTTTGTGAGTTGAATACAGATATGGCAAACCGGAGCGATACAAAGTGAAATTACTATGATCGACACTGCAAAATTAATAGCGAGTAAACACCGATGTATTGTGGACCACAAGCGTCACACATTTCATCATACAGAATATTCCAAGAATTCAACAGACCAAAAAAAAAAACCCCTCGGTACGCCTCGATCAATAACATAATGATAAGAAATTTCATTAACATACAGTCCTCTGTATTCCGATTTCCAAGGGACTGGGTATTTTCGTCGTCATAAGGAGAGAGAGTCATAAAGAGAGAAACGAAAATTTGATGTAATGGGTTCTAAATAAAGTAATATCATAAACTCACACAACAAATATTACATAAAATATTACAATTATGCACATTAAATTAGAAAAACACTGTTTTAGTATTATCTGCTGTATCTACATATTTTTCCCGATCACAGTCAACTATTTTACTACTATATTTACATTAATTGAAAAAGTCCATCTTAGTTTACTTCTTTTCTCCTTTCAAAGCAATGAGTTATATGAAGAAAGCAATATCGGCATAGAGAAATAATATATACATTACTGTTATGGCAAACCATACAACCCTCGTTAGAGAGATAATCGTTATAGGGACAATCGCTATTAAGAGAGACTACTGTATTCAATCATTCATCCACTTCAGTGCAAAAGCAAAAATATCATTTATTCAATTTTTACCCAATACGTTAGCAGTACGATATAAAACGAATTCAACTAAAGCGTACATATTTCAGAAAACCATGCTATTTAACTTCTGTAACTTTCAGAAGTAAAACATTCGAAACGATACGAAATAGTGAACTGGAAGAACTCGATAAAACTTCAACTAATGAGAGTATTGTGCTCACAACGCAATGATTGAGTTCCTTCTTTATAAAGCAGATAAAATAGGTATCTTTATTTACTCTAAAGTAAAGGAGTTCTAAGGATACTCCGTAACTCGATACATACCGAAAGAAGTGCTACAAAAACATCGAATTTTACGTACTCAACAGTGACATTCATCAAACTTACTTACGTTTTCACTTTCCGTGTAATGGGAACAAGGAATCAGTTTTTTCTAAGTAAAGAAAAATGTAAAGGAAAACCCCAGTCAACCATGAAATTACATCGGAAAGACGAATAAACGAATGAGATTGCGTCATCTGCGGCCAGCTGAAAATGGAGTCAGACCGGGACTCGGACCAAGGACCTCCTGCTGTGATCGCAAGGGTCTCACCAGGAGATCTAGTGAGTAGGAAGTCCCGGGTTCGAGTCCCGGTCCATCGCCATTTTCATCTGCCATACATGATGCCTCTAAGAGTAGGTATTCGGAAGTTGAAGAGTTGAAAAGATTGAGATATCTAAATATTCTAACTAATTTCTTCGGATTAGGTCACAAATGAAAAACATACAATTATTTTCGAATTTGCCAACGTTTTGGTGTGTGTATATAGATAGATAGATATAATCGCCATCAGAGTTACAATAAAAGAATAACGTGAAAATACACACCAATACACACACAAAATTTAAACAAAGAATAAACTTAAACTTTGAACGACAAGAAAATTATAAACAATTGTTACTCAAATTACAAAAAAAATATCACATACTCAAATTACAAATTATTTTATACATACAATAAAAGTGAAATTAATTAAGTAGAACCAAATAACAGTAGGTAAAAAGGGAAGCAGGGTGGTGATAAACGATGTGGGAAAATCATAGAGGGCGGGTAAATGCTTATTGCCACGGTAGACACGAAGGGGTAGACTGAAGATCCGAGAGGAGGAAGAGCGCGAGCGCTTTACGGAAGGTGGAGTGAAATGAGCGAGGGTCGGCGAATATGCCACTGGCGCTTTTGCCAAGACGCGAAGGAAATTTATTTCCGCAATTCCAGATTACTGTGCCCCTTTCTGGCGCATGGAATCAACTCTGATCGAAGCACAGAGGAAGTCCTAATGGCTCCACTGCAGGAACCATTCAACACACTATTTCCTTCACATCAGTTACTGCAGACGATTTTCCCTATGTAGAGAGAATTTAGCATCGACTAAGTAAGGTATCCAATTCCGAAAAAAGTTTGTTAGTGAATGTAATGAATATGTAATCATACAATTAAATGCGTGGCAATTACCAATTTACGTTCAAACACTACAAGGTACAATATAAGTTACAGCCCGAGGAGTTTTACATGCATAGTTTGTATTGTAATGAAATTCAAAGAAACTCCACGAAACGAAAAAGTAAACTAAAGATTTGAACGGATGTGTCATAGCAAGCAGATATATTGACATTCAACGAAAGGTAACATAAAATTTAATCTACAAAAGCGAGACAAATCAAGCAACAAGCATTGGGTTGGTGCCACAGTCGACACAGCAGAACATGCACTTCTTCTGCAGCGAAGGCAACTGTTGGGAGAACCACACGCCTACATCTTCTGCATCCAAGTTGACCACTTATTCAACTTTATAAGGTAAGGAGAAACAGACAGACAAGAGCAGTCGAACAGCTTCATCTTAATGGCGTTTCCAGCACAGACGGAATCGTGGAAATAAGAACAAGTGCGTCAACCAAATATGACTTCCAGCACCAGCGATTAAATGGTAAAAACGTTGACTCGCTGGAACTCGACATTAAAGATATCAACAATGACTACACTTGAAGGTATGTTAACATTTTAAAATATAATTCACAATTAAATCAAGAGACGAAACAATACTTAAATATATATTTATAGTACAAAGTAAGTTAGAATACAAATACAAAGGTATTATTCACATAAGAAGTAAAACGATGCTAATCATTACTTATACACAAACTTTAAGAAATCAATTTAACGAAAATAAACATGCCAATCAAATACATATTTTTAACAATTTTAATATCTTATAATTTCCAGGATTAGTTTTTCAATAAATATAGAAATTAACTAAGAAGCACAAGTAACAAACCAGTCCTAGAAATTAAATTATATTTCATGTCATTAATTACCTTCCAAAGAAATCACTCTATTTACTCAACGCTTTTGAGCGTACATAATGCAGATAAGAGCCATTCATTTCGGAAATGTATTCTATCGATAATCTTCACGACCATTACGGGTATAGGTGGTGAGAGGAGGGTGCAAGTAGAGTCCTATATACATAATACTCTAGGTGATGAATTTGCAAAAATGCAATATTAGATAAGCAGGGGGTCGACCCAAAACCGAAAAACACGGAAAGTGGTCCACGAAACAGAAATGTTTCGGGGCCTCTGCTTTAGGTGCTTGTTATACACAACTTTTGGTGCAAGGGGTCTGTGCAAGCAATTTTGAAAATATCCAAGGAATGTAGGCTTAAAGTAGAAAACCGGAAAAAGAGATTCAGTTCAAAATATATCAATTTACTTTTTTTAAAAATGATTTTTGGAATTTGTCTTGTATTTTACGGAAGTATAGGTACTTGTGTAAATGTGAAGTTTTTGTGAAAAGAAAAAGTATAAAAATAAAAAAGGACGGATGGGCGGAGGGGCTTCGCACTTCCCTCTGAAAAAGTCGACTGGTGAGTATAATTACAGAAGAGACATCACCGAGAGTACCCCTTAGATCAATACTAAAGATAGAAATCTCTTAGATTGCGGTGAACCTCACCGCCAGGTAACAGATTAATCATGTTACGTCGAATGAAAATGGGAGACCGGGGTTCGAACCCGGGACATTGAGCTCAGCGCGCTCATGCGCCTACCGACTGCGCCATCCCGTTCGCCTCTCGGGCCCGTCTTCCATTCTCATTCAACTTGTGAAACCCAAAGACCTCTGAGGTGGTCTCGTAGAGACTAAACTCCTCGTCTGAGGGTTCGAATCCCGCTCCCATCTCCCATTTTCATTCGACGTAACATGATCAATACTAAAGACTTGAATACTTTTGACTTTTCCACTTTTGCATGCTATACAATTATTCTTAATCCTTTTTTTGTAATACTTCCTTCTCATAGAAAATGCACGTTTCCTACAGAACAATCGGTTGACATTTACAGTTAAAACTGTTCGACAAATTAATAAGTATTTTCAAGTCATTCATTAAAATCACAAAATACATCTTTTTACATCTTAAAAACTATACCGTCAGTTGCATTTTGTGAGTTTTCCATGGACTACTGAAAGGGTATATAAAAAACAAGGTTTGTCTTGCGATTCTAAAACATTTCCAAACCATTAACTGCAAAGTGATAAACTAAAAAATAAGAATCGTAAAGGATATCTGTTCCAGCTTGTCAGCCTATCACCCGCGGAAGACGTTTCTCAATATTACGAGAAGCTCGTTTCTGTCTCTTCTTTTGGAGAACGAGCTGTTTACTCTGTAGAAGAATATCCCTCCAAAATACACCATTTTGAACAATAGTACATTCGCCATCACTTCGTTGTTGTGGACAAGTGAGGCCCTCGTGTACAAGCTAAGAGACGTGAATGATTTAAAATTAAATTTGGGTGGGCAGTTCTGAGAGATTTCGTGAACGGAGGAGCATTTACTGAGCGGACGTTTATTTAAATTATTCTTTGTTCTGAGACTGTGGCGACAACGATATTGTTTTTGAATATCACAATATTGCTTCATTTGACAGAAACCTTTGTAATAAGGTGAAATTGTTGTATTTGAACGAGGCTTTTTTAAGCTTATTTTATTTTGAAATAATTTGTTCGGAAATGTATTATAATCACAGTCATCAACAACTTTACATACGCATAAACTAAAATTAATAATTAAATGCAAAACACAATAATCGAAAAATTGATAAATGTGGTTGCCTGTTTGTGAATGAAGTGAGATATGGGTTGCATATTTAATTCTTTGTTAATCTGGTTGTTAAGTACGGTGCCTTTGTTATTTCTCTTAGGAATAGGTTCTGAATTATCCGCAAATTTTTCATGCTTAAACGTAAAATAATATTCTAGAAAAATTTACAACCTATATATCAAGCCTACAGTGTCATAAAATTGCTGAGAAACACAGAGGCCCATTTTAGAAAGCTAAGGCAAAATATGGAGGTGAAAAATCCAGTATCCACAGGGAGTGCGAATGAAGTGAAACTATCAGTCGCAAGCAACACGGGAGACACGGACAACAGGAGCAGCAGGTGAGAGGGAGGGGGGTCAAAAATAGTGAAAAGGCGAAATGGCGTCGTCGCCAACGCAACGGAGCTCGGCGAGTCGCGCGCCGCTGCGCTCGGGAAGGGCAGCGGAGCGGAGAGACTATCACAGACTACGTGCCCTCTTCAAGACGAAGGAAAACTGAATGCACAACTTCCGGTACTGAGGGGGAGGGAAACGAAGTTGCATACGATAAGTGTACGTATCTCTATCGACATACGCACTAAACAGCATTCAGCATCTTTCAAACCAGTTGGGAGTTCCTCAACGAATTATGAAGTACCGCCGCTACCAAATGAATGGGATGACTCATCGAATAAATGTAAAACACAAAATTTAAGTACAGTATACTTGCGCAATGGTTACAAAATAACGATTAAGAATATATCACTTAATGATTTTTACATCATATCCTATAATGATACGTTCTTAATTTTCAATCATTCCTCCGTATTATTTGAGATTTATCTAGAAAAGAAATATGCATAAACACTCATTAACCTAGTACAATAGATAAAGAAAGTGGAATTGAACTTAATATGATATAATCTTCGAAATATACTTTAGAACAAAGAGTCGCATGAAAATTGCATTCTTTTCCGTTTATTATTTTTAAATGGTCTCATTTTTGCCAATTTACAGTGACATTAGGTTCTTATGGATTTATTTTATATGGGCAGTTGGTAAAAGAAACTGGCGTGATGAAATTCGGTTGGCAGAGAGGTGAGCTCACTTGTCATGATTGAAGGAGGAGACTGCACGTTTTACGTCAGGACGCAACATTCACAGATTCTTAAGTTGCACGAAGCCAATATGTCATATTCCATCTCAGCAAATATTTTACATTTCCTACAATACAGTAGTCCAGTGGTTCCCAAAATTTGTAGATCCATGGCTCCCTTGACTTCTACAGATCATTTCCGGCGGCACCTCTAATAATACCATTCATTGTACAGAACAGTGAAAATTTTATTATATTTAATCGGCAACCCGCCCCAGTTTCGCACATTTGTTTTTGTACACCTCGACTCTTCTTTATACTTTAGAATAGTAGAAAATGGGAAGTCTAGAATGTTTGCTTCACGTGAAGTACCACGTCGGGGGCCGCGCCGGTTGAATGCTTGCCTGGTTCTCCCGAGTCAACACACGGCGGCGGCGGTTTGTAAAACTAAATCGCTTCTAAAATCTAAACTATTCATTATAGTCAGTCTATATAAAACAGGGCTTTATATCCAGAAAAATTTATATTAAATTTAAAAATTACAGTTTACATTGTCTTCATGATAGGTATTGTTAGAAGACGTGCGAATATAAGACAGAAGAGAAACATTTTCCTTTAAAAAATTAGTCCGAATAAATGAAAATTAACAATTAGTTATACATAAATGAGAAGGTAAACGTAATTAACAATTGCATAACCCTGATTTACTCTTCTCTATCGAACCATTATCATTTCAATCAAAATCCATATGTCCGCTCACTTTTTCCATTTTCTATCGAATGAACTATTGAACGTTATTGATCTCAACATCAAAGCTTTATCATGAAGACGAAAGGAAATATTAGAGCAATTTCGGTGCTGCAAAATACAACAACAAAAGTGGAAGTGACAAGAGAGCAATTCCACACATCTGGACCCTCACATAAGGCAAGTGTGCATTAGACTGATTCATTCCAATTTCGTATTAAAAGACAAAAATAATCAACTCCTCCCTTCGAAACAGCGCTGTTTCTCGGGTGGAAGAAATTTCCGAACTTCCACCTGCGCAGCGCAGCAATCAGCTGTTTCTCCAGACTATGAAACGCACGTCACGCACGCTGATCAAGCCCCAGTCGTAAGAGTTTCGAGAGCTTCGCGCAACGCAGCAAGCTCCTTTCTGGGCGCAGATTCACATGACTCAGACTGAGTCAGGCCACGTGGGTGCCCGCGTGGGCAGACAGGTGTGCGCACGGCCACCGCCACAACCAAGCGCCCACGCGAGATGGAGCCAAGCATCTCATTCTAGTCAAGGTCACTTGATCAAGGATATCGGGCTAGGATCGAAATTCAATTTTATCACTCACGTGTGTAGGACCGACTCATCTTTCAATATATTCCATCAACTATTCATTTCATTTTAGGAATGGACCCGAAAAATATTTCACCTGTACTGATATTACACATAACTGTACTAACAGAATACATATTTTAATATTTTAGAAATAAATATCCTGAGCTACGAACACACACCTGGTGACCAAAAAAAACTATAATCCATCGTCACCAAAGAGTACTTCGACTCCAAAGCTTGTTAATTTTTCGTGTTCAATTTACTACAAAATCAAGGAATGAAAATCAAGAGAAATCACCTGAATTTAAGGTTTGAAGAATCCAAGGAAAATTCTTATCAACATCTTTTTACTTTTTTCCTTAGAGCACTATTACGAAATGGGTATTAACAGAGTGAGCGGAAGTAAGTTCTTTCAAGCGTTTATAGCGCACAAGCAAAAGAGTACGTCTACTGTTTTTATAATGTTTTGTGAAAATATCCGTTAGGAAAATTGTTAACGAACTGAGTAACTAAAATTCGTAACTTTTTGTCGTTATCAGGAAATCAATGTTCAAAAAACGCTTTAAACATGGAACTGTTTTCTGATAATCATAATGCGCGAATAGTTGAGAAAGCCATTCTATGAAAATTCGCAATCCAATTTTTAACCTGCTTCATGGGACACGGGGAGAGGGAAGAATAGAAGGAATATGACGCTCAATACATGACCTAGGTACTTCACAACTACCTTTCAATTCGTTAGTTGAAGCAAAGGAACACCGGAAATCTTAAATCAAAAGAAACAACCTCTGACACTTGTTTAGACTAGGGTAAATAAATATTAACATACAAACTGATATTCAGTGTTTCAGAAACCGACATACAGTCCTTCAGAATAAATTTATTTTCGAAAAAGCAAATATAAATTGTGTGGAGGTCATAAACTAATTCCCCCCAGGGGACTTACATCTAGTAAGTACGTGTTTGGCAAACATGGGGCCCCGAGCTGAGTCTGATATTACTTCCAATTACTTGTGAAAGGCTCCTTCCTTTCTCTTTCCTGACCTTCCTTGGTCACATCTTGTTCTTTTCGATCCCGACGCTGGTAGGTTGCGAGGGCTGGGGTATCTTTCATTTTCCTCATTTTTTGTAATGTTTTTTTTTAGATTTGTTTTGATATATTGTATATCAGGAGGGTTTTTAGTGGGTATGGTTGGGTCATTCAGCGAGTCCCACACGCGAGGAGAGTCATGTTGGCTCTCCTTAATGCGTGACTGCATTTTCCCTACCTGTACATAATTTTAGGGCTCTAATGACCTCGATGTCGTAAAGCCCCACAAAAATAAAATAAAACTAATTTGCTATCCGGAAGGAAGCAAGCAAGCAACCATCCCATCAGTTCCGTTAATGGACCCTGAGGCAGGGGTGGAGTTATCATTTCCGCATCCCAAAGCAAATTAATGACATGCGTCCCCCTAAAATAAGAATAAAAGTTCTTAGTTACTAGTAATAATATCTACAGAACATCAACAAACATATTTAGTAGAACACAAAAAAATACTTAACAAATATGTATACTATTACCAAACTTAAAATTATTCTGAACTTTAAATCAACAAATGATCATCAAGTAACCTAACTTTCTGATAACCTCATAATCCAGTTTTACACAGGCCTAAGCAAATTAGAGGTTATTAATGTGGCATCTACAACGGCGCAGAACTTGTTCACGAAAAAATGACTAAAAGGAATGCCACACTCCGAATATGATGAACAATCAACACGGAACTACCAGACTAACATATTAAGAAGTAAGCAACTTTAAGTCAAGTCCAAAAGGATGCACGTTAAGGATATGATAACAATTGTTGGAGACAATTTCTCGTAATATTACGTAGAATACGGAGTCATTTTCTAGAGAAGATCTGGTTTAAAGTTTATATAATTCGGAATACAACGACAGTCAAGACCACGATCGGTGGTCAATTCCTCTTCCAATAATATGCGTTTGTCTAACAATACGAGGAAAAATAATGTAACTCTTTGCAACTTCGTGTACCATTAGAGTGAAGATTATACAAAACTTAACGGTGAAAGGAATGTTAAACAATGTAGCTTGTGCTCCAGACAATCCTTAATCAATTTTACATATTTGCTGGTACTTCATCACATACGTCAATAATTTACGAAAGTCATGAAAACAAACATTCCAGTGGTTTATTGGTGCAGTTACCACACGCAACTTGTCCCATTTTCAAAGAAAATTATTAGATTAACTAAATTTTCCATCACAACTAATCTCCAATTCACGTGATTCACAAACGTTACTTTTGTTATTTCGGTTTTCGTTCCACAACAAACAGATACGAGAACTCACATTACAACCAACTTATTGTATTAAAACAGTACTTCATAATACACTTCGCCAAAAAGCAAATGTCGTACGGTATTATTATACAAAGCACACGAATTGAAAATAGAAAACTCATCGAATCTATTCGACATTAAGTGACTTGAATTAAAAATTATAGAAATTGGAAGAACTACGTATTTGGACAATGCATATATGCCATCATTAAAATTACCTTCAATTTCTCAACCAGATAGGCCTGGAATACTAATAGTACGTCCATATCATAAACACATAAATACATTTGAATCAGAACCCACTTCCGATACGTACTACTCAATGAAGCATCCCTCCTCGGAGCATTTATAAACAACATTGCAACACGAATTCAAGAAAGATTTTAAAATATTTATAAACCATTAACATAGTGTAGAAAGGACAATATCTTAGCCTCAAATATGTTATTGAATAACTATTTTCCTGCATGCCCATCATGATGAAGACAAGAATAAACAACATTTCCCAGGAGGAGAAAAAACTGCCAAGTTTTTTATTAGGAAATTGTAGAAAATCAATCACTTTCCTGTAACTTGAAGTTGGAAAGATCGACTAGTACTACGTGGCTAATAGACTGGGCGCAGCTACCGAAATTTGTCTACAAAAGTTTACAATTAAGGAACTTGTCAAACATTCTTCAAGATATCTTTATTCCAGTATGGTGGCCATAAAGACCGTTGCATTTTTCCGGTATGGAATATCGTGATCCATAAAATATTAAAATATCATTGGAATTTGAAAACAGTCGTTTTCATTTTTTTAGTACAAAACTCGCAAATATGGCTGCAATTCGAATGCAGAATGGAAAAGCAAATTTGTTTCAGAACCTACAGAAGAAATGGGTTTCAACCGGTTATCTATTGCTTCATACACCTCCTCCACTTCTACAACGGAAAATTTACTAAATTCTCGCACTTACTAGCACTTCATAATTTAATACCACCCGGAAGGAGTTTTGACAACTTACTGCGTAGTTACTTATCACACGTGTACATAAATTGTGAGTAATTGTTTCCCAGTCTATAAGTACCAATACGTTTGAACCATTACTCATTGTCTCTCGATATTATGTTCATTTCTGTGTTAGTTTCCAAACGGGGACAAAAAAATCACATAAGTAACAAAATATAACAGGCAAGTTACAGATGGAGCATTTAATGTACACTAATTTTTCATTATGCTTTTGATCTGATAACGTTTCAATGCATCCAATGAGCATACGATACACGTTCAATCAGTTTACATTGCGTCACAGCAAATAATAACATACAATCAATGTAAGTAAACAAGGACAAAACTAAAATCAAATAACTAACATAAGTCAAAACGACAAGAAGCAGATGCAGATATCCGGACATAGCGCCCACCCCGGCCGTTGCATTTTTCCAGGGTGGGGGAAGCCGGGCCACCGTGCAGCCACCTAGTCCAGAGGATAAAATTGAACATGTTCATGAAATTTTCTAAAGTTAATCCGAACTGAACTGTCAGCCAATTATTCATTTTCTGCTAATTCACACTTCGAAGCATTCGGACTTTTTTACAGTCAAATCTTTAATTAATGTAAAATAAGCTAACCGGACAAAATATTAGTCACCTCTAGGAGACATCTCGCCAATACTATGTAACACCACCTCTAGCCTTGATAATGGCCTCAATCCGGCAAGGAAGTGTGTTCATAATTTTCTTCAGACATTCCATATACAGCAGATGCCACACATTGCTATGTTTCACCTGCTCCTCCAAATAGTCCCAGACACTTTTATGGGATTAAGATTGGGTGATTTAGCGGGCCAGTCGAGATGCAATACATGTGAAGCACTGTGAACACGACCGTTATATTGGAAGACAGGAGTGTCCGTAGCATACTTGTGTGGATTAGAAGTAACCGAAATAAGTGCTTCCAAATCATGGTACGGAAACTTCTCCTAAGACATCACAGAACCACCTACAATCTGCGTTCTCTTCTAGCAGAGTGACTAATATTTTGTCGGGTGAGCTTATTTCGAATAATATTTCAATTGGTTCATTAAAACTTCCTGATATCATCTTCGCACGTGTAGATATAACTGCAAATTCACAGGATGAAGGAAACTCAAAATTCTATATCGAGACTCCACAAAAATTAAATTGTTTAGATTGTCAGAAGACTTAATAAGATAAATCCGCAAATGTCATAACGTTAGATAACCACAGAGAAGAGGAGTATATTCGAAGAAACTTTTTGAGGAGGTGCATGTTACATGACAAGCTTGTACAAGATTTGTACACCTTGTATTATCTTGTAGTTCGTTTCTTACAGCAAAATAAAAAAATACTCAATTAACGCTATAACTGAATCAACGTTTCAGTAAACGCTGCAACTAGTGAATTTGTGAAAGCAAAAATCAAGAAAAACAAAAATCTAAATTTCAATTTTCTTCATCATATAAGGGAGTAACGTGCGTTTGAGGGCTACTGTGAGTTTTAATTGATCGGTCCTACAACATTAAAAAAATGTTCAAATTACGGCACTGTTCAAGCGGGGTTGTCATCTATACTCTGTTAGTGGAAATAAATATGTTTACGATGTTCATAGTTCTGTTTCATTTTTGACAAATGGAATGAAGCTCAATATTTCTAACTCAAAAAACTTCCGACAACGGAGTGTTTGACAGCGACTATGACACAATCCGCCTAAAGGAAGTCACCTCTAGAATTATTCGAAAGATACACATGGTCATTATATACCAAAGTTTAAATTTAACGCCGTAATATATCGATTATAATTATTTTAATACAAAATGTGTGTAACTAAGTTGAAATGATTTTCTCCATGATTTGAAGTAAAAATGTTTCAACACATACTATTTTCTTATTTACAGAAAACGTAAAATACTACCTTCCGAGATGGGCATACAGAAGGACCTTCATAGTAATAATTATAATGAAATAACGTTTTATTCAAACTCTTTATTCAAATAATTCAAAACTTCTTATAATTTTTGAAAAACCTTCTCTGGCAGTAATTTCAAACATTACAATCAATACGTCCGGGAATTTGTCTAGTACCAGCTGCCTCGCATACCCGCAAATTGTGCGAAAACGCCTAGAAGAGATCGTATGCTATTTTTTCATATTTACCTAGAACTCACGAATGGAAGTTCACGGGCTTTCGTACTTATTCAGTGCTGTAACACATGTAACGAAATAGTGTAAGATTAATATTGTAAATGTAAGTGTAAAATTACTTTTGATGTATAACAATAATTACGCTCAAAACATGTATAAATAAATTGTTTCTTAATTAAAGTACTTCTCTACATATTATTAAGAATCAATTCTCCTTTATATAATAAGTATCGTATGACCCGAGCGAAGCCGGCAAAATTAACTAGTCTCCAATTAAATGTTTAGTTCAATATTCTAGCTTGTATTGAGAAAAAACACCGTTATTTCCAATATAGGTACAGCAATATGGGAAACCCATAAAAGTAAAAGAAAATCTGAGTACATAAATAAAATTAACAGCGAGTATGTCCTATAATTGAAAAATTAGCAATTCTACTATACGAAGACAAATCGGTCTAATAAATTCCACGGTGAAGAAATTCAAATAGATTTGAGAATTTCATTGTTCTGTAGAAGTATTATTTTATGGATAATACGTTGACAAATATCCATAACAAAAATTATGTTACCTAAATAAAACAGCTCCTCCCATTTTGATTGGTGTGAAACTACAAAAGTCCTAATAATAGAACATTTTTATCCTTTGATCCACAACCTGTATAATTTAAAACAAGAATCACATAGGTCTAATTATATCACGTATCACATAGGCCAGTCAATTTACTTCCTAAATAATGATATTATTAAAACATTAGTTTATCCTATAATCTATATTCTTTTCTTTTCTCTGGTAAAATTACTATTTTGTGACTTCGTAGTTTCTTCAATCACGGATTCCATTACTATAAGGACACTGAACATCTTCATTTAGTCGAGCGTCAGAGAGAGCAGAAATCAGAAATTATTCTGTTACTACACAAATCACGATGCAAGGGTTACATATGACATTTTCCAGAATATAGAACATATGGTGTCAGTTCTTACCTTAATGAGAGAACCTCGACGTTCTGCATCTTCCGTAGAATGGTGATATCCGACAGACCACTTCCCCTGTAACACGATAAAATAACATGTATTAAGTAATCATGGACATTCTTTTTTTACTCTTCACGTACAACTTAGAATGTCGAAAACTAATCATCAACCTACCGACAATGTGAATAACACTGCGATACCGATTTCATTAAAACCATTATGAATTTGATTAGTACATCTCTCCTGAAATCATTTCAATACACTATCAGCGAGCTTTTCAAATTATATGCATGGTTTGTAAGATATGTTACCGCAAATCCGATCCCCAAGATAGAGTTTGGAGAATAATTTTATAACCACTAGAAATTTCACCAAGCACTTTCAAAGGCCAGCGCATTCGCTTTAGACCATTGATGTGATCCGAGTTCCACTCCAATGAAGAGTACTAGTACATACAGGACGAGTCACAAGTCCTTTGGCGAACTTAAAGCTTTTCAGAAACAAGTTACTTTATGCCTACAGAACACAGAATCGCAAACGCTAAGGACGACCACAGCAGGGCACATTGGCAGTAAATTTAATAAAAGTATGCTAGATAAAGTGGGGACAGATTTCATTGGCCCTTAGCAAGTAAATTAAGGAAGTTTTCCCGACCGAAATCTTTTAAACGCAACGCCGAACAAAAACGTTTTTGTTTTTCTAGAAAATTACCAACTATAATAACCAAACCAATGTCACTTTTTTACATTTTATTAGACTTCTACAACCATGAAATATTTTTGTTAAGGGTCGCAACCCTTATTTTTTAGAAATGAAAAACAAATTTTCACGAAACCTTTTTGTTTGATAAAATTCTCAAATTGAGGTATTAAATGTAATACTCATTCTAAATTAAAGAGGAAACGTAATTGACGTTGGAGTGTTTCAGGATTTGTGCGAAAATTTCAGTATAAGGATTCAAATCACACCTGAAGCAACCCCAAAAGGCTCCTTTTTCCATTAATATTACCGCTAAAATTATTAATGATACTTATGTTTCCGAGGTTGCTAATTACGAACATGTGAGTTTTTCAACATTAAAAATGCCTGATTCAATATTGCGGATTAAAGTTTTAAAAACTATTCGCAAAAAAAGGCCCCAGGTTTAAGTAAATTATACAACTTAAATACTCCCGGAACAAGAATGATTATACTAATACAAGACTAGTTGATTTTTAGAATCCAGTGGCGTTTAGTTTTAAAGGAGATTCCAACGCAAAATGCGAGGTACCAGGATACACAAATGTAGCAATTATAAGACGTTCCTGGTGTAAGAAATCTTCATGCATGAAGCATCTTTGTCATGACTACCATTGTTGTTCTAAGTACAATAATGCTAACAAATGATTGTAATCCTGTATACTTGTTTTCCATGGAATTTTTAATCCTTCATAAAACAAATATTCTGAAGTTTCCTCATTAATAGAGGAAGTGATGAGTGATAAATGAGTAATTCTCAAAAACGTTGACATTTCACCTCTGTCGTCTGTAACAAACAGATATGAAAGTATTTGGTGTTTTACATTTTTAATTGCAACAATCAGTCCTTACTAATTTGCTACTAACACGTTACTTTTAGAAATTGCTTCTAGTAGTTCACAATGTGTCACATAAAAAAAAAGTTGAAAAATGATAAAAAATGTCACAAATGTTACCGTTCCTGGTGTAATGTTACTTGTCAAAAAGCGAGTTTTTCAACAGGAAACGGGGCTAGAAAATTTGAAAAAGTACATAAATTTAAAAAATACATTCCAATCAATAAACTCCATAAAGGTTTTTGAGCAAAAATTATAGGGAGGAGGTTGTACAAATTTAAAGATTTGTCCCTCAATTGTTTTAAAACATTTGACACGAATGTTACCGACATCTTTGCTCTTCATAGTGAACAATGAAGGGGAGGGCAGTGTGACGAGTATAACCATGCGACAGTATCGTCCTAGGCAACCAACCTTAACTCAACGAGGTGCTGTACTCAGAGTTATCTTTAAAATACATAAAAATGATATTTTTACATTAAATATCATTAAATATCAAAAGAAGATTAGTAGGTACAGTTCTGTATCTTAGATCTCGAAACACTTTTGGATTCAGTTAAATAACTTGAATACGTGAAAGTTGAAATGTTTATAAAGTTTGTTGATAACATTTCTAACAAGAGTTTTTTTGAAAATTTCTAAGTTTCATTCCAAGCTTTCAAAATGAGTTTACGCGCTTTCTGTGTAATCGTCTAGGTCACTAAGAAGACTGTTCTTTTAGAAGAATTGAAAAGCAAAATTTTAAAAGAAAAACGTTAACCAACGTAACATCTATGACACATTTGCTGGAGACACTAAGTTTCAAAAATTCATTAAACGGTAAAAAATATTAGAAAATTAATGATTGCAATGCATTTTCTGATAATTCAGAAGTATTAAGAATGTAGAAAAACTGTATGAATAATTGAGAAACAACCAGTTTCAGCTTTAACTTCGGGTTTACTCTGCGGCAAAAACGGCAACTTTTATTAGAATTACCCAAATAGTACAGTACATTGACAATTTGAGACCGAAGGTGACCTGAATAGTGACAACCAAGATGATCCGTCAATTAAGCATTAAAAAAAACAGTTGTAATACTTAATTACGTGTAGTCAGTTGTGGAGCTCTTCCCTCTGCGAACTCCAGGTGCTTATCGTTTGGAGTGTAGTGATACAGTTTGAGCTTTTTGTTATTAATTGTAGCATTCATCCTAATAGTGTATAACTCATCTTAGCCCGCATAACACTTTTCGTACTTTCGCGCAGGCACGGGATGGAGTTTGGTAAAATGTTGCCCGACGAATAAAACTAATGGGTCATATTTATTTATAACGTGATATTTTGATGCTCATCAACAAATTTATATAATTTCCAGTTGTAAAAATTAATTAGTATATCTCTTTATTTTTCAAAGTATTTTTTAAATATTTAGTATTATAATAAAATTTATCATATTAGAATGTATGACGGGGTAATTTCGAATACAATTTTATCTTTTCTCTAACCGTAATATACATTCTGACAACTCAGATTTATAACACAAAGTTGTCCCCCTCAACCTTTGATGCAAAATGTACTAGAACTCGTGGGCCGCATTTAGCTAGGTTTTTTTTGTGGGGCTGTAAGGGCTCGTCAACAGCAAGGTCATTAGAGCTCATGCAGGTGGAGAAAAATGCAGTCTCGTGCCATAGAGAAGAGCCGTAGTAACTCTTCCCCGTGTGTGGGACTCGCCGAATATCTCGACTATACCCACTAAAAATCCCCCGTGAATTCAACAAATATCTAAATACAAAGATCAGAAAAAAGAAAAGAAAACAGTTGCCCAATATATTTTATCATAAAAAAGGAACATGCAGCTAGGGTTCGAACGATAGTAACGATACCGAGTAAGTATCAATACTTTAGTGTTCGATACTCGATACTGAGTATTCGATCCTCAGATTCATGGTATCGATACTTTTGGCCTCTATACCCGATACTTTGTCCAAAACTTTAAAAGAATTAAAATTAAAAAAAAAAAAAATTCAGGTTCCCGAGTAAAGTTGGTGGAGATGCACGTAAATGAAGGTTTGGTTTCTACATCCATTAACATGCTGAAATTTAATAGCAGAACTACGTCTAAATGCGACTTCCTGACAAAGCACAATTGTACGTGTCGCCTTTCCTTGTAATTAATCCTCTAAGCGACACATGTAGAAATATGTCAGTGGCGATCACAGAGTTCATAAGCTATCCAGTTTCCTGCGAATCGACAGCTGTAGGCACGCACTCAGTAAGTTGTCATCCAGGAGTCTTTGAAAGCGAGACTAAATTTAGAGAATACCGAAAATGCCACGAAGTGATCGAAATATGTTGTAATATATTCAGTTAAATACATCAATATTAATGCTTTATCAGTGGTGAGTGATTCCCAATAAAACTGACCACCAAGATATTTTAATAATTCGATTAGAAATGATTCTTTTCCCACCCACAACTATTTATCGCTTCAACACAAGTAGATACCTTAATTGTAAAGGTACTTATTATTCGATACCACGTCAACTTGGTATAGATAATTTATACGTGAAACACCGCTAATTCATTTCTAACGATACATTCCTTCCGATACCAAGAACAATGGGTATCGATTCTTATTATGTAAAATATCTCTACTTCATTCGTACGGATACAAAGTATCATTCCTACAGATACTTTTCATCCAGCACGAAGTACTTTCGCCAGATACAGAGTCGTTTTTCGTAAAATATGACTATTTTATTCTTTTTGACAGTTGGGGTTGATAACAAGTACTACGAGTATCAATCCTATCTATTAAAATCATCATTTCATTCGTACCGATACCAAGCACTCTGAATATTGTTCCCTTTTCAAGTAAAATATCTCTATTTCATTCGTTTCGATAAGTTTGATCCGATTCCAAATAATTTTGTTATGTATTTCAATTATTTTGTACATCTAAATATGGCTAGGTTTGTTGCGAAGCTACTAATTCATATACAATATTCAATTTATTATATATATACTGAAGAACTCGATACCGAGTAATATGGATACTTTTTTTAAGTCGAATGTCAAGACTGCTAATAACTGTTGCTCCCTTGATCAGTGGCGGATCAAGGTTTTATTCTGGGGGAAGGGCTTAGATCTCCAGGGGATTTCGGGGTTCGAAATATTTTGGGAAGTTTAGTGCAAAATGGTACAATTTTATGGCAATTTACGATACTGCAAGTATATATAACAGTACTGAATGCAAATAAAAGTCTCACGTAACAAAAACTAAGCTTATGTATTTTACAAAATTTTACATATATTTATAATGTTTACGTATAATATACTATCTCAATTAATCCATGTGATATAGCAAAAATGAAATAAAAAATTTAACCCTTTTAAAACCGGAATTGTGAAAAATCTCTTCATCGTGGACATATACGATACAAAAGTGGCGCCATCGTCACCCACAGACACCGTAACGCCCCGGCTGCAACGCGTCCGCAAGAGGACACTTTCTCCGGCCGCCCCTAAGTGCCCGCCTGGCCGGGGCCGACGAACAAAACTTCTGCGCGACAGAAGGGCGGCGAAGCCGGAGGGCACCCGGAGGTCAGTGCTCGTCTCGTCGACCGACCGCGCACACGCGCTTTTGTAGCTCGCGTAGCGCAATATCAATAAACAAGATTATTCTCATGTGGTAGAGTTTTAGTTACATCCCACTCCCACAGTAATATTCTGTCCAAATTTCAAATTCACAATCTGATAGATTTTGCCCTGCGTTGGCCTGTCAGTCAGCCAATCATGACAACCCCGCTTATACATATATCAATGAGAGTATTTTTAATAACTCTAATAGTTACAAAAAAATTTAAAGTAATAATTAACTGATATTAGGATTATGGCTGCTGATAAAATAAAGTGTAATGATTCGAGGAGTGAAAATCCCACGTTGGACAGGCGCCGAGTTGACCTGAGTACACTCCTAGGCGAAGTAACAATCAAAAAGCCTCATCACTTTTCGCTCTATGGTTGTTACTCTCATGACGACCACTACCCTCCCAGGATGTGTCACAGATCTTTAAATAATTTTGTGAAATTGGTGTGTAACGTTAACCACGAATTACGGGGTCTCTGGTATAGATTTTGTATAAATTCAGAGAACAGAAGAAATTATTGAATTAATGTTTTATGGTCGGTACAAAATGTACATTTTCCTAACACTTCAAAAAATATATTTATTTTCAGAAATATTTGTGGATTCAAGGTCCGCCTAAGTTGTATGACAAAGATATTTTCGTTTAGAAGTGTTAGCAAAAAATATTTTTATTTTCAAATTCAGTTTGGGAACAACTTTGCGTAATAACCAAAACCCCCACCCCAACAACCTGGACTTGTATTTTTCAAAGACGAAAGTTACTTTAAAGGTATTAATAATGTACAAATGTTACTTCATTTTAATACAATTAGTACTCGCATAAAAACAACCCCGACATAAATGAAGAAATCCCTGAGTGTTTCTTATGCATGGCCCACGGAGTATTCCCCAAAATTCAAATGTAAACGCCTTCATAAGACGGATGTGTCCCGAGTGATCCCTCAACGCGGTGCAAGTGTTCTGAGGGCAGACATGTGGTTAGGGGTGTGCCTCGAGTATAAAAGAGGAATTCAGAAACACCCATCCTTTCCCGAAATCCTCTTAAAACTCAAGACACACGCTCACCGCAAGTCTGCTCAGGAACACTCGAGAAACATTTCATTCGTAGTTTTAGTTTTGCATTTACGGAACTCTCCCTGGGGCGTGCTCCTACTTTTGTGGACTCCAGACACACTTTGAATATTGTCGTATACTTCATTTTCATCAGGGAATAGTTTAAATGGTACATTAAAATTACTTTGAAACAGTAATCGATTCATGTACAACGATTTATCCACGGGTACTATTCTAAGTATACGATAACAGATTAATCGAAATATTTTAAGTAATCACCCATCCCTACTACGGATCTTTTTTTAATTTCTTTATCGATGTTTCAAGGCAAAAGCAATCGCGGAAAATGGCCAGAAAAAATCAATCAGAATAAAAATTTGTTTTCGTTTCATTTTTTACATCCTATAGACGAGGGGGGAATCGAATAAATTTTACCCCGGACTTCATGCACCCTGAAATTGATAACCTAAAATTTTATTCAATTGGTAAATGCTCTGAAATTTTAGCGATGAAATTATTACTTGCTTACGACCTATTATTTTAAATCTTGGTATATTGTTTCTTTACACTACTACTTATTGGTTTACCAGTTAAAAAAGCAACGCATCAACAAATTTGCCGACAGGGAGCCTTGGATGTCTTTCACATGAGCTTAGAACATTCGAATATTTTTAAGACATTGGAAATACCATTCTATATAATTCGGAGAAACTTAGAATGCTCTGTCCATTCCAACATTAGATTTGGTAGCACAATGTAAAACTAGTCGTTTGTACCTACTCATTGGTAGAGCTTGACGATACTAATTGTCGAAAATATTTTTGTACAAACTTCTCTAAAAACCAAGACCACGATAATGAGGGGTAGGTAGATACGGATATGGGGGAAGAGTATTTGAAAAGCGTACCGCGAACAGCTTATCAAGCAACCGTCTCGTTTTCCAAATGAGGACGTCAAAAACCAGATTACATCATAATGCTCCGATGGGACAGAGTGAATTTCAGAAGAAGAAAAATAGCATAAACAATTGACAATAATACTTTCTGTCATCGAATTCTGAATGTTACGCATTATTGCTCGTATGGTGCTCAACGCTGAATAAGAATGACAGCGGATAAATAAAGAGGTAATTAATTAATAGCAAGGATCTATATCAGGATAAACACAAGACAGCAAGTTCCTTTCACACAGAAAAAAATCACTTTTCAAAAGAAGCGGGAAAGAGATAGACATGGGAGTTAAGTTAATTAGTCCCACAAACAAACACAACCCATTGGTGATACAGTAACTCACCAGACGTTCAGTTTTCTGATATTGCCAAGGTCGTTGGCCCGTGTGCGGGCAATAACCATTTCTTCCGTGAGTCTTGTCATGATAGCAGTTCCACGAGTCACTCACATGAGTATGTTAGGAGGTCATCCGTACAAATTATATCAACAACGGAATAAATTGTATCCCGCAAAATATTGTTCAACCAAAACAATCAAGTGATGGGCAGAATGACACATGTTCTGAAATTAATCAGCCACAATGCACTACCTGTCTACCCGCATGAGAGACACAACACGCACTGAGCCTACTGAGATTCGGACTGATCACATTTTTCCTCAGCACCGGCAGCACTGTGTTGATCTGTAGCAAAACATTCCGAACAGTTGACTGACGAACAATCCTACCACTACAGCCATCATAAGTACTACAGGCTCACCAACATGAATCAGATTTTGCTTCTCCAATATTTAATTCAAACTGTAACTCGTACCAGCAAATTAATTTTAGTAAACAACTTCATTTTAACACGACATTAGCATCAAGGGTGACGCATCATCCCAACAATATATTTTTACGTTCCTTTTGTTGCACTATTGCTTGTAGGCAAGGAATTCTCAGTATTCCTTCGTAAATCGACGATATTTCCCAGAAAAACAGGAATTTGCGCTTATTTTTTAATGCTAATTGTTGAAACTTAGGGGCGGTACGTAACTCCTGTTACCAGACGTACGTGATTTTTTTTAGCAATATGATTCGTTCTGGGGACCCAAATTTTAATGACATTGTAAGATGTGCAACGAAAAATAACGTCTGTTAAGCGATAATTTAATCTCACGTGAAATTCAGAGTGTAACCGAAGAAGAATTCGAATTCCAAAAGTTAAGATATTTGAACATAAGCTTAACAGTTTTAACATTAATACGAAAATTATCAATGAATAACAATTGATGAAAACTTTTTAAGCTCAAATATAAAATAAATCGTGTTTAACTAGAGATATTTTTATGCCCACCAAACACTTTAATAAATTTCAAGACTTTTGTAATGTTTTCACTAATGTAAATAAAATAATTTTATATACAAACTGTGTTTAAAGCTTTAATGTTAAAAATATGTTACATAAATAACATTTTTAACTTTTTTCTTGTATAGTCAAAATCTTTTGATTCAGAAAAGTAAAAAAGCAGTTATCTCGATGTTATGAAGAATGTTGAGCATGTTATGAATAATTTGAGAACAACTTCTCACGATTTTCAAGAACATGCTTGTTTAAGGGGAAGCAGGTTGGACATTTTTGCACTCAGCAGCATTCTTCGGTTACAGTAATGTTGTTATAACTTTGTTAGATGGTGCTACAATTAATCCCCCCCCCCATTCAGGATTGGCTTAAAAAAATACCCAACAGTTTTTTTCTCTTAAATTCACTAACTGTTCAACAAATAAACAAAATTAATTTAACAGCAAAACTGAGAGAAATGATATACCTTGAAAACACATCAACTGAAACTTTTGAATTTGTTAGAATATTGCTACTCCAAAATTTTGAAAAAATAATTCTACACATTTTCCAGTCACCAATCAGACAAGAATTTCCAGTTATTTCACAAACTACAGATATATTCTTCCTAGCAACTAATACATTTCTCTAGTTAATGAGAACAAATAATTTAGAGGTGCATTCTCTTATCCCAAGAGAACAATGCATAATAATTCTAATGTAAGATGTTTTGGAGTAACTTCTAAATTTGCTAGACTTCAGTCATTCACTACCAAAAAAAAAAACAACTTATCAGCATCATGTTACAGTACCTCAAAAACAAAACATAATACTCTAACTTCTTACTCAATCACCACAAGAAAAAATAAAATTGCAATATCCAGAAACCATTGAACCAAAATTACAATCCCAATTGGAAAATATTCATCTCGATGGTTTCCTTGACCTGATTTTCAACCTAGGCAAAGTTAAAGACACCAACACTTTCACTTATTTTAACCAAAACTAATTGAAGTACTCCGTATTTGTAACTTCAATATATATTTTAAAACTATCTAATATTTCATCAAATCCAAAAATATAAGTTTAATTTTATTTTAATGTAAACTAAAGACATCAAATTCAGACTTTAATTAATCCATCTCCTATGTTCTATCTATTCCTTTTCTTATGGCTACCACTCGCAAAAGAAGGGTTAGTTGTTTGAAAGTTTCCTTCACTTATTCATTCCATGCCTGAAATGAAAAGCAAGTTGCAAAGAAATTAACAAACATACGCTATGTTAGTTAAATAAAAGAAAATTGTTCATCACAAAAAAATAATTTATTGTCAAAAATGCAGTCAAAAATTAGACCTGAAAATTTTAAGGAAATTTTACAATATGTAAACAACTTAGCAGTAATCACAATTTACATAGAGAAAACTCACTACTTGAAACTAATTCAGAACAAGTGAGATTCTGGTCAACAAAATATCACAGGATAGTAAAATAGAGAGTATAACAGCACATCTTCAAGAGTACTACTATGAAGCATTTACACTTTTGTTAAAGTTTCAAAAAGCCTTTAGGTGAATTAATACATAAACTTCTCCTTGTCAGATTTAAATACTGTTTGCAACACTTCGTTTTCTTCATACATCATGACTATCAGTGGAATGGTAAAAATCCAAAGCAGAACAGAGAAACTCGGAGCTAAATCACATCACCCCAAATAGGCAGGAACATTTTACTTCTTTTCCCTTGAAGTCCTCAAGAAACGTAATGCAACCAGAGTGTTTTGTTCGGCAAAGCATTCCACAATATTATGACAAATCAATTTATTTACACTTCTCATGTCAGTATTCACATATGAAAAGCACGTTAAATTGGGAAGGATTAAAGCAAATTCAAGCCAATTTCCGAAGGTTTCCCATAACTACTCTGCATTTAATATTCTAACCTATGGGAAACCACCTAGCAATGGCCTACTCATAAAATTCCAACGCCATAATTAAAGATACAAAACAAGGGCCAGAATAACAAGGTTCAATTGCATATGCTTTGCGACTTTTAAATATGGAATTAGTACAAACAAAATAAGTTTTTACTTTCCAAACATAAAAGAAGTAACCCATTTAACAATATAGAAGGTTCCCTCTGGTCTGGCCTTGGTAAGTTCAGTCAACCTGGTAAACAATTTCTCCAAAAAAAATATTTCTGAAATTTGCATTTTCCTACTTATTACTCTCAAGTGAAACATTACAATGAAAACAATGATAAAGGATGATTACCGCTTGTTTTAGGTAAGCTAGGTGTGAAAAACATTTGAGACTATAGACTAATCAATTTTATAATTAAATTCATGAATGGGAAACTAATTGAAATATTCATAATTCTCTACCATACACTATATTTTATTGATCCAGCGCTATTCAAACCCAGCCAGTGGTCTAGTCCCGAGATGGCCGGACAAGGAGTCTACAGACTACTACTATTCATCTGGTTTCATAGGGTTAAATCATGAACTGGGAGACTATTATAATAATACCAGACGTAACAGTATTTCAGCAAAACAAGCAAGTCATACAAATTAACGGTACATCATTCAAGCTTTTGATTACACACCCACCCTAGCTAAAGAAATAGAAAATTGCTATCCAGAAGAACAAGAATTTATTTTGAAATTGCAGAAATTTGTACATTGTGAACAACTTTTCAGTGTCCCAGACAGGAATCGAACCTGCTTCCCAAGGCTTGCTGGGCCAAGTGCTTTAAATATCTAATCTACCAGAATACTAAAGATATACTCAAAGGGATTTAATAAGCTTCCAATAACTTCTTAAAGATTTTCAAACTCACTTTAAACTTTATGACCAGTGGAAGTACGAAACATAGTTTAAACAAATAATATTTTTATACAACGTTTCTGAAATTTTAGTATTGTGCGAGTCACATCACCTAAATAGTCACAAAATTTAGACTACAAATAAAACATGACCATTTAAAATAAGAATTATTCCACAAATGTATCTATTAACACTATTAAAAAAATAATTAGCTACACAAAAACACAACTCACTCTCATTACACAAGAAAATCAACTGTTTGAAAATGTTGCAAATTGGTGTAATAAATGAGTTGTAGAGTAAGGTTTGAATCCATATATACTAGGTAGGAACTATTTCATGGAAAACAATGCCTACACCAAAATATGATATGCAACAAAAGCATACAACAAATGCACAAAATGGTATAACATAGTGAAATCATACTTACATAAACTACTAAAGTAAGTTTAAAAAACCGTACATGAATAACAAATAATTCTGCCAGCATAGTGCAGCAAACACTCAAGTTCGAGGCATATACTGAGAAAATAATACTTCAGTCGCATCTCCTCTCTTCTTCAAATCCCAACTTCATATATGTAGGGGAAAAAACAATTCAATACAAAGTAAGTTCAGTCCATCATCATACATTCACACACAAAAGAACAATTTGAAATTTAAAATAAACTTAACTAAAAGAACTAATAAGACATTCTACCAAAACCAATTCCCACCCCATGCCAATCAAAGTAACAAGAAATTACATTATTCAACATGTTAACAAAAACCTTGAATTTCATCCCAAGTACTTTAATGCCAAAGTAAACCACTCATTAACAATGCATTACTTCAAAGTAAGTAACTTCTTATGTACAAGTATATATATCCTCCAATCTTCATATTTGATATCCTACAGAGCAACAACAAACATTAATACAGCATCATATTAATCGTACAATATTCTCCATAGACAGAAATAACAGCAGCGTGACTACATGCCAATTGCTATTTTCTGCGCTACCAATTTCTTCATTTCACTTTCAGTTCTACTACTGCAGTGACCTTTATCCTGCAATGTAGTTGCCTGCAGGGCATAGTGATTTTGCATTTGTTTACCTGATAATACATCATTAACTTCTGAATTTAGTGTGTGTACTGGAAATATTCGAGGATCACATGTAGAAGAATTAGGAGACAGGTGCAAACAACTCAATTTTGGTACCTTTCGAAGGTCATTTTCCCAAGCTTGACCAGGCCGTTTATTAAGATACTTCATTTTCTCTCCGCTGAGAGGTATATTGTGATCTAAAATCATATCCTTTGTATTTACAGCCTCGGAGCATATTTCCATATCTGACTCCATGCCTTTATATTCTTTTACTAACAAGGAACTGAAATACAAGTTGAAACATATTCACTGGAAATATACTGATATCAAAACCAGCTCAATTTAAAAGCTAAGAAACACAGAAAGCACAAAAAAGAAAAAAAATCGATATATGTCACTCATTCCCAAATGTTAAAATACATTAGTATTTGAAGCAATGAACATTTGAAGTTATCAATGAAAGTTATTGTACACATGAATGTTAATACAAGCAATGAGGTTATTAAAATTTTCAGTTATTTTACGTTATACATAACAAAATTACTAGAACAAATTTCACCTATATCAGGTACATTAATCAAAAACATAATGCACTCAAATATATAGACACAACTATGAATCATTCCCGTTCTAATATTTTACAATTGTAAGTTGAGTTTATAAAAAGGTTAATCCTCAACTAATACGCACCAAACAACAGTCACAGAATTATACAAGCAATCGTCCAAACAGCAAAGTAACTCCCATATGACATGGAAAAGAAACAATACAAGACTGAATATCAGCTGACGTTAAAATTGTAGCCCTACTGCCACCTCCACATCTACTTGGGATTCCATTAAACAACCTTTCACCTGACAATTCACTAGAGATGGCGATAACGAACGATCCAACAAGTAATCCTAAAATCGATAACACTCCTGTATTCTGCTTGTGTGATTCTTCAATGACAGCGCCAGGCATGGCGCCAGGACAGCGCACTTCTTGCAGTATAACCAGTACTGAACCTGACTGAACCAGTATATCTGTCCGAGGTGGTCCGAAGGGTTCTCGAGCCGCCGTTGCGAACGCCACCTCTCATCATAGGGCCACCTGGCAATACCAGTGGGTCGGTCATGTTTGTGTGACATAAAGCATGCTCTGACACGGAGAAGCGCATGAACTTATTTATGGTATTAATCATATAAATCATCAAATAAATATATTACTTATGAAATTGTTATCTCGTTGTAGACACCGAAGAAATTGTATATTTTCTCTAAGAGCGCAATTTCTCCCCCACGCATCTCTAAAAGCGGCGGGTGTCGGACTTACTAATCTGTCAACGCAGAGCAAAAACTACTAGCGACAGTCGCATGAAATTCCGAATGAATGTTGCTTTTATATTGCCTAGACCCACAAAGAAAGGATTTTTTGAAATTCCGATTTTTAAAAGGTGCAATAGAGTAAAATGTGATTTTTCCTATTTCCACCATACTTCTCGAACTAATAAATATATTATCTGAGTTTTTTTTTAATTGCATGTTAATATAGTTAAATCAAAAATCTAAAAATTAGTTTCTCCAATTTTCATTTTTTAATGCTAGAAAAGGAATGAAAATATTCTACATGTTCACATCAACGACTTGACTTATTCATCAAAGTAGAGAGAAAAATATTTAAGATACGAACTTAAAATTTGACGGGTTATTGCTTAGGTTTTGTAGATTGATTCTTAATCTCCAATTGAATATTTTTAATTTTCTTATTAGTATTTCCCAAACTAATGTTAATTCATCAATTGTTCAGTTCCTAGTATAATTTAACACGCTATCATTACATTACTTTTGAGTATAATTTATTAAAATACAAAAATATTTTGATGCGTTCTTATTTGTGTTTCTTCTTTCTAATTTATGCTAATTCTAATATTCTTTCTAATTATTCATAATTGTCATATTTTACCAGTACTCTTCATTTTTTTTCAATTTTCCTTTGGGCGCTTCTCGGAATTCATGAGACGGTCCCTTCTTTTATTCTGGAGAGTAAATTGGCGTATAGTCTCCCAAATAGTCATTCAGGTTTATCTTTTTGATCTGTTTTTTGGGAGGAGGGGAGCGGCAATGAACTACTTGTTTATAAGATTTTATGATCACTAATTCTTGTTCCATATTGGAGTTTAAACTACTGTTTTTCATGGCTTAGGGAATTTTACTTTTCTTAGAATCGAACATGATCTTGCATTCCCTGAAAACTCAAAAGTGCCCGTCATCTCACACGTACTTCCTAAGGGAGTCGCCTTATATGAGGTCCCTAATCTCTATGAGATAACCTCTGAGGTCTATGGGTCTCGCAAGTTGAATGTCTATGGTGCGGAGTTCTTAAACTCGACACTTCCTCATGGTCATAAAGACGGGTAAAGCTACGCGCGCATTGAGACATGTTCTATGTTCTATGCCGGAGGTCTACTGTGACTTCTCGGGGCCGATACGTGAGCCCGAGAGCACCCTCACGATGTTATCCCACAGACCCAGGTACCTTAGCTGCTAGTCGGCGCTATTTGCGTCCTGGGCCCCCTATCCGCACAGAATGTGCAACAGGAGGGGAGTTGGAGATTGCCGACACAATGGCCTTTTCCCGAAGGATTGCGCCTACCAGTAGGCGCACTGGTAGACGGGGTGACATCTAGCTGACGTCTCCCTACTGCGATATGCGCTAAAAGTAGCCGAGCAGCAATCCTGCTCACCGATAGGAAGCCGGAGCTTCCTACCCGTGACCACGGGTGGAGAAACCACAACCCGGTGGAGTCCAACCCAATTAAGGGGCGTCAGGAGAGTGCTGGGACACCCTCCTGAGGGCTATCACCCCTACCCCACCTACTCGTTTTATAGTGCTGAGTGACATCCGAGATCACGTACGGATCTCTACCACTTCGTGTAATCCCCAGCGTCCGATCCTTTGCCCGGGTTGGGGTCCGGAATTGGGTACGAGGCATGCTGGGGTATCGGCCGTTCGTCCAGTGGTCCACCGAAAGGCTTCTCATTCGATCCGGGTACGCCACAAGGACGACCCTTCACACACTGAGCTGTGCCGAGGGCAAGCCCTCTCCCCAAGTTTCGGTATCCGAACTAAATCCTCGAGCGTTTGATGGATAACGGCCGAGGCGCACTGTGTTTGCCTCAACCCCCTAACTGGGACATTCGTTCCTTTTGCCCAGTGATATCTAGGATCAGGACAGGGTACGTGTCTCAGAAGAAGTGCACTCAAGGATGTGGAACACAGTGCACCCCGCGCTATTAGAAAGGTTTCCCTCTCAACCGTGGGTCCGTCGGTTTCCCTCTCTGAACGTGTTAGACACGTTTCCCCGTCAGCGTGGGTTTCCCCGAAGAATAACCGCCGATGGAACATCTCCCCCCCTTTCCCCTCGAACCGATCCGTTGCCCGGATCGGGCCAGGATTGGATACGGGACCCGAGGGGACCATCTAGCGAGCGGGTGTGGTTGAGATTCAAACATCATGACTACTGGCTCATTCATTTTCGAACACTCTGCACCACACTGTTGCAAAAATTGAGTTACAAAATTTTATTATTTTAGTAACGGCTCGATTATGTTTAATTTTAAAAAATACCTGCGAAACAAGAAGGGAGGAGAAAGATGAAACTGCAGGCTCAAATTTCAACAATTAACATAAAAAATTGTTGTCTAATCTAGAATTTTTGTCAGTTTCATCGCAGTCTTGAGTCATTTTCTCTTCGTCTGGCGACAAAATTATTAAAACTATAAATTGTTGGAAATTTAATGTACACTATTTCGACACAAGAATGTTGTATTCTAAAAATGCATTGTTTTCAAGTTACAGGTGAAAAATTGAAAAAATATTTCAAGAGAATAAACTCTTTTTCCGTGATTTGTTTTTTTTGTCACCTAATTACTGAACTAGTAGTAAAATGTGCATTTGATGCTAGGAAGGTTCTGTTTGATATCATTTTTCGTCATTTTTTCTGTAGATTTTAATTAATCTAAAACAACAACACGATTTTTATAAATAAAAAAATATTTTAGTGGCAAAACCAACTCCATGACTCATTACTGAAAAAGCTGGCCCCTGACCCCAGTTACTGGGGATTCACGCGACGGGCACAGGTAGACCCGCGTAGTCCTATTCCGTAAGAAAGTGTCGAGTTTAATGGTGAAATTATCTTCCGACCTGAGGATCTGTCGAATTTAAGAACGCCCCTAAGGTGAAATGACCGTAGAGGCGAACGGGGTGGCGCAGTTGGTAAGCGCATCAGTGCGATAAGCTGAAGATAACGTCTCCAATTGTCATTTAACATAACATAATTAATCAGTTACCAGGTGAGAGGTTCACCGCAATTTAAGAGATTTCCGTATAAATATAAATAAATTTATTGCAAAAACAGTCGTACAAACTGCATATGACCACGTGAAGGACAATAAATTAATTTACTCTCCGGAAACAAGCAAGGGACTATCTCATCAATTCCGATCAAGGATCCTAAGGTAGAGGCGGATTTACCATTTCAGCACTTTCCTAAGATAATAATAAAATTAGTTTGTTACATGTTATAATATTAATAGAATACCAAGAAATTTATATTTAATAAAACAAAAAGGTTATTTCAGAAGTACGTATGGTTATCGAACTATAAATTATTCGGAAAATTTGCTTATAAATTGTTAGTATTAAGATAACACTAAATTTTAGATTCATTATTTCAATAGACGTTACCCGTAGACTTTATTAAAACTTTATTAATAAATAAAGCCAAGAGAAACTTTATTAAAAAATTTGATTCTACCCGAAGGAAAACCAGACCAGTATGGATGTCATAAGTTAATACAATGAATAAAACTTGCCTCAAAGTGTAAATAAGACGATAATCGGAGTTCTTAAACTTGACACTTCCTGATGATCATAAAGTCGGTCAACGGATTAAAAATTGTGGGTACAATTAAACTCTACACGTTGTACCTGTCCTAATGGCTTTCCGCTCCACCGATCACCCTCGTGCTAACCGACCGACCTGCCGCTAATGGATTTCGTGAGTCACTTATTGCAGAATTATTTAAAGTGTTCTTAATTGACCAGTTTTATTTTTTCTATTACCTTATAATTTTTTAATTCCACGCATGATTACAACAAAAATGAACCGAAACACGACATATTTATGACATAACTGTGTTCTAAGCTTCTGTTTCTACTTATTTACGTAGTATATAGAAAATGTTGTGATCGCAAAAAAACATTCGGTCGCGAAATTTTAACGGAAATATCCGTTATGGGTATCCCTGTTTCCAAAAAAGTGGTGCGTAGAACTCCACCTTTAATTTTATTGATGCTTTCATGAAATATATATGATTGAAAGGAAAACAATATATTTTGTTTTTCAAACGAGAGTATATGCATCAGTTCTCGACATAGCACGAGTGCTCGGCACTTCTGGTTTTAGAACCAAATAATTAGGCTTTGGAGTACTTTCTGGTTCAGGTTTATTATTGATACAATATTTAATTCCTTCTAAATCACGAAAAGTGCATTTTATGACAGGAATGAAGCTGTGGCAGATGCCTGCCGCCAGCGCTCGCAACAATGCAGTGAAGCATTGTCCGGTGGCAACAATGCAGTGAGGACTTGGTTCTTCCGGCGAAGGAAGTTGGTCTAGAGACGTGCACGCCGGCGATTGTAAGACCGATCGATAAATGCGGTGAATTATTAAATTATTTTCTATTACATGGGGCATCAGACCCCATAGAGGTGACTCCGACGTGATCCGATCGTGGGCGAGTTGTCGTATTACGCGCGCGTGTTTGTTGCCAATCGCGATCGAAGAGTGTGATGCACCGCAGCACATCATCGTTGCACCTGCGCTAGCCCCGCCGCCTCCTCCATCGCCGCATGCACGCTCTCGGCTGCAGCCGCCGTCGCCGAAGCTACCTTCGCCGCTCGCACCGTTGCCGACCGCGCCGGTACGTCCACGCCACGCCGTCGCCGATCTGCTGCCGCCGCCGACAACGCAGCCGTCGTTTGCAGCGTTGACGACCGCGCCAGTACGTCCATACTAACTCGGCTGCTCATCTGTACTTGCTTCTGTGGATTCCTTCATTTTTTTTCTACGTACGATGTCGACGGAGGAAGAATTTGTGGCATTACTTTCGCAGTTGGCTGAACTAAGGGCCGTTCACGAGCGCCTGCAGCAGCAACTGCAGCAGCAAAGTTCACAGCTGAGAGAATGGGAGACAGTTCCTCAGCGAGCAGAGGTCTACAGAGTGGTTGTAAAACTACTTCCATTGCGGACCGAGCGTCCTGCGACGTGGTTCGCGCCGGCCGAAGCGCAGTTTGTCTTCGGACATATAACCTCGGAAGCTAGGTAATACAGCAATATCGTGGCTCAGCTCGATGCGCGTTATGCCGCTGCGGTGGAAGACATCCTCCTCAACCCCCCGGAAAATAAACCTTACCAGCAATTGAAAAGAGAGCTCATCAGATGTCTGTCACTTACTGAGGAGCAGCGAATACAGCAACTCCTAAGTGCGGAGGAAATGGGAGACATGAAGCCTTCTCAGTTCCTGCGGCACCTTCAATCACTCGCGGGCTCAATTGCATTGGACAACTGCGACCAATTACTTCGCCAGCTCTCGTTGAGACGCCTGCCAGCACATGTTCAGGGCATCCTGATGTCACAAATGCAACTACCTGTAGATAAGGCTGCCGAGTTAGCTGACTGGATCTTGGAGGTGTCCCCACCACCAATTCCTGTGGCCGTCCGGGCAACCGCGACACCGAATGCCTCTGGACCAATGGACATCGCAACGCTGGCGTCCCGCTTGGATGAGCTCGCGGCGCAAGTGGCTGCACTCTCGGTGCACGACCGCCAGGCGCCATCAAGACGCCGCTCCCGCTCAGGGCAACATGCTGAGGGCAGTACGAGCCCAGAATCCAGCTCCAATGACACCTGCTGGTACCATCGCACATTCGGTGACAGAGCGACTCGACGTCGCATGCCGTGTAAATATGCGGGAAATGCACATAACAGCCAGTAGTAGTGGCGACTGGATGTTGTAATGGTGGCAGTCGCTTGTTTGTGACGGACCAAGAGCAAACAAAGATTTCTGACTCTGAATCTGATCTATGTTGTTTCCTCCGTCATCTTCTTCGTGATCACCGCACGTCGAGTGAGTATATTCTCGGCGCGGCCAACAAGTCACCAACCAAGACGTATGGGACCCTGCAACTCAACCTCAACCTGCAGTTGCGGAGGTCCTTTCCACTGTGTTTTGACGTCGCAGATGTGGATGTTCCGATTATTGGGTCCGACTTCTTGGCACACTATCACCTGCTACCAGATTGTCGCACAAAGAGCCTAATTGACGCAAAAATACGGGAGTCTCAGTCCAAGAGCAACTCACCACTGTTGTCCAACCCAGTGTGAAAGTCATAATGGAGTCCTCACCGTATGGCGATTTGCTACTCGAGTTCCCACATCTAACCCGCCCTACAGGACTACCGCGCCAAGTGAAGCATGGCACGGTGCACTTCAACCGCACCACGGACGGTCCTCCGGTATCCTGCCACTCCGGTATCCTGGCACCGGGTACGTTGCGGGCAGCGAAGGCCGAATTCACCAACATGTTGCGTGTTGGGTCGGCCCACCCATCAGAGAGCACCTGGTCCTTGCCTCTGCACCTGGAACCGAAAGGCGTCGACGGATGGCGACCTTGTGGGGATTATCGTGCCCTCAACGACCGCACCATCCCTGATTGCTATCACGTGCGCCACATCGCCGACTTCTCACATAACCACGCGGGCTGTGTGATTTTCTCCACCGTTGATTTAGTGAAGGCCTACCAGTAAACCCAGAGGACATTTGCAAGTCAGCAATCTCCACTCCATTTTGGCTCTTCGAGTTCCCGTTCATGATTTTCGGTCTGAAAAATGCCAGTCAGACGTTCCAAAGATTCATAGATGAAGAGGTTCGTGATCTTGACTTCTGTTACGCGTATATTGATAACATCTTGGTGTTCTCACGATCGTCTGAAGAGCATGAGCAACACCTAAGAACGCTCTTCAAGCGCCTCCAAGAGTACGACGTCGTAATAAACGCCTCCAAATGTGTTTTAGGGGCCAGTGAGATAACCTTTCTCGGTTATTTGGTCTCCGCTGCTGGGACACGTCCTCCTCCTCAACGCATCACTGCACTGCAGGAGTTTCCGCGACCCAAAACAGCTCAAGGGCTCCATCGGTTCCTGGGTATGGTGAATTTTTACAGACAATTTCTACCTAACACCGCGGCGCTACAGACGCCTTTACACGATGCCCTGTAAGGAAACCAATTGAAGGGCTCACAGCCCAAATCCTGGACGCCTACATTGGAATTAGCATTCGAAGCTTGCAAGGCTAGACTGTCAGCTGCCACCCTCGTGGCACACCCTCTCCAGGACGCTCCACTCGGACTGCTCACCGATGCGTCTTCTGTCGCTGTTGGTGCGTCTCCTACAGCGTGTCGGCGCCTCCTGGCAACCTATTGCCTTTTTCTCCAAGAAAATATCTTCCAAGCAATCCGAGTGGCCGGTTTACTATCGTTAGCTCCTAGGAGTATATGAAGCTGTCCAACATTTCCGACACGTCTCGGAAGCCCAGCACTGTCGGATCTATACAGATCACAAACCCCTCTACGCCTTCCAGCAGCGGCGCGAAAAGCTTCCCCCAGTGAAGCTCAACCTGCTGACATTGTCAACACATTGTCAACACATAATTATTTTGGCAAACTGCTTTCCAAAATATTATCGTAATCAGTCAAAAATGTTCAAACGAAGAACATTATTCATTTTGATAATTTTTAGTTTTTGTCTCTAAAAGGTCNAAAAATGTTCAAACGAAGAACATTATTCATTTTGATAATTTTTAGTTTTTGTCTCTAAAAGGTCCCGTGGGACAAAGATTTTTCACTAACAATTTTGTAATAAATATTTTAAAGAAGTTACTGTGATATTTCGAAAAAGTAAATAAAAGAAAAGCTAATTTCAGAGAACCAGTTCAAACGGCCGAAAATAAATATTCGGTCTCAAAAGGGATTATAAGAAATCCCATCACAATTCTCATCTGGTTATTTTATAAGGAAATAAATTATTGTAACACAATAATTGTAACACTGTTTAAGTCTATGCTAATTATTTAAGAAAACCAGACAAGTAGTTTGATATAAATTCTTCGGAGGTTATGTACACTGTAAAATTCGTGTAAGACGTTTGCCGTATAATACTTGGTCGAACCCTAGAACATTTCTCAGTGAACTAAATGTTTAAATTTTTGTGTAAAGCGTTCACGTTTAAATGTTCCCGATACGGTTTCCCGTTTTAAACAACACAGTTCAATTGTCACCTACCCGTTATAAATATGGACTATATATCAAGTATATTGTAACATACCGCTTATTTTATTAATTAATTATTTATTTAATTCATTCAGGGCGTGGGTTCGTGAAATTTCCAAACTATTGGGATAACACAAGTCTATATTCCCTACTCATGGAATAAAAGAACTTAGCAGATTACAATTCACATTTATTCACTAAATGGGACTTGCCGAATGACTCAGCCATACCCACTAAAACCCTCCTGAATTAAAATATATCAAAAGGAAAATGAAAAATACCCTAGCCCTAATAGCGTCGGGATAGAAAAGAACAAGAGGTGACCAAGGAAGGTCAGGAAAGAGAAAGGAAAGAGCCTTCCACAAGTAAGTGGAAGTAATGCCAGACTCAGCTCTGGGGCCCCGTGTTTGCCAAACACATACTTACTAGATTTAAGTCCCCTGGGGGGAACACGTTTCTTAAACATGCTTTTCTTCAATTTCAATTTTATCTAAATTCTAAACCTTCACTTGCATACAGTGCTGGGTCTAGACCGAAATCAAGCGGGCAGATAACCAGGAAGCATTTTTTTTTAATTGTGGTTTTATAACACTAATTTTATAAATATAACCTTTAAATTAAATGCATCAAATAAATAATTAACAATCTGATGTTACTAATAACTATAACAATTATTTATTAAGGTTGTTAATATGGTATTATTAATTGTATTGATCTGGAACTATTAATAACAATTACATTTTTAATAACAACAATTATTATAACTAATAACAATAATTAATCCAGTAAAACACTTTTCCAAAGTATGCCATTTACTAACTTCAATGTCATCTGTTAAGAGTTCAGGTCCAATAGGGGACCCTTAATCCCCCTCATAGATCCACCACTGCTTGCATATAAGCATTCCAGTTTCTTTCTTGTGGTATAATGCATTATATCGATCTTGTTTTAAAGTAATAAAGTAGTATAATGCATTATTTTTAAATTACGATATAGCTCTTTTTTGTTACATACATTTTTAGTTATACTGAATATTGTTTGCACTAAATAATTTTTTTTTAATGTTCGTATTATAAATGTTTTTTCTTTTTATATCATGATTTCTAGACTTGATCTCTAGAAGATTAATTTTGCAACTTATCTTCTCTATAAGATACTTTATAAAAATGGGCCATGGACATGGCCTGCGAAAAATTATTTCCATTTATTCAGTCTCTATGCATAAGTTAGAGCCATGCCTCTGGCTGTTTTAAATTTTTTTAAAGTTTGAAAGCTGAATTAATTTATAAAATGAAACGAATTGTATTAACATAAATTACATACATAAAAAAAGATAGTAACCAGAATTTAATAATGAGTATTTGAATAATTATATTGCTTAAACGAAGAAACAATATTTACTTTACTGAAACTCTATGAAGTACAGATCAATATGAATACAGTATCTTTCTAATATATATGTCCAACTTAGAAAAGGTTTCTGTTGAAAATAAAAAGTTAATGATGGTTTCAAAATGTATGTGTAAAATATTTTTTACATTCTCTTTATACTACATTCACTTTCTGCAAAACACACAAAGGGTTTTGTAAAGATTTCGTTTTTTCAGATTCTTCAAAATATTTGTATTCCTGTTCCAAAAATAATAAGAAATAATTTTGTAATTTTTTAAATATTGTGAACATTGTCTTTTAACCAATTCCACAATAAAGGATACTTATAAATTAAGAGTCAAGAGAGTAATTCTCAACCTTCTCTTGGATGTAGGAATACTTTTCAAGAAAAAAAAACATTAATTGTTTACTATTACTTTTAAATACTTTTGTGATATTTCAAAAGAGAAAAAGAGAAAAATTATGATACATAAATTTTTTATTGGTATTTTTATACTTCACAGGGATCAACATGACATTGAACACCTCTGCAGCCTTCAGGGCCTGAATGAATGGTTTTTGAAGTAATTGAAATAATGGTTTCAGATTTCAGGGTAAAATAGTTTAATGGTTTAGCTTTATATTTACAAAATTTTGTGATATTGATGTGAAAATGACTAATCCTGTCTGATGTAAGATAAAGATAAGGATCCAGAGTAGAGTTCTCTTAGACATAAAAAATGTAATTTCTTTCCTTGAACTATAAGGAATCGTTTCCTTATAACTTATGCCACTCTTACTTTCATACTGCAGTGCACTGTCAGGTAATTAGTTATTCATAAATATGAATGTATTTCTGTGAATACATTATTTTTTGCATATTATTGTAGTACACTGGCAGGTTTCTATTTTCAAACAAAGTTTTGTCACCAGTGTTGTGTGACCAAATAAAAAATAATAACAATTGCTATATTATAAAATTATCTTTGTGGTCAAAGCAAATTAAACAAGACATGTACACATTTTACTGTATCCATCTCCCACCCTTGGTGCAGGGAGTGTGGAGAAAATGCATGGTTTTAACCAATTTCTTCTCACCTCATCTCTTACAAGTATCTTACTTATAAGTCTATCATTACCAATGCTTTAATAAATAAGGATTATATTGTAAAAATTTGTAATATTTATAAGAAAAATTTGAATAACTAAATATTTGTTACTCTTTTAATTACTACATTTAGTAATAAATCCAGCACACTTGGAAGCTGAGGCAGATTAGGGATTTTCTCAGGTTCTAGTTTTTTTCTAAAGAAGTAGTCTCAATTCATAATTTAGTTGATACATTGCATATTCACAATGAATGAAGGAGGAGACTCTGGAATAAAATTCCCAGATTTACACAACAAGTGGTTAGTAAGAAGTAATTTTAGGTGGATGTTTGTATTATCAACCAATGTTCTTCTGGAAGTTTTTGAATTAATGTTTTTAATAACTATTTTAATTTTTAACCCTATGATTCATGGTCATAAGAATATACAAGAATGCATATGCATGGCTTGCAAGGCCCTATGCCTATTTAAGCTAATTTTAATACATAGACTTAACTTATAGAAAGTAATTCTACGTTTTCAGAGTTATTAAATTTTTAACATATTCCAGAAATACACCTAATAATTAGAAAGAACCTTTATCTACTAAATAACCAACAAATGATTCAAGGAAGTGGCACCATATTTACTTTTTCCTAAAGTTGCAGAACATTAGCAATATTTTAGAACTCAAATTATATTATTTATCTTACATAGCACTTTCTGTAAACAAATGACATTTTTATATATTTTGCAAATTAAAAAAATTCCTGTTGCGTATCATTTTTCAAGAGATGATTCAATCAAACACTAAATTTGCTTTCAATACTTTTGGAACACATCAGAGAAGTAATAGTTACAGAAACAAAATTCACAAATACTGTTCCCTTCAGTTGAGCACATTGACATTTTGTACTCTGAACAGTCAGTATGTCTTCCAAACAAGAATTGCACACCCTAGTACTGTGTTCCTTACAAATTGCATCTTTACATTTCACACACGAGTTCACACAACAGGATTTTCCTGTGTTAGTTGTAAGGACATTATTTACACCTCTTTCTCTTGCCTGAGATAGTTACCTCTTCACACGGTGAAGAAATCTTCTCAATACCACATCTTTCCATAGCTTCAGTTGTTAGTTTTGGAAGATTAGGGATTTCACTACTGACATTTATTTGAGGTTTCAGCATTTCTTCTTCCCAATCCCGTCTTGAGGCAAAACATCTTTTGAGAATGAACGTCTCTTGAGGCAAAAGGTTTTATCTCATAGGATTTGTAAGGATTGTTTTGCTTGATTGTCCCTACAATTGTGACTTGTTTCTGTGGCATGTCTTCTCCTAATCGGATGCTGGTGAAAAATTATCCATTGTAACGTGTTGAGATGATCCTTTGATACTTTTAGCAAGATCTTTTACCATATTTAGTCCAAGTTGTTTCTGAATAGGTTCATGTGGTTTCCTCCCTTCGTAAATAGATCCATCAATAGCATATGCTGATTTAGCATCAAAATTTGAAAAAACAATTATAGTTATCAGAGATCTATATAGAAACTACTCAAAATTATATAAATTTTCAAATGAATATGGAAAGATTATCAAAAGCTTACTGTGACTTTTTGTTAAAGTTTATTTCACACAGATTATTATTTTTTTGTTATTTAACTATGTATTAAAGTAGTGAGTATCTATTAGCCTGATGAAGACTTAAACAGAAGTTGTTAGAAATTGTAAATGAAAATTGTCCATGAAAAAGGTTGTAAAGGTAAATAATCTTCCAAAGGTCAGATGTGAAAAGCAAGTCCAGACACTTATAGCTTTTTAAATCAGACATTTTTAAAGCTTTATATGTCATAAATTTAATAGGGCTTATAATGTAAGTATGGTGTTGAATAGTATACAAAAGTTTTGTACTTCCAAGAGTCTATCTAAAATACCATTTTCATTTTCATGCTCTATCACAATTGGATTCCCACTTTAATTTATATTCAGATTTAAGACGATTTTGAACAGACCACTCAAGTGCTAACTGTTCTATATTCTGCAGTTTCAAAGCTACTTTTTCATATGGTATCATTTCAGATATTATTTACGGCATCTATAAATATGAGGTTTCAACAAGAACAAAAAGAATTATTCAAAGGATTTTGGTTAAGCTTCTGATACTAACACAAGGGTAAAACTTGAGAATATAGCTTGCCACTGGCAAGCTGGACAATTACTCCAAAAAATGTAATTAATAACAAATTACTTTTAAAATGTATAATTAATTACCTAAATAGAAATTTCTTATATATGTTGTAATTAGATAATGTAATTAATTATGTAATTATAATTACTATTAATTACAAATCACATTGTTATAAAAACATTTATTTTGATTATACTTTCTATTCTTACATACTTACGTACATATATGTATTTTTTAAATTGTTTTTATACAAGCTTGTCCATGAATCCCTCATTCTATAATACTTTGGTTTTCTTCAAAGAAAAAACAATATTTTGAAGTTAGAATCACTTAGACTTGCACGATTAGGAAAATTTATTAAATTTGCTAAAGAAAACAATCTTTCAACAGCTGCAGATGCCCACAAAGTGGTATTGTATTTCATGCAGCATGAACACTTGGATAGCTATTGAAGCTATTCAGATTTTGTGATTGATCATTAAGAAATGATACAAATTCTGTTTTGATATCGACAGTTTCATACGATTTTTGGAGAAAAGAAAATGTCTACATCTTCATCTTGCTTTATCATTCCTTTCTGAAGTAATTTCTGCTGATTTGGTAAGTGCTTGGAGACACTGTTTACGTATGTTAACTATTTCATAATGGAATTTTTCCAGTAACCATTAAAGTTTTAATGCTGGGTGCAAACAGGCAGCAACAACTGCATCATTTACATCAAATGATAATTCAAATGATTTTCCAACCATTTTTGTAAAGACTCCTATTAAAAAATACAACAGTTTTTAAATATAGAAATGGAATACTAAGCAACATTTCTAATTTTTTTTGTAAATAAAATGATGTTGGCATCAATGTACTATAGAAACATTCATTTTCTTTTTTGTAAATGATTCAGAGTTGAAGCAATTGGTCCCATTACGGTACAAAATTAATTTAAATAATGGAGGTCATTTCCTTGAATAACGTATTCAAGAATATCAAACAATTCGTATCATATTTTCGTCAATGTATTTTGAGAATTTTTTTTAGAATCACTGTGAATATTCTCCTTTTTTCATGACCTGTGGTCACATGGGAGAATTCTCACCTTGTGTACTTAAGTACCCCATGTACTTAAGTTTGAGATCTAATGAAGCCCAATATAGATGTTGAATTAGAATGTCCGAAACTTAGTGAAAAACAAATACTACTCTTGAAATGTTCAAAGCGGAATAAAGTAGTGGTTTACATTCACAGAAACTCCAACACAAGTGATTGAATGAGTAATAAGTCTTTTGTAAGGCATTCATCAACAAATATTTAATGAAACCCATTTGGCTCTTATCAGACTATATGGTAGTTAATTCTGATAATTCCTTCAATAACTTATTTAAGACTAAAAAATCTGATTATTAGATATCTGAACTGACCATGAGATCTATTATAATATACTGGTATATAATGGATAATTTTATTACATTTGAAATGATACAAAAATCCTAAAATACAGATAGGGAAAATCCATGAGGTATTCTTCAAAGTGAGAAAAAAAATTAAACTAAACAACACATAACTAATATTCAACAAACTTCAATTTCACAACACATGGTAAATGAGTTTAAAATGTTAAAAATATTCACAATATTTCACGTTTTTTCCCATCTCAAAACTTTATTGCACAAAAATCATTTTTACAAAACTGGTAACACAAAATACAACTCTTGCAATATATGTCATTCCCAAGATACACCTACTCCAAAAAAAGAACAAGAAACAAACTGAAAACAGCACTAACTGGAGTAGATCAAACAAAAAATTCATCCACGCCACCTGCAAGAAAATAAAAAGAATTTTATTCAATATTGCAAACAAAGATAAAATACTCTTATCATGTATAGAATTATTTGCTAATTGTTAACAGAATACAACACATTCCTTTGCAATACTCACTGGTGGGGAAAAGACTCCCCCTTAACTTCGAAATAGTGAACACCAACACATATCCTTTGAAATCACAGACTCCACCTGAACTCTGAAACCATGAACACCAACACATATCCTTTAATAACACAGTTACAATGATTCAAGTTACTTGTTTAAAATAAGAGAGAGATTTGATGATACATAAATTATTTAACTGATCTTAGTATATTATTTAATTAACTAACATAATTAAGAACACTGGTCAAATTAGATAAAATACTTATTCCCTCTACAATGATAACTATGTATAAGTTATCAAGTAACTATGTATAAGTTAGTTTGCCAATCTACAAGGATAGAGAAGAAATTAAAGGAATCTCCAAAATTTGAAAACTACAACATTCAGAAATCATTATATTTGATAGAGCAAATAAGTGGCATTCAGTTGAGAAAAAAAAGATATTATGGTTTCATTCAAATGTTTGCTCTCAATTTCCCAGTATTCCACAGAGGTCTCCAGGGAGGGGGTCATGGGGAGCCATGCTCATCCCCTCCCGAAAAAACAACAACTCAGATATTTAGTTTTCCTTTTCATGAATGGAGATATTCTAAAAAGAAATATTGTACATACTTTTTTCACTTTTTATGATTTATAATTGAAGAATTAATGATTTGAAGGATAGCAAGTCTGCAAGGGTACCTCATCATTTCATAATTCCATGTAGAGGTTGAATCACATTACTTTGATGACAGTACCAGGCTAGTTGCCTTGATTTTACATTGGAACTCGTAAGGTGCACGAGTTGACTGTTTTGCACTGAGACAAAATGAACTGTAGTCCTAAAAATTATAGATACCAGAGTTTGCCCTTGAATAAAATGTGACTCAGAAGACCCACATGAAAGCTATATACATAAACATATAGCTGATTTTATTCTGCATAGCTTGAAAAGATTCAACACTTTTAACTAAAGCTAGCTGAATTTTTTTGTAGGTAGAAGAAAAAAAGAGTGTTATTCGAGGTTTCTCAATGCATCATGTTCTTTGAAAGAGAATTGTGACTTTCATTGAGGCAATATTTTAGCATTCTATTGAAAAATTTCTTGTCAATAGTTATTTGAAATTAAACATTTTATTATCGACCCTCCCAAAAATTTGTTCTACAAAGTTATAAACCATGACCAGAGGTGCCTGTCCCCTGCCTCCAACAAAAGACCCTTTCTGCAAATTCCCCCTATAAAATATACCCTAATGACATAGAGAGTGGGGTAAATTTTTAAAATGTCACATCGAAAAATCAGATTTTATGTGATTCTCGATCTTAAACGTGGGTTACAATTGTTAATTTGTCGTGAATTCCAGTTGGTTTTCAAACACTTTAGTTGTCCCCCAAACAATTTTGAATTTCAAGAGCAAATGAAGTTCTTTTAAGTTTTCATAGCTTGTATTTCTATCAAAACTTTTTATTTTTAATTTATATAAACCATCAAGTAAATGTACTTCTTCTGCCTTCACCTCTGGACCTGTTTCCACAGTCCACCCCAATCCTTAAATTCATTAACCTTGTATTTTATGAGCAGACAGTTTTTATGCTAGTAAGAATGCGTCTTCTTACGGTCTCATTTATCTTTTTGGAAAAAGTAAAACTTGCAAAAGACAAAATTGGTCATTTAATTTTAAACTCTCCTTTCAGCAGTTATAATTGATGAAATTCCATCTTTAGCATTTACTTCAATAATTACAGGCAGTTAAATTCAGAATTTAAAGCTAAAAATATGGGTGAGCTAAAATACATGCAATCCTTCCTACAATATATCTTTTAATTGAAAGACAATGAACGAATGGGCATTTAAAATTCCAGTAGACATATCCAAATTAATACCACAGTGTAGCACGCTTTATTCCAATCAATCCCTACATTTACATTAAATATTCCTTAATTATGTTAATTCTAGGGCTATATTACCAAAAGAGAGTATAGGTAGTAACAGACCTGATTCTCATACAGATATTAAAAGAATAAGAAAAAAAAGGTAAAATTATCATAATGACATTAGATGATATATCCAACAAAAATATTCACATAAAGTGGATAGTACAAAAATTAACGGAGAAACTTTTTGAAGACAATTTTTTCCCGTTAATTCAGGAAACAAGTTCAAGATTAAAAAGATGTACAAATATCAGAGATTACAGTTTCTGCACATCAAATTTCTTCAGAAGTCCATGTGCTGCACAACACATGGACTTCTGTATCTTGTTTGCAGTTGGGTTTTCCTTCTTCCTTCTTCCTCTTCGAGCACCCAGTGTCAGGTGACTCCGATGGCTCGATGACCGTGGTATACCACCGCTGCCAGTGCTCAGTGTTCTTTCTTTCTCAGGATATCTGTCATTGGGTCAGTGCTGTTTTTAAGAGTCGCTATAAGGGCAGCTCCAGCTGAACTCTCTGGTTTGCACTTCAACAATATGTGTTCCAATGTTTCTTTTTCTAATCCACATTTGTTGCACGTCTCCGATTCCACGAGATGGAACCTTAATAGGTAACTATTTGTCACAATATGGCCTATTCTAGCCCTAGCAATAAAGGTCGCCACATGTCTGCTGACTCCTCGGTACCAATTTGGTGGGGCTGGTTCTTTTTGGATATCAAAAACAATAATTGTCCTTATTCACAGGAAGAAATAACAGAAACTAGAATCCACAATAACTAGTAATTTCAGGGAAGAAATTAAAATGAACCTGCTCAAAGATTATAGAAGAAAATGTCCTATTATATTTTTCAATAAACTAAATTAATCTTTAAAATTTGGCAATTTTATCACAATATGTCAAATATACAGAATATTGTGAGATAAATAATACCAAAATGAATATAAAAATTTGTATCATGAAATTTATACACAACATTTCAATGAAAGAATCATTCAAAATTTGTATTTTCCTCTATCATAAATTTCGGAATTAATTTCCATTATGGAATGGCTCCCTATGAAAGTTATTCCTGGAGCCACCCCAGGTATTCCAAAAGATAAATCTCTGATAAAAATATGACTACCTCCACCAATTGATAAGAAAATTTTTCATTGAACTGTTGGAATTATGAAAATTAAGAATAGACTTTAATTTTAAAGTATATTATGAGAGAATTTTTGTAATAAAAAAATTATCGTACTCAGGAAAATCTATTGACACCATTTTTGGCAATTTATTTACCAGCAATCTTGATATTAAAATTTGAAAGTCATAACCACGGATGTTCAAAAAGTGGTTCAGGTATCTTTGTGATTATTTTACAGTGGTAAATGAAAAATATTTGGATGATGCCATGACAATTCTTACGTGCAAGAGCCTGGAATTCAATAATCATAAATTTAATTTAATAACAGTTTAAATACATAAGATCAAAAAGTGATTAAAAGACATGTAATTTGCAATTTCAGGAAAAACTATGAAATAAAAGATTACATGAAAAAGAATGGTTAAACCCAATTGCCTACAAGCATGCACTAATGAAAAACCTCATATTTATATAATAAATATTCCCTTAACTGAAGAAGAAAAGATACAATTTGGAGTTTAAACATTAAAAAATCAGGGATTTACAAAAGTAAATGAAATATTGTGAGATATAGGCAACACAAAAAGAAAGTTTAATATTAAACAAATACAACCTTTCAATAATGTTGAATTAAAACACACAGAAAAATCAACATCATCACATTTCTGGCATAAGCATGGACAGCATGATGAAGCAGAATTACTAAGACAAAATTCCTAAAAGCTACCAATCACAGGCTGCTGTATTATTTTGACATGAAAAACCCGGACTAACAGTTTTAAGAGGTACCAGCATTGGAGTCGCCTGTGGTCACTTATCTCCTGAAGGGGGAATGTGACTCAGGTCCAGCCAGATGGATGTTGCGTACGGACTTGGGAGTCGAGGCTGGTGGTGCAGCGGACAGCACATCTGCGGCCAGAGCAGGAGGTCCCAAGTTCGAGTCCCAGTCCGTCGCAATTCTCGCATAGCCATTGACGATGCATAAAAATACATCTACAGGATAAAGGAGTCAACATTACAAAGATCCGTTCACAACAAATTAAACTTACCAACTGATAAATATTTTTCTTTGTGATGAAAATTTATTTATTAATTACATTAATACTTAATGATATTCCTTTAGAATCTCACTCTATAAAAAAAGGGCAAAGTGAATGACATTCAAAGAAATCTGAACGTATGTTCTCAAATTTTACTTTCATGCCAACCAGTAATGATATCCCAAATTTCCAAGAACTGGTCTTTTAAAGGCAAGTGACATTTAAGAACTCATTCCATGTATTTTCTTTCTCTATGATTAAATAACAATTTTTATTTGTAAACTTTAAATAAACTAACTTAAAATGCAATAAATAATGGATTTAATTAATTCAAAAATACTTGTGAAGTATTTCAAGCAGCATAATTCTTAATCACTCAAATTTCATTGCGTATAACACACATTTGAAGTGCAATATGCGTGTATTTAAATGGTATATTTTCTGTTGTTGGTATATATCATATTATTGAATTCTTCTAAGAAAAGCATTTCTAACTCAAATTGTTCACATAGTTGCTACATCAGATATAACAAAAAAATACCAATAATGTTCTAGATTAATGTTGGACACAATTAAGTAATTTGTAAGTTCAATTTTTTTAGAGAATAATAAATAAAATCAATTTTCAGGTAATTTAATAACAGATTCACTAATTATTTTTATTTTGAATGAACCGGTGTGCATTGGTTGGATATCATCACTGTGCCAACCTCTACATCGACCACTCTCTTGACCTCTATACCAACTTCTAGCTCCGAGTAGCATACCTAGGCGGGTTGGAGGGGGCAGTTCGTCCTGGATCTCATCATGTAAAGGGCTTCCAAATTGGTCACCAAATTCTATATAAACTCATAAATTTGAAAATAAATATAATCCAAAACACTTTTAAAACTAAATAATGCTAGAGCTTTTTAATAAAGAAAAGTAAAACTTCAATTATTTTTAAAACATCAGAGCGTTGGACATATACTAGTAGGTTTGCAAACACGTTTGTGTATAGGGGCCTTCGGATCCTTAAGTGTAGGGGTCTCTGAAATTCATCCCAGGCCACCCCGGGCCTCATGAGGTGTAGGTATGCCACTGCTACCTCCATCTCAGCTTTAGCATCTACCTCTACTACTTCCATTAACTGATATCTCCCCTACTCCCACTCTCATTTCCTTACCCTTCATATTCTTCCTCAGCCATCCTTTATCCTCCATCCTTCATCTCCAAGGGTAAGAATATTTCCAATATCTGCAAACGAACCACTTTCTGGGTTTTCGAGGCTCGCCTTTCCTAATGTTCCCAGGGTATCTAAACCAATGATTGCTCCAATACGTCCCATCATTTCCCATATGGTATTACTTTCATATCTTTCTGGAAATCTTAATGTACCAGATATTTCTGAGGTCCCACAATGCGGAGATAATGCCATTATATATTTGCAGCTCACAGCAGTTCTGGAAAAATTAACAAGTTTTAGCCCTTGATACATACTACATCTTATAGAAAAAATATTATCAAGCAAAAACAATTTCCTGGGTTTTCAGAAAACACTTTTATGTTAAAATACGTTTCTGGTCCTCTACATTGGTCATCTCGTGATGATTGTGATTTGGATAGAGATGGTGTATTGAAAATGTATTATTTTATTTTGATGTATTCAATAAATAATTGGAATTTGTATGATATTTCTGAAATACCTATGAACAATGTTCTCATAATAAAAGTACTTTGCTCCCTAGGTTTAAATTAAAATGACTTCTTACTTACAACATAAAATATAATATAAATAATAATAAGAACATTTTTTTTTATTAGAACAGATTTTGAGAAGATAATGAGAAGAAAAGAAGGCATGAATTGTGACAAGATAGAATAGGAGCAAAGATGGGCGGCAACAAAAGAATTGGTGATTCTCATTTCATCTGAGAGTTCAGCAGTAGAGGAAATTTGCTTTGCAAAACCTCGGGTAATTGTGATTTTTAAAATTAGTTTTGAGTTTTAACCCTTTATTGAAAACTATGTGTTTTTGACCTCATAACCCTTATGCTTCCAACATCATTTTGAAAAAAAGTGAGGAAATCTCTCGCAAAACATTAGTTGGCACTTAAATAAAAAATTTCAAGATTTTTGTGAGTCCCAAATTCTTTATCTTAACTTTTTTCAACACTTGCTTTGCATTCTTTCACTTCTTCCTTACCAACAACTAATGAAAGATTCTTAACATACACCATTATAACAATTCAACAAATTACAAATTTAAAAATTGCAAAATTACAGCAAGTATATTTATTGACAATTACACAACTTGATATGATGGTCCCTTGCTTGCTTCCGGAGAGTAAATTAGTTTATTGTTTTCCATGAGGTCACACGCAGTTTGTGATGACTTTTTTGACTGTAAATTTATGGATTTATTTATGTTCAATACAATATGACACAATATCACATATTTCACACTGAATATATAAAGCAAAAAGTGCCATCAGTTCTGTTACTCAGGAACTTAGAGTGGGTAACATCACAATTATAGTAGCATCATTAGGTACCTACTATGACATTTCTTACAAAATTTAAAAAGCTACGAGGAAATTGAACAACTTTATTTTGTTGTTATCTAAGTACAAAAGGTTTTGGGAGCTTCATAAAAATGAATCTTGATGTAAAAGTGTAATTCTGTTGATTTTCACTGGTTGGTCTCAATTTTTTTTGTTTGGTAAATATTTTGAAAAATAAAAAAAAATCTTCATTTATCTCTCACATTGATAGAACAGATATATACACCTGTTTTGTTATTTTAGCCTGAGGAAGATTGCAAGAAACAACCAAAATGTTGGCTAGTGTACATAGAACTTTAATGCCTATCAACAAATTGTTCAAGAACAATGTATTTTGTGATAAAAAAATCCTTGACAGATGAAAATTTTGTTTCAGTACTGGGTTTCAGTACCTTATTATCTAATGAAATCTCAACTATCATCTTCTCTCAAATTACAAACTGACTGAACTACAAACTATGAAGCGAACAGGAAAAATAACTGTTTTCCTGTAGTCTGCAAAAAAGTTAACTGAACAATTTCAACAACCCTGTGATGAGCATCTTGTTAAAACTTAAATTAAAAGTTCTGTATATAAAGGAAAGGTCTACCTTTTTAAAGGTAAATATAACAACAAAAGTAAGAATTGCATGAAATAAGGGTATGAAACACTAGAAACCAAACACATCACCACACGTGACAACCATATGGAAAATGTTCTGATGCTTGACATAACCTTCCCAGGAGAGCCTAGATCATTGAGAACATTGTATGAGAAACACTGGCCATGTTAGCTTTTAAAATTGCATTAAGTTCAAAACATTTGTTCCAATTGCTCATTTTTAAGTCTCAACTGCCAACTACTGGTTCAGTGTCAAGTAATGGTGTATCAACCCGAAATTGAGTTCTGTGACTTAATATAACCTTTTGAAACAATAAAAAAATAGAAGCTTACAAATATCTTCAGAATAAACACTCTAGGACAGAGGTTACCTTATAGGTGGCAGTGCAAATAATAATTAGAATGCAAACACTTCGCTGATAACTCGCACAACCTTATTCTAACTCCTTATTACAAGCAATAAACTCGGACTCGTTTTAAAGGAAAGATAACCTAACAAATACACATTGGTTAGGAAAATCATACAGGTAAGCTAACATAACAAATTCAAATTAGGTAGGAAAAGCAAGAGTCCGCAGTTATATTTTCCACATTTGTAGTGGCGACCATGAAATTCTCACGTGACTTCAAAGACAGTGACTTGTAGTGGCGACCATGAAATTCTCACGTGACTTCAAAAACAGTGACCGATCTGGTAAACACACTCTTGCTAGGTTTATTACAACAAGGATCCTGGGTACACACAATTCTCCACCCGAAACCACCTCCATTCCTGCTCCTGCAAACCAACCATCATCTCCTTTCAATCCACCACTCACATCCAATCTTCCTCCCATTCCTACTTGCTCACCAATTACTTTGCCTGTTCCACTCTCACCCATTCCTCTCACTTCTCCTACTCACCCTAACTCTCCATCTCTAATCCCTCGCCCCATCACACCTTCCTATACCTCTGTGGTGTCCTGCCAATCCACATCACCCAAACCCTGACTCAGTACACCTGCTTCTCGCATCACTTCCTATAACCTATGCCGTGCCCTAACTTCTGCACCTGACTTGACAAGCAACAAAACACTATCTATTCTACACCAAAACATACGATCATTAAAAAACAAAATAAATTTGCTAGAGGTGCAGTTAGATACAACATTAAGGTATATTTCAGTACCTCAACTCAAATTAACATACACTCAAATTAACATCACATCACTACCTGGGTACTATCTAGCAGGATTTTATTGCCGTAAAATAGATAAACCTGACAAAAATAAGCATCACGCATATGGAGGTACTTGTATTTACCTAAAACTTAACATAGAATCAAGGCAAAACACAGATTTTAACTACTTGTTTAAGGACTCAGACTTTGAGTGTCCTATAGTTGAAATCCTCACTTTAAAGATATTTATTTTAAATATTTACAGAGCACTTGATGGAAATCTTGAAACCTTCAGAAAAAACCTAGGAACAGTTCTTAACAAACTGACAAAACACAAGAACCATTCTATCATTATTTGCAGGGATCAGAACATTGACTTTTTACAAACAAACAACAACATAAGTGAACATGAACGAGAAAAGTTCATCCACCTAATGAAATCATTTAATTTGGAAACCATAATAAACGAACCCACAAGAATAACAAATAGCACTCAAACAATAATTGACCAAATACTAATTGACAGGAACAAACACATTTATCTTGCCTCTACATATGATACGAGATTAAGTGACTATAACACACAGGTCCTGTCACTTAAACCTAATACTAACTCCCAAAAGCCCCCATAGTAACTAACAGAAGAATATTTAACTCCATAAATTTAAATACACTTCTAACACTTCTAAATAATGAAATGAGAAGTCAGGTTTAAGAAAGTAATAATTAACGCCAAACAGATGACGAATGACAAATACATAGATAAATCTACCAACAAAATGAAAGCTATGTGGAATATTGTTAAGCAACCCACTATGCAAGGCACCAATAGACAACAACACATAGAATTGATACAAGACAATAACAAAATAGTTGACCCCATTGAAGTTGCTAATACACTCAACCAGCATTTCACAGGCATAGCCAACCAACAACAAAATAAGCAAAACACAACCACACTACAAGCACTACCAAATGATATTCATGTAACATCAACAATGTATATCAGGGAAACAAATGAGGAAGAAGTCCTTCAGATAATTAGTAAAATAAAAAACAAAACATCTTCTGGAATTTATGATATACCAGACAGTCATTAAAAAAATAGCAATGTACATAATCAAACCACTCACTCACTCGCTCACATAACAACTCCTTAACCCAAGGTATCTTCCCACAAATGTTTAAAACTGCTATCATAAAACCACTTCACAAAAAACGAGATAAACATAATGTAACAAATTATAGGCCAATATCACTCCTCACAGGTTTCTCAAAATTACTAGAAAAACTATTTAATAAAAGATTTAAAAGCTTCATAAAATGTAACAAAATTATTACAGACTCCAAACATGGATTTAGAGAAAAAAGATCTACTGAAACTGCCCTATTTGTTTTTCTCAATGAAATTTTGATTGCACTAGAGAAGAAAGAAATCCCTGTTAAATCTCACAAAAGCTTTTGATTTACTTAATCATGAAATTCTCCTCAGTAAACTAGAAAATTATGGAATTTGGCAAATAGGATACAACTGGCTAAAGTCATATTTATCAGAAAGAAAACAAATAGTGCAAGTATCCTACCAACATGAAAATCAAATAAAACGTCACCTAGAAACACTGAATATGAAACTCAGCACAATAAACTATGCCATCAGAGTTCTAACAGCAAAATGCACAACAGATACCCTTTGAACAGTATACTATGCAAATGTCCATTCCATTCTAAAATATGGCATAATATTTTGGGGACAAGCACTAGAAACAAAACAAACTTTTCGTTTACAGAAGAGAATAATACGAACAATTACCAACACTAATAAACTTTCTTCGTGTAAACCATTATTTGAAAAGTTAAAAATTCTTCCACTGCCATGCATGTACATTTTTGAAACTTTGAACTTTGTAAACAAGGATCTAATAGACAAAGAACCACTCTATAGATTTAATTCCACTGTTCATGTTCACAATACTAGACAGGCCAGAAATATCCATCTACCAAAAAAGCATTCATAATGCAGGAAACAATCTAACAACATCAAATTGCACTGTTTTAGCATAAATATAGACCTTGACATAAATTAATAAAATAAAAGTAAAATAATAGAATTCCTACCATAGATATCTAATAACCCTTACCTAAATAAATATTAATATACTGTAATAGTGGAAAATAATTGTTTTTATGTAACTTTTTACTTAGCCAAAGTTAAATGAATATGGTTAAATGTATCAAAATTATTATAATGTTGTTATTCTTATATGTAAATATTATTGTTATTGTTGTTATTACTATGACTCACCATACATCATTGTTATGATCTATGTGGTTCTATGTGGTTCAATAAAATAATAATAAAAATAAATAATAAAAAATATTAATAATAAATAATAATAATAAAACCATAAATAATTATATTAA
>NNCF01130166.1:0-57750 GCA_002313205.1 Laupala kohalensis | reverse complement strand
TGCTTACCTCTGGCATATCTCTGTTGCAATTTCCTCCTCTTTAATTGCATCTCCTTAGCTTTCCCGTATCGATACAGCAACCTCTTACGAGGAGTCAAGTCACAGTGCCTTGTGGCATCGATCCAGGTCAAGTTAAGAGATGAATCCTTTAAATTACGTAATTTCAAGTTATCATTTGAACTACGTAATTTTCCAGGCCGAGGAGTTGCGAAACAATGCTGTTCAAAAGAATCCAAAGGAACCAGTGGTCTTGGCGAGACAGATGTAGAATGTGAGAAAGAAGTCATGAGGGTGTCAGAGGAAAACGAAGTAGATGCAGAAATAAGAGGGGCAGTAAACGAGGTGGTGAAAGTAGAAGGCATACATGTAGAAACAGATGGTGAAATTACAGGGATAGATGATAGCGGTAGTGAAAGTAAAGAAAAGTCTTGGGGGAATCGGTGGAAGGAGAAAATGAAGACATAGACTTAACACCAGGTGATGTGGAAGAACCAGAAGGTTGACTCCTCAAGAGGCAGGCAGATATTGATGGGTTGGCGTCTTTCTTAAGGTACCCCGAACCTGGAAAAAGATCACATAGAAAATTTTATACTTCAGTTCAGACCACACAGGAAGCAAAAATGAAGGTGTCACAATTTTACTTTAGAATCCCAAGACCTGGAAAGAACGGGTGACAGAAGGGTTAGCAGAAATATATTGCAGATTAGAAGAAAGGTGCAGAAGGTGCATGATGCAGAAAATGATATAACATAATAAATTACATTGTTTTACCATAATTATAGACCTCGACATAAATTAATAAAATAAAAGTAAAATAATAGAATTCCTACAATAGATATCTAATAACCCTAGCCTAATAAATATTAATATTCCGTTATAGTACAAAATAATGGTATTTTATAATAATTTCTACGTTGTCTAAGTTAAATGAATATTATGAAATGTATCAAAATTATTATAGTGTTGTTATTCTTATATGCAAATATTGTTGTCGTTATTGTCACTACTATGACACGCATTACATCATTGTTATGATCTATGTGGTTCAATAAAATATTATATTTCTGTTCATCATTTCATACACAGACTTCATTCATCAATACATTACTTAGATATTATAGATAATAAATTTTTATACAATACTTCATGTAACATTCGTTTTCATTTAACATACCATGGAAGTCGTCCGGGGTAAAATGTGCGGAGCACACTCTGGTACTAGTTCGTGCGACCCGCACACCAGTCATGCCAAGACACTTTATCCATTGTCGTCGTCTACAAGAGAATGTAACAAATATATTTATAAATAAATAAGCAACAATAATCGCAGCAAAGCGACTGAGCTACGTACGTCTGCCCATGTGGGTAGTGGCGCTAAGACAACAAGAATTACTTACCTTTCTCGTGGGGTAGGGAAGCCTAGGAAAGTTATTTCCGGGTTGCCGCTTGTATTAAAGCACCCCGGTACGCAACACAAAAATTCGAAACATTCCACTAGATAAAATCCACTAGATAAAATCCATTCCTGAGAACCGCACGCAGAATGTAATGTAACGAATTGGTAACGAACAAAGAACACTAACAGCCATTAGGAGATGGGTGAACACCATCTTGCAGCCATCTATCGAGCGCTGGACAAACTATCACGTGCCGGGTGACTTGTAGTGCAGTCTGGTAAGTGTTACCCTCTAACTACTTGAAGCTTCAAACCTCAGACATTTAGCGGCTATCTTGTTTCCTGGCCCTGGGTCTGAGGTTGGAAGAGGCCTGTAGATGCCCTTAGAGGCCCAAAGAGGCCTGTAGAGGCCATAAAGAGACCCTTAGAAACCATTAAGAGGCCTGTAGACGCCCTTAGAGGCCTGCAGAGGCCATAAAGAGGCCCAAAGAGGCCTGTAGAGGCCATGAAGAGTCTTGAAGAGGCCCAAAGTGGCCCGTAAAGGCCTTGAAGAAGCTTGTAGAGGCCATAAAGAGGCCCTTAGAGGCCATTAAGAGGCCTGTAGAGGCCATTAAGAGGCCCGTAGAGGCCATTAAGAGGCCCAAAGAGGCCTGTAGAGGCCATGAAGAGTTTTGAAGAGGTCCAAACTGGCCCGTAGAAGCCTTGAAGAGGCCATAAAGAGGCCCAAAGAGGCCTGTAGAGGCCATGAAGTAGCCACGAAAAGGCCCAAAAAGGCCATGAAGAGGCCCGTAGAGGCCCAAAGAGGCCATGAAGCCTGTAGAGGCCATAAAGAGGCCCTTAAATGCCATTAAGAGGCACAAAGAGGCTTGTAAAGGCCTTGAAGAGGCCCAAAAATGCCCGTAGAGGCCATGAAGAGGCCCGTAGAGGCCTGTAGAGGCCATAAAGAGGCCCGTAGAGGCCATAAAGAGGCCTGTAGAGGCCATGAAGAGGCCTAAAAAACCTGTAGAGGCCATAAAGAGGCCCTTAGAGGATATTAAAAGGCTCAAAGAGGCCTGTAGAGGCCATAAAGAAGCCTGTGGAGGCCATAAAGAGGCCCTTAAGGCCAAAAAGAGGCCCAAAGAGGCCTGTAGATGCCTTAAAGAGGCCCTTTGAGGCCATTAAGAGGCACAAATAGGCCTGTACAGGCCATAAAGTGGCCCGTAGTGGCCAATAAAAGGACGAACGAGGCCTGTAGAGGCCATTAAGAGGCACAAACATGCCTGTAGACTTCATTATGAGGCCTGTAGAGGCCATAATAAGACCCTTAGAGGACAATAAGAGGCCAAATGACGCCTGTAGAGGCCATAAAAAGGTTTTTAGAGGCCATTAAGAGGCATAAAGAGGCCTGTAGAGGTCATAAAGAGGCCCAAAGAGGTCTGTAGAGCCCATTAAAAGACACAAAGAGGCACAAAGAGGCAAAGAAGAGGACCGTAGAGGCCATTAGGAGGCCCAAAGAGGCCATAAAGAGGTCATAAAGAGGCCCATAGAGGCCATTAATAGGCCCAAAGAGGCCATCAAGAGGCATGTAGAAACCATTAAGAGGACAAAAGAGGCATGTAGAGGCCATGAATTGGCCTGCAGAGGCCATTATGAGGCACAAACAGGCCTCTAGAGGCCATAAAGAGTCCCGAAGAGGCCTAAAGTGGCCCTTAGAGGCCATTAAGAGGCCCAAAGAGGCCATTAAAGGCCCGAAAAGTCCTCAAGTGACCCGTAGAGGCCATTAAGAGGCCCAAAACGGCCTGTAGAGGCCATGAAGTGACCCGTAGAGGCCATGAAGAGGCCCGTAGAGGCCATAAAGAGGTCCGAAGAGGCCCGTAGAAGCCATTAAGCAGCCCAAAGAGGTCCGTGGAAGCCATGAAGAGGCCCGTAGAAGCCATGAAGATGCCCGTAGAGGCCATGAAGAGGCCCGTAGAGTCAATGAAGTGGCACGTAAGGGCCATTAAGAGGCCCGTAGAGGCCATTACGTGGCCCGTAGAGGCCACGAAAAGGCCCGAAGGGACGCGTAGAGGCCATGAAGAGGCCGTAAAAGGCCCGAAAAGACCCGTAGTGGCCATGAAGAGGCCCAATGAGACCATGTAGAGGCCCGTAGAGGCCATGAAGCAGCCCAAAGAGGCCATGAAGAGGCCCGTAGAAGCCATGAAGATGCCCGAAGAGGCACGTAGAGGCCATGAAGAGGCCCGAAGTGGCCCGTAGAGGCCATGAAGAGGGCCGTAGAGGCCATTAAGAGGACCGAAAAGGCCCGAAGAGACCTGTAGAGGCCATTAAGTGGCCCAAAGATGCCTCTAGAGGCCATGAAAAGGCCTGTAGAGTACATTATGAGGCCTGTAGAGGCCATGAAGAGGCACGTAGTGGCCATGAAGAGGCCCTAAAAGGCCTGTAGAGGCCATAAAAAGGCCCGTAGAGGCATATAAGAGGCCCAAAGAGGCCAGTAGAGGCCATAAAAAGGCACTTAGAGGCCATTAAGAGGCCCAAAGAGGTTTGTAGGAGCCATAGAGGCCCTTAGAGGCCATTAAAAAGCCCAAAGAGGCCTGTAGAGGCCCGTAGAGGCCATTAAGAGGCCTGTAGAGGCCATAAAAAGGCACTTAGAGGCCATTATGAAGCCTAATGGGGCCTGTAGAGGCCATGAAGAGGCCCAAAGAGGCACGTAGAGGCCATGAAGAGGCCATTAAGAGGCCCAAAGAGGCCTGTAGAGGCCATAAAGAGGCCCGTAGAGGCCATTATGAGGCACAATGACGCCTGTAGAGGCCATGAAGAGGCCCGAAGAGGCCAGGAAGAGGCCCGTTCATAATTCTACACCATACTAATACTATGGTATGCTGTTGTGGAAGATTCGTATCTGAATCAGTAAATATCAAAATTAATATTAATATGAATAATCAAATAGAGAGTAATTTGTTCACAACGTGTTTTGATGGAGCGCTACATTTGTTAAAAATAATAAAACAAAGAAATAATTTATGCAAGTTGTCATACTTGCAGTCAGGTACATCACAGTAAGTTAGTAATAGATGTTGACGTATAATGTAACCTATTCAGTGTATTTTGTAACGGTATGGAGATAACATGAACTATGTAACAGCAAGAACGTATGAATTGATATTCACAAAACATTAAGTTTATATTTTGGAAACATTAAGGAAACTTTTAGGTACGGATTTTTTATATTTTCTGCAATTTTTAATTTTATTTGCATGAAGGCACTGTATGATGATAGCAAATCTTATATACTATGTTTTATACTGTAGTGATGACAGCAACTGAAAAGACCTGAAGAGGACACCGTAATTTAGAATCATGAAACGGTCTCATTGTCAACCTTCACATTTAACATAATGGATGAAATAAAGAAATATTGATTAAATGTAATTCTGTGTTTTGACTATCTTATAGACAGTCAACCCATGTACAACCTCTAAGCAACCGATGTGAAATACTGTTATTTTTTGCAATTCAATTAAATTACAGTAATATGGGTCAAGGAGTACGGCAATAATTTTAAGATACATTTTGATCAGCGTGACAACAAATACTAAAAAAAAACTCTAAACAAATAAGTACTCCCAAAATATTCTCCTTTACTCAATGATTCTTCAAGATTTCCCTATTGTTCTATAAACTTATTTAATACAAATAATAAAAAAACAAAGTTTACAAATATAAATATCAAGTTGTCTCATTTAAATCATTTCACCATCTAACAATCTCATAATTCACAGAATTCTTCTTTCACTACCAGAATGAATTTACCACTACAAAAAATTGAAAATCAAACGACAATTTTCTTTTTCTAAAGTAATTACAATGATTTATATATTGTCAAAACTAATCCACAAAGGGGATGATATTTTCATTGATTTTTTCTTTCAAGATTTACATTTCAGTACTCTACAGAACTTCAAAAATCGTCACAATTAATGGTGGGTGGTATTCCTTCCTTATCAATCTTATGTAGAATCTGTTTACCTTTCGATGTAAGAAGGACGTCCTTCACAAGCTGTTTCTTCATCTCCTAATGCGACGGTGATTGTGTTGAAGTTAGTTTTCACGGGGTTATTCAATATCAACGGTCACCTCAGTCTGTTGTTTATACAAATATCTCAACGTACTTTAGTAACTCATGGAATTACTACGAAAGTTTGCACGCGAATTCGTAACTGTTCTTCTTCGGAAATACACGTGGTCGAGTTGAAAAACACGAATAATTTACTTTTAATTGAAAATATTCCGTTCTGTATCGCACTTAATTGAACTCAATATAGATATCACCAAGTCTCAATTCCATCCAGTAGGATGGTTCGAATAATTAAAGATTCACTTCGATGGTTGAAATGCATGAAACAAACAAACAACCGAGTTTTCTGTGTTTTTACAATTTAAATGTTTCCGTAATTCACTTCACTAAATTTTCATTAAATTTTCATAATATGATGGCTTCCTCTGGCTACGTCTTTATAAATAGGCTCCGGAAGGACAGCGCACGTAAATATATTCTAGCATCCAACTAAACTGAAACGAGGCTATAACATAATATATCAATTGTTAGCACTTAAAGTTCTCAGTGATGAGGCAGCATTACTGCCTTTTCCATACAATAGTTACAAGGAAACATTTATAATAACTAGACTTCTTAAAAATCTTCCAATTAATATATTCTTCATAATATCGAAGCGCAGCATGACATCATTTGCCTTGTCGAAGACCGACGTGAACGTAGGCTGTAACGTAGCGTAACTGAGTGATTTGGGGTACAAAGTCGAGTTTTTATACCCTTTAGAATGTTGAGGTACCCTCTAGAAGGTAGTGAGGATAGCGCACACAGCAGTGGGGGCAATTCCAGAGAACGTATACAAGACATCTACTGCATTCTAGTAGTGATATAATGTAATACGAGTGAGTAGTGATAGCTTTACGTAACAAGGCTACCCTTGTTAGCTTTAAGTGAATCAGATTCTATACAACGTTCATGTCTCGAGACAACGTATTCAGGGAATATATATATTTCCAAGCATGTCATCTGTAAACATAAAAAATTAATACAATATTTTATTGTCATAAAGATTTACATGTATTGAAACCATAAGGAAACAGTAAAAATGCTATACAGTCTAACGAAACAGATAATTACAGGATCAAATCAATTATAAATTTATTGTTAAAAAAGCAAAAGTTACGAACTGCATTTGACTACGTGGAAGACAATAAAACAATTTACTCTCCGGAAGCAAGCAAGGGACCATCCCATCAATTCCGATCAAGGACCCTACGACAGTGGCGGACTCAAAAATTCCTAGATAAGATAAAAAGGAAGCTACGAGTTATAACACTAATAGAATATCAACATGTTTGCAATTTAACACAAAACATTTATTCTACATGCACGACTTATTATCGTACTATATATTATTTGAGCATAGTGTTTAAAAATCATAGGAATTGAAATAACCCTTAATTCACGATTCCTTGTTTCAATAAACGCGCCCCTAGACAAAAGCCTATAGAACCTGTATGAGAAATCCGCCACTACCCGAAGGAAAACCGGAGAAAACCCGGGCCAAGATAATTGTAGAGTAAATAGTAGTAAAATAACCTATATGTTAGTACATATCAAATTTATTACATGTTAATAAACCTATGTCTTAGTAAAAATCTTATTAAATACATATTTATTTGACTTCACGTTCAGTCCATGAAGTAGTGTGCGTTACTAGAGGCGTGAAACAAAAACTTATAAATAGCCCAAAACTAGTGGTGCAAGACCATTGCACATATTCTCTCATATACGTTTCTTCGTCTGCAGCATAAAATGAAAAAAAAAATCTGTAGCGAAAGGACCATTTCTGGTTTTGTCGTCTCTATTCTGGTCGTCTTCCAGTGCTCTAATTATTCTCAAAGTCGCTCAATGAATTTATTTGAAATTTGAAAATATAATAAATATTTATAAAATCATTTCAAAACATACAGCTACATATCAGTCTTATAAATATCGTAAAAGTGTTATGTAAATGTAATTTCGTACTAGACAGAAATTTTCGTATCTGCTGTGCGTTTGCTGTCCTCCTGTGTATTTTATCATTAACATATATTTCATTTTAGTTTACGAAAAGTGTATTCTACGTCTTCTTGGTCCATTTACACCGATTAATATAATTCAAGTTTCTGGAAAAAGTAAATTAATGTGTAAGTGTAACAGACAGAAATTACTTTAGTACGTCTATACAAAACAGTTAATCAAAATACCTCTAATGTAGATATAATGCAAACTAATTGTACTTTACGTACAGAAAATTGAAGCAAAATCGTTGGAACCGATTTTGAGAAACTTTGAAAAGAGTACTTTGACCTTCATGTGAAGTATACTTTTTTTAAGTAAAACAAAATAGATCACGTCCATCGACAAGAAGTCAATTCTACCGTAAATACAAAATGTGAATTAAATTGATTAACCCGTTTACTCAGATTCGCTGCTCACAAAAGGAACGACGGACGTTACGCTGAAAAACCACTTTTCCAGAATCAGGGATCGCCAAAATGGATATTTCCGTCGAAATTTTGCTTTCGAATTTTTCACGATTACAATACTTTCTATTTACTACGTATTTGAGAAAATAAATTTCCAAAAACACTCCAATTCTAGATTAATAGACATTCTTTGCACAGCATTACTAATTCTATGATGCACACCTGTCTATATTTGTTTCGACTTTACCACCCGCCCACCTGCCTAACATACATCGTGCTTTGTCAACATCGATTTAATAACCTTCTTACAAGAACTACAACCTTACCTCTCACCCCTTCCAACGACGTAGAAAACATTCGGAGTTGTAACTTATCTGGACAGAGCTTCCTCCCGGTTTCCTCTATGAACAGGAGGTGGGAACACACGGATAATACTTTCATCGTCTTTCTCTACTTTCCTTCATGAGAGGAACCAGAACCTGAATCACAGAGTGACCTCCCAACTGCACAGACCTTGCGCTGCGCTCCTGCAGCAAGCAGAGCGAGACATCGTCATCCAGGCTGAAGGAACTCAAGCACACTGACGAAGCACGAACACCTTTTAGGAACACTTCACTATCTCCTCAGGATTCAGCAACTCTGTCACCGTCACTACAACAGAAAGGAAGGTGTGCTAACAGCTTTGTTACATCTTCGTCTGTTTTCCCCTATCTCTAACTCTTCCATTAAGTTTCGACTCTAACCAAATTCCACGACTTAAAACCAATAAGACACTTTTATACTGACAATATTTTTGTGTTTTGTCTATTTTTTAAAATTAATCCTTTGACATTATAACATGGCATGTGGCATTTTTAATTAGATTTTATTATTGAGTACAAAATATGCACAAGCACAAAACCACCAGGAGAAAGTGAGCTTATGATTTCTGAGTTTTATTGGAGTAGAGATTTTTGTGAATGATATATCATGTTATATTACAAGTTTTGAAATATATTTTGTGAGTAATAGAGAAGAATTTGCGATAATTGAGCATTTTTAATTTTCACTTATCTTTCCATTTTGTTATTAAAAAACGTTGCTATAAATCAAATTTTCCTATTACGTTTTGTTATCTAAATAATAATAAAATTAGAAACCACTTGCGGCAAGAACTGACTTACGACGGTTCCACAGAATAATGAACCAAACTTAATTATGGCTGTCGTGAAAGCGTTAGAAAAAGTTTCAATGGATGAGACCATCGAATTTCAGACTAACGCTTTTAATGTGTGGTATATTTACTTCAGTAAAAAAATAAATTTCCGACAGCCAATTTGCAATGTATTTTAGACATTTTAATATCACTTATATAACTTTAGAATTATTTACAAAGCAGCTAAAATCAAGAATTTCTCTTCCTTATTAACTCAAGAAAATATTTTTTAAATTATTCAAATAAAAGTAACAAAGAAAACTTTTTTATTGGAGACAACGCCTTTAACTCACTGTAACATCATTTCCGTTTTTTCAACTTATTTTTTACCATTCAAAGAAAAGACAAAAAATTAGTTTAATTTTGGATTCATCCCAAAATTTTAGGAAAAATGACACCAAACAACCACCATTTTAAAGAAATCGGTGTCTGAGTAATAGATGGAGGTTTTTACGCAGCTGTTGTCAACATCAATATACAATGCTTGTTATCCTTATTATCCTATTTTTATCATATAATTCTTGTATTTGCGTATTAAGTAATTTACATCCTCATTGATGACTTAGGGTCTAAAATTCTTCTTTTTTTAATTCCATCAAATACTTCACTCTCAAAATTTTACTTTTCGCGAAATTTCTAATTACGTATTTCGTTAATATATTTCCTTTATATCTAAATTTTTGTTATCAATGATTTTAGTTTTTCTAGGATAATAATATTTATGAAACTCGTTTCAGGTTTGATAATTTTTTAAACCTAAAATCACCAACAGTATACAGTTCATTCCTAGTTTGCTTTTTATGAATAAATGGAAGGATTGAGGTATTTAAGTTAGAAAGATGGGTAAACCTGTCGAAAAAGTATTTTATTTTTGAATTATTTGCATCAAATTTAAAGGAAGAACATTTGTAATCAGTAAATATATAAACAATATACACTTGCAGATAATATTACACAGGTTTTTTAAAATGAAGTACCATCTTTGTAAACAAAATTTTACATAATTTTAAGAGCAAAAATTATTTTCTTATGATGCCACAATGTTTTCAATGATACATTAAATTGTTGACAATTCATGTAATAATAGACCTATCACTGGATGTAGAATTATTGTATCAAGATAATTAAGTGAATACGAAATCAATTATTATTTAGACACAGAAATAAGAGAATGATACAACAACTGGGTGAAAAACAGAGTAATCTCCAACGTTGATTCATAAGAGAATAAGTGTTTCATTGCAGATAATTCTTAAAAGTTGAAATTTAACAATCGAAGAGCAAGTTTTCGCTATTCAATTCTCATGTTATAACAATTGAAAATAAAAAGAGTTAAGCATTCTATAAGCACTAAACAATTGTATAATCGGATCTGTTGATGGGATATATTAAGGTGCCACTTTGCTTGTGTCCGGAGAGTAGATTGTTTATTTTTCTCCATGTCGTCATTAGCAGTTTTTAACTACTTTCATTTGACAATAAATGTTTGTTTCAATAAATAACAAATCAAGCAGATTTTAAATTTTGCTGTTATTGAAAAAGCAGGCGGAAAATAGTTTTAAAATATAAAAATTGCATAATTTAAGGTTGTTATTAAGACATTATTCTAGAAAAAATATTCTGAACTATTCTCTTGTAGTTCTAACTTTGTGTTTTTGGCAATCTTGCAGTACTGCATTGTTTCAAATGTTCCACACAGAGTGTCTGCAGCCCCCTCCTCGTCTGCCTGACGATGAATCACAACGTTTTTTTTTTCAATGTAAAAGAATTTTTCTGGGTAATGTGTTTGAAATACTAAGCAAGGTTTCCTGATTGTTTCTATATAAAAATTATCTCTGTAGGACGAACAACAGCTTTGAAACAAGAATATTAGTTTTTAATTATAGTATAATTTCCTTCTTATTCTATCATTCAAACACACACAGCTGTGTTCTAAGATTCAAACACGCGTATTTATTATTAATTCAAAATAGTTTAATTCTCAAGAAAGACGACACAAGTGTACATCCATCAAAGAAGTGTTGCTCTCTTTAAGGCAAACATTTCCGTCAATACCACACAAAGCAGCTTCCGGGGATGAGGAAGGAGGCTACGGTTTCTGTCGGACAAACTAAGAAATCCAATTTGGGATTTCTCCCATGACATCTCAGACATTCTCTACGAGTGCAAATAGTTAAAATAATTTTTATGTCTAACAAAAAACTATGNCAACACCTCACAAAGCAGCTTCTGGGGATGAGGAAGGAGGCTACATCTTCCGTCGGACAAACTAAGAAAACCACTTTTGGATTTCTCCTATGACATCTCAGACATTCTCAACGAGTTCAAATAGTTTAAGAAATCTTTATGTCTAACAAAAAACTGTGGACCGATTGGGTTTGTTCCACGTGAGTATTTTCAGTTTAGCAAATTATAGCTAACAAAACTTGACCTTGGAAAATCTCAATGTTTCGAGCTGTGTAAACTGTGCGACAACCCTTGGCTTAATAAAATAATCTGTAGAAACCCACTACTAAAGATGATAGTAAGGAGATTGATGTTGTCATTTTCCGTTCAAACTTTACATGTGGATTTGTTGTTCTTCTCAAAGTAAGAACGGTTGTCGTAAAGGTTTGGTTTTGCACAGATGGAGCAGACAATTTCCATATTGATACTCAAGTTATGACATTTCTTCGAAACATCTTCCGATTCATCTTATCTTCGTATTCCACAATTGCTGAGAAATAAACTACGCCTCGTGATAACTGTCAAATGAAAACAAATCAAATGATTGCTAGTTCTGCAATATTGTAGACATCAAAATCATAATAATAAAACGGGCTTCCACTTGACAAAATTTACGAGATCAATGAGAATAATAGTTTCATTCAAATTATTTCTCTTTAAATATCTCCAAGAGTGAAGTCTTCAAACTTCTCCCAATGGTTCACCTCTTTGAGATACTTTTGAAATTGATTTTATCACATTGTGAAAACAAACTTTTATATCTTACAACACTTACCTGATATAGAAGCTTAGAAAATGCTTACGTTAAATGTTTTATCAATTAGTCTGCATTTCATTGGAGGCCGTGATTCTAAATTTAAAAATTAACTACTGAATTGAATCAAACATAAAAACCATCTCACATAATTATTCATTGTATTCATTCAAAATATTTATTGTATTCACTCTGCCTTAAGAAGAAACCTTGTGCTATTGCTTTACAGCCAAAAATTTCAAAAACGGTGAAATTAAGTCATTGATGAATAACTCCTCTTGATATGTTCATGTCATATACTGTTATTCAAGAACAGATAAGTTAGTCTTGAAATAATTAATGAGGAATTAAATATCAAAGATCATTCATTGGAAAGTGACACATCCTAAAAATCACTTCATCGAAAGTAAAGGCAAGAATACTGTTTTCTACAAATCAGATTCACTGTGCCATAATCATAAAATAAGCAAAGTAAATGTAAAGTGTACCTTACAAATAAGCCTTATTTCATCTCAAAGAAACATTCTTTTTCTGTTAAAGTTGCATTATTGAGACATTAATTTAATTCTGCAATATCTTCATTAACTGGAGAAGAAGAATAAACAAACAATAGTCAACGCCATCAGCATTAATTATCTTGGCATTTCGATGAGTCTGACTATTATTGTGCGTCCCGTATGATGAAAAATGAGGATATGTATCGGTAGATGCAGTATCACCTTATACTGTATTCTTCAAACCAAAAACTTCATTAGAATAACTTCAAAATTAAAAGTCTAAATAAAGGAAGCAATTTCTGTCGATTTACTGTAAAATAAATAATGTTGGAATTTACTATACACAGACAAAAAGATTTCTAATTCCAAAATGATCGTAATATAGTATAATTAGTGTTTGATATTCTCTGTATGGTTCTCGTTTCCAAAATGTTTGCTCCAGTATTTCAATGCAGCGATTGCTTTCATTTTGCAAAGTCAGGTCTCATGGTCTCATGCGATGCTGGTTCTTTAGATCTAAGTCTGGCTTTACGTAGAAGCAATTCACCCTCTTCCTTGTGTCATCCTCCAGATGCAAGATGCAAAGATGTATCTCCATCCTTGTTTGTAAAGTTCACATGTTGCAGAAGCAACTCCAGTGCTGGCAGATGCCCTTCTCCAGATGTAAGATGCTATGGAGTATCTCTGCGGCCATTCACGGTTTCGACACGAGCGCCTCTGATGAGAAGCGATCGAAGCTCATCGCAGTGTCTCCCTGACAAATGAACAGCAGATGTTTCTTCTTTACTGACAGCAGATTTCTTTCGAAGCTCCCGAACTTTTATCCTTTTTCATCGTCTCCACCAGAAGAACCATTTCTTCCTCCCAGATCTCTGTTGACACGAGAAATTACTTCCATGTAGTGAAAACACACTTTTGTTTAAAAAGAGCACACACTTTCCCTCCCCCTATGAACTAATTGCCAATGATACATCGCTAATACAAATACACACTTAATTACAAGAAATACAATACATTACATTCTGCCTTAAGCGCTCAAAATGTGTTTGACATTTCGTCAAAAAATAGGAATACAGGATTTCAAAAATATTATACTTTATATTACTGAAAAAATAATTAATTTATTCCTCATTATTGCTGTGTTGTTTGTTGTACTTGAGAAATAACATTTTGTGTTATGTTGTGGATCATCAAAGAATGTTTCAGATAAATATTTGAGTGTGAAAATGTACCAACATTTTTGAGAATTTTAGGAACATATGTCTTCTGCACAAACACACCTAAAATGCCTCTTAATTTTTAATAAAGACGATGCAACAGTTTCCAGCTAGGGTCGAATTGACGTCAAGTATTGATACCGAGTACTAAAATGGTACTCGTTATTAACATTCTTAAATAAGTGACTTGAGGGTATCGATACTACTCAGTATTGAGTACTTTTGAATATATTTACTTGTATATTGAACGTATCGGAATATATATTTACTTGAATGCATAGCATAAGTTTTTACTTGTTGAGAAAGACAAAAGTATCGATACCTATTCGATCCCTTGAATCTGAGTATCGCGTAATAAGTATCGAAGCCCAAAAAAATGATACTTACTTTATATCGATCCTAAAGTATAATAACTCCAGATTTGGATAATACTGACCCTAATACAGTAGTTCCTAAGAGAGTCGCTTCATATAAGGAGTGTAGTCTCTGTGAGGCCACCTCAGAGGTCAGAGGGTCTTGCAAGTTAATGGTAGACTGGGAAGTAAACGGGGTGGCGCTGTTGGTTAGCGCACGAGCGCGTAAAGCTCAAGGAACCGAGTTCCAATTACGATCCCGGCTTCAATTTTCATTGAATGTAAAATAAATAATCTGTTACCTGGCGGCGATGTTCACCGCAATTTAAGAGATTTCTACGCAGCAACACAGTAAAAAAAATATTATAAATATTTTCTAAGTTCTATTCAATACTAGCATTAATCGAAAAACAAATCCAATTTACTATCTTCTTATAAGGTACGGAGAGCATTTTAACGTTTCTTTCTATGATAACAGTTTTGGATCATTAACTGTATTAGTAAGTATTTTTTTCAAAATTTAAACCCACATGAAATATCGAAAGCACCAACACAATTGACAAGCAATATTTAAAGTGAAAATAAAGTTAGGGAACATTAAATTCTGAAAAATAATAATAAGTACAACAATGGTAACATTTTAGCTGAGAAAACTTGAAGTAAGTACAGGACATGGTACGTTCAAAGCTAAGTTGTACAAATTGGGACCCTTTGTCTTTCCATTCTGCTTGTGCGGTGGCTTCGACACACATCACTCTCTATGAATGACTTTTCCTGTTTCCAGTATTTAAGCCCCTGCAGCCCAATCATACATGGATTCAAATTCACATTAAAGATAAAGCATTGGAAAGTCTTCTTGAAAAAATTAACAAGTTTCACGTTTGTTATTCTGCAAAGAAAATAAAAGAGCGATCAGAATAAATCGTCATCCTTCCAAGATATACGTTTTCTTCAGTCTCAAATATTTGTAGATGAAATCGAGGCTCTTTGCCGGTATTAGTCGCTTCCATCTCCCAGAGTCAGAATTACGGAATAATTGAAGCTTGTCAATTTGGAAAGAAAGACGTACGATTTCAGTTTCTTTAAGACAAGGCTTTTCATAAGTCAGACTTCAGGATATGCATCCAAAACGCCGAAACTCCCGTCAAATATTTATATGAGTAGTCAGTGATCTAATTATAGATCAAGAAATGTCTTCGTCATAATAGATTCACTTAAAACCAAACTAAGAGAAACCCAGACTTAATAAGCAACGTTAAAATACTGTCTCTGCAATGTACACTCCACGACATTAAAAGTGCCCTGCCCTTTGCGCATTATGAAACCAGGTCTTCTATTTATTATCTGTATTTTAGATAAAGAGAATGCGAACGCGTAAGAAAGAAAATTTTTCGAACGAATCCGATTTCCAGGGAAAATGTTTATATTTTACCAACCTCAGAAGAAAAGTACCGTCCTGAACCTAAGCTTTTGAAATTTTCCTCCCTGCTTCTTGTGGGTCCTGATAATTGTGTCCCAAAAGATGCAGTAAATTGTTTCAGTAAGATATTTGCAATAGTTTTAATACATTAAATAATTTAATTAACAACCATTTTAAAAAGATTAGTTCTTTCTCATTACTTATTTCATGCATCTATGGAATATTTTCCAGAAATTTTCACTCTTACTTGAGGGTGTATTTTCCAAATATTAGTATTGGGTCATTTTTGATTTTCCATCTATTCTTGTTAGTGAGTTCGTCTTGAAGTAAAGACTTGCGTCAGGTAGTTCCTATATCGTAAGTGGTTCTTTCCTCCAATTTCATTAATGTAATGCATATTCCTTAACCGAATTATTTTATTTTAGTAATGAGACAAACGTGGGGAAAATTACGGAATCGGTAACATCACTTCATTGAATTTAATATAGTTTTTTTCTAAAAGGTTATTGTACACGATAATAACCTTTATTTAAGGGTCACTGCTAAGAGAGTTACGGGAAAAAATTATTACCGAAACATATTTGAAAATATTCCCTATTTTATTAAACACTATAAGCGTCTTCTTCTATTTCTCTTCTTGAATTTAAGGAAATGTCCTGCTCTTAATTCTGTGGTCATTTTCTTTCATCTTTGACGAAGGAGCATTTCATTCCTGAATTCCTTAAATAAATTATATTCTAAAGAGACACGCAAATTAGGGGAAGATGGGGCGGAATGAAAAATTTCAATCTCTCTCTTACTGTCCTATCTAGAAATGATAGCGCAACTGCTTATGATAAGAATACATTCGTCCTAGTTCTTAATTTCTCTTCGAATTTAGGGAGGCTAAATTAGGGTGAGGAAGGTAATACCTACAATAACAATTTTTTAATTAATTACCATTTTTATTTAATTTTGATACAATCATTGTATGGTGGATCATTAACATATATCCTATCACAATTCATTTTCCTAGCAATTATTTCATATATTAAAAATGGTGCAATGGGGTAGACTAAATACTATTAAATGCGGCAGAGTGATGTATTCTTTATTGATTTTAAACTGTATTGAAAATATATTCTTGCAAGAAACTTTCCTTTTTAAAAGAATTTTACATTTTCCTCTTATAATTTATGATTATCAAATGTCTCAAAATTAATCAGATTTACAATACAAAATGATTTTTAATTAGCTGTTTATCAAGTTTTATTGTACTAATTGTACGTAATATTAAGTGTTATTACCAAACTATATGACCCGGTCACCAATAAAGCAGTATGTAGTCTCAATAGCTGTTTGACTGTATCGCAATATACAAGTTTTACTAAATCGTAGTAAAATAATGTCATCCTTTATTTCAATTACGAGAGTTTATAGTTTTGTGTAGCATCCCATTTTGTAATAGTATTTTTATTATATAGGAATATAAACATATTTGCGAAATATCTCATTAATTTTTTCTGTCCAAATATAATGAATGTTTTACCAAATTTAAATCGTGTTTCACTTTGCCTGACTTTCGTAAGCAAAGGGNACTTTCGTAAGCAAAGAGGAAACCCAAAAATTAATTCACGAAAGCAAAAAGAATTGTGAGGCGAAGTATTTCTAATGTCATCAAGACAGAAAAATGAGACACAAAAATATATAGATGATAGTGCCTTTTGTAAAACTATATCAGTTTCAAGTCTCCATTATTAAACACACAAACAAACACTCCTACGCTATTCTGATATGTGACAAGTCATCTAAGTTGGCAGTAATATCGAATAAAAGATAAAATATTCAACAACATTTATTTAAATTAATTCTTCGCATTTTTGTGCTGCTGAGACAAGTTAGCTCTAACTCGTATTATGTATAAAGTCCTAAGTCTTCAAAATAAATAACTTCCATATAAGGTTCTCCAAGCACTTTGGGATTCAGTGTCTTTGTTAGCCAAATTTAGACAACAAAAAAGTGTCAACAATCATAATTAACTCCAATATCTTAAAACGGGATTCTCAGGTTTTCGATAAATCTTTATTAATCGATGCAAAAGTAAAGGAAATTACCTGAATCCTTAATTTTATTGTATCCTGGCATCTTAGCCACCCTAGCATAATAAGAATCTGTCATCTAACGAACACAATACTCACAATGGAGAAGTTATTCTAAGTGTGTCAGAATTATTTGTCAAAAAGGAATGCCGTATCATTCTGAACTCATTCTCTAAAATTCCCTTAACCACGTAATAAAAATATAATGTATTGAATCAGCGGTTAAAAGCTACCTTCTGCACTATGAAATAGAATTCTTTGAGTTTAATATAAGTTAAAATGAACTTCTGGTTTAAACAAATTCATTTTCCTACATGGTGTCTTTTATTATTCACACTTTTTCCTCCTAGAAAAGGAGCAACTGTATTAGAAGAGAAATGGATTTGAAATGTGTAAATGTAGTAACGGCGGATCAAGATGGTATCATCAACTTCAGGAATATTTTCTCGCACCAAGATATTCATGTTCCACGTATGCTGCCAAAAATGAAAACAAAATGCCTCTCTGTGCTTTGAATAGTGAGTCTTTTACATCTCGCACACTAAGAATTAAGGAATGTCATTTTAAAAACAAGTAATTTTTTTAATTTTTCAAAGAATGTGAAATAGTATTTCACACTTTATGATTTGCGCATCAAAAACAGCGAAACTCACGTAAAATGCTTACGTCATTCGTCAGTGATCAAATGAGTTTAAGAAATTTCATTATTATATTGGATTATCTTAAATCAATACTCTTGGAAAGGTAATTAAATCAGTCTCACTGAGCACAGTCACAACTTTCTGCATATCAAGATTTAAAAATGCCCTTCCTTCGCCCTCCTCAACCTTTCGGATGGATTCTAATCCGTGGATCGAAGACTTGTAACGTGGAGTTTTTTCTTCTTTACGAAAATCAATCTTTGATGCATCTGTTGTGTTTTATGTTTATTTAATAAGTGCGAATTTTATTTTCAGGGTAAATATATCATAAAATACAGTAGAGGTCCATGTATCCAAGGAAAAATATATTTTACCTCATCTCACCAACGAAATTCCCTCCTGTGCAGAAGCACTGGTATCGATTCCCCCCACCCCGGTCTTAGTATGCTTGGTGATTGTGTTCCACAAAATGCAGGAAATTGTTGTAGAAAAATATTCGCAATCGTTTTCTGTACTCTAAATAATTTAATAAACAATCATATGAAGGGGATTAGTTCCTTCACATCACTTACTTTGTGTGTCTTTAGAATATTCGCAATCTCCTTCTTTCCCTGTTGAATAGCGAGATCAAAAGCAGTATCTCCATCACAGTCTCTGATGCTGACGTCTGCGCCTCCCAGAAGCAACAGCTGCACAGATTCCTTTTGACCAAAATACGCCGCAATATGAAGAGCAGTTGCACCATATTCACCTGCTTTGTTCACTTGAGCTCCATTCTTCAGAAGCATCCTGAAGGAGAAATGAGGTTTTGCTTTTTTTAAAGACAAATATTCATCGAATAATACATACTTATGTTTTTAACTCTTGCTTAACTATAAAATCAAAATATTAAGATAGTTTTCAAAACAAGTACACATTTAATAAAGAATCACAAACAGCAGTTACCTTTTTTACTTAGAGCAGAAACAGATAACTTAAAATAACATAATCTTCAATATTACAAAAAATTACATTCAAAATGCGCAGAACTCCATACTCACAAATTTTCAAAATTGATCTGAATATACTGATTACATTATTAGATTTGCTTATAAAGAAGAAATATGATAACAAAAACATAACATTTATAATATATTGAGAAACAAATATCATTAAAACTTATTTACATGGAATATTGTAGTTTTCAAATGTGTCATGGACTGAATTGCTATCTTCAACATAGGAAAGGAAAAACATATTGACAGCAAAATTATTATTCAGAAAGTATACTTTGTTTTATCGGTCTTTTGGAGATGAACAAATTACTTTCCATGTTGTATCTGCAGAATTTCAGAGTGTTCATGTAATTAATGAAGTGTCTCATGTGGAGCGAGTGAAAGAAGCTCTTTTACCGCAAGATGTTGGTGTTGTTCTCCTGAGCCGCAAACAACAAAGGAGGATCTGTGCCGCCGTCGACTTTTGCTCCTCTTTGAAGCAGCTAATCCGCGCAACTGATGCAGTCGGCAAAAGACGCATAACACAGCGGCATCTTTCCATCTTCATCCTCTGCTTCGATGTCCACAGACTGAGAAGAAAAACAGACAAGGAATGTGACATTAAATATTCAAAGATATTATGAATTAATGTAAATAAGACACAAAAAGTACATTTATCAAACAAAACAATGATATAATAATAAACCTGTATAACCATAAAAGATTTGAAGTGAAAATATATTCGCTTCCTTAAACAACACTAAAGAAAATAAAAGAACTTCAAGAAAACAGTTCCAAACAATGAGAAAATTAATTCAGCATTTAAAAACATAAAAATAGTCTTTAATTTTTAAAACTATCACTAACTCATCGGATGGATAAAAAAAACTCATTCTCTTTCACTGAAATCAATTCAGATTCCTTAATATACTTAGAAGAAACCAGAATTCAAGTTTCCTGAACTAATAGAGAAACTGCTTGAACAAAGAAAATTTCAGAATTTAAGCTCAGATTCTGAAAGAAAAAAAACATTATAAATATATGTATCGAAGAACAAAGAAATCAGACATTTACTCAGAATATTCACATGAAAAGAATTCAAGACAAACAAAGGCAGAAAGCATTCATCATGTAGGTTTTCTAATGCAAATTTCTCAAGGTACAAGAACCATTTCTCTCTTAAATCTTAAGGAGAAAATCACACTTTCTATTTATTGTGAAATATTGAAGTGATTTTTCATCTGTCATGTGCTTTAGATTAGTTGTAATTTTGTAACTTCCCTTAATCTGGAGAATATTCTCTTAAATGTGTTTCTCCTTCTTGATTCAAATACAAATAACTCTCACTTCTTCCTCCAGAAGTCGCTGCGTCGCTTCGTGTTTGTGATGAGTCGGGTTCACTCCGATCGCCCGATGCAAAGGAGTTCGTCCAGAGAAGTCTCTTGTATTGAAGTCTTGAAAGTGACTCAGAAGATGATCCAAAGTCTCTAAATTGCCTCCTTGAGACGCATAATGAAGAGACGTCAAACCCTGCACAATCAAAAGAGAATATAATATTGAATAGAAAGTTTAATGTTGCATTTAAACCACTTTTAAAACATACACAAGAATTTGAAATAATATAACAAATAAGAAAATAAGCATGACATTTTTATACGTATGTTAAATCCGATAAGCAATAAGAGAGTAGATAAAATAACAAATATTTGTTTTAGAAACCACTCAGTTATCTGAATCATGTTTTATTACAGTGATTTGATACGAATATTTTAGAGTATTATAAATTCTACATTACCCAATGTTTATGGCGATGTAGTTAGATTAATAAAAAATGTGTTTTTATAAGTTTACACTGTATCTGTGTTAACTCGTGCTCTGAGAGTCTGCCTTCAAATACTTCTGACGTAAATGTGTATGAGATACTTTATTTTATTTCATATGATGCGTGTATTTTGAAATCTCTATTAATTAATAATAATAACCCTTACAACTACCTCCTGAGCATCCTTTGCTCCATTCTTAAGGAGAATCTCTGTGACTTCAGTGTGACCTCTGCTTTCACCCTCCGCCGCAGCAAGAAAAGCTCCCTTTAATTCCACCGGCGAAAATGTCGAACGCTGCAAGATCTCACGCACTTCTTCCTTAGAACCTCTCTGCGCAGTGGTTCTCAATTCAATCATCAGCTGCAGATGCGCCAATTGCTTCTCTTTGTCGAACACTGCATTAGAATCCTGGAAAAAAAAATTTTAGTACTTCACTACAAGGAAGGAATCCATTTCCATGAGATCTTATGTCGATGAATTTTACGAATCGATGAAATTGAGGGAAATGGTGTTCGGCAAATAATTAATATTTATTGACAAGCAATAGAAAAGCTACTTGTAATTTCAGTGAAAAACTAGGAAACATACCTTCTTCAAAAAAATCATTTTAAATAAAATCAAGATATTTCTTGTCTTATACAATTAAAATAAATCCTTCCATCTCAATTCATTCCTATTAAGTGAAGTCATAGATGTTGGAGCAACTTTTTCTATTTCCATTCATCTTTCTAATTGTGATGGAATAAGCTTGAAGTAAGGATATTGGTCTGAGTTCCTCTATTTCTAGTTCTTCTCCTCATTATTCCACAAATTCAGAAACCTAATGAATAGAATCTAAACGTAACTGATTCTTTCGGAAATTTGTAACATGCGAGAAAAGAATATTGAACCGGTGACATTAGTTCACGAATTTTTGAATTTTACATTTCAAAAGAAATATTTTTCATAAAAACTAACTTTCCTAAATTAACAGTTTCCGTGTATAGAAAGAACAACAAATAAACTTATTCTCTTACTTCTTTCTTTTCGGAAGGATAAGAATGTAATATCTCACAACAAAAATTAAAACAAGCGCTAATACAAGAATAAAATGCCATTTAAATTATTTCTCATTGAAGATATAAGAGAAATGTTACACTATTTTTACATTTCCGTTCTTTTTTTTAAGTTATCTGCCTTTATCCCTCAGTATTCCCAATACAAAATATTTATTTCCCCATTTAGAAAACACTTCTCGTAAGCGAACTTAAACATTAATCCTACTAAAAGTAAAGGTGTCAACAATCCCAATTTAAATTACTGCTTCGTATATTGGGCTTCTCACTCAAATCGGAGTTTATTTATACATATTTAATCGAATCTTCGTTACTTTTATAACTAGTAACTTCTATACCAAACTTTCAAATCCCTGTGGTATGTTTTTTTTGTGTGTCCGGTAAATCATAGTCAATAATTTTAAACGTAAATTGAAATTTATGAAAGCGATTTTTTGTACCCCGATTCCTAAAATCTTATGTTGTAGGCAACTTTTAAGAAACAAAGAAACAAATGAGAAAATTTGTCTACTTCGAATTTTAAAGAAATTAATAAAATACTTTAAAAACAAAACAAAAGCTATAATATAGTTTCATTTAAATGTACAGAGCGAAAGGAATAAACAGATGTGTATAGCTAATATAATTACCAAAAACTCATTTCAGAATCTTTAGTTCTAATTTCATTTTAACTTTTCTTTCGAGAAAAGAAATAAGTCTTCCCATCTAAAGAAGAATTAGTCAATTTTTAAATAACTGTTTAATTTGCTAACTTATTTTCCTCTCCACTTTGTGAACTTTTGTAACAGAATTAGATTTTAAATAAATAATTGATCCAGAAAAAGAAACTGATAAAAAGAATCACAAAAAAGGCGTTTTGTGTTTTTTAAATACTAACTGCATGATATTTCAGAAATTCTTCAATATCCTTGTCTTTTCTTTGAATGGCTAAATCCAATGGAGTGTCTCCATTCTTGTCCTTCAGATGGATGTCGGCACCTTCAAATATCAGAAACTGCGTCGCTTCCATTCGCCCACTGTACACCGCACGATGAAGAGGAGTCCAGCCATATTTATCAGCGGCATTCAATGCAGCTCCTTTCTGCATCAAGAACCTAAAGCAAGAATCGTTCACTTTCACTTTCTTTATAAATCGATCCTCTCGACACACAGAACAATATCTGGGTTTAAGATCTGTTAAATCAAGGAGTTCGATTATGTACAAGTTCATTTATCTGCTAGAAATCAAGTATCTAATTGAAAAATTAACAACATGGAAAGAATACATAAGATATTAATTGAAACAGAACACTGTATTCCTTTCCTTGGAAAATTCATGTAGTAAATAAAAGTTACATTAATACCCTTTTAAAAAATTGTTTCATATTTCTATGTAATAATAAGTGTATTCTAATATAAGAGTGTTTGAGAAACCTGATTTCTCAAAATTTAATTGTGGAATTATGTTAATAAGGTTCTTCTTATTCTGACTTAACTCACATGACCACAGAAAAGAGAGAAATGAGAAGAAAATTCTCACAAAAATGTAAATACGATCCCATGAAGTATGTCACTCTTGAAATATCTCGTGTGCAGTGAGTGAAAGAAAACCTTTCTACCTCATTGTGTTAATATTGTTGACTCCAGCGGCTCGACACAAAGGAGGAAATATGCCACCGTCGACTTTTGCTCCTCTTTGAAGCAGCGAATCCGCGCAACTGATGCAGTCGGCAACAGACGCATAACACAGCGGCGTCTTTCCATCTTTATCCTCTGCTTCGACGTCCACAGACTGCGAGGAACAGAAACACAGTGACATTATAGACGGAGTGATTACATTCAACATCAAACAAATTAAGAAACGCTAATAAGAAAACACTATTGTAGCTTATATTAAATAGCTCTTTAAATGGACTTTCAATTAAAATAAAATCTCGTTCACATAGATAGAATAATTCTGGAAAACTCAAATAATATAGAACCTACTATCAACATTTATTCTATTGTTGGTTGTGAGATCAGAGAAGTAATCAGAGAATGTTTCGTTAGAAATATCTCAGAATACTAAATACATGTAACTGACACATAAGAAAAAAAATGCATTTAAGTACAATAATTGGTGATCATTGCATTCTGCAAGGATTGAATGAAGTGAATTAAGATCTTTAAACTGTGCGATGCGTTCGCTCCTCCTCCGAGCATCGATTGGTGCTTTCTGGCGTCATCTGATTCTGACGGGCGAGAATCGCTATCTGATTGGTGAACTAAACTTCCCCTCAGAAACGAAGAGTTAAGGGAGGGGAAATTGGAAGAGAGAGAACAGTGAGAGGCGTGGTCTAATTTTAACCAATGACAGCTGAGGATGGTTTATCAAGCATAACATATACATAAATGCAAAACAAAGAAAGGCATCTTTTAGATCGGCAAATAGATTTCCCTTTCGTCAAATATTAAGGGAAAACATTTCATCCTTCATTCTTTTACCGGATATTTCCATGTTCCACGAATACGAGAAAAAACTAAAACAATAAAAATATGACAAGTATGAAACTTGTACTGTCTACCAAATTAGGCAATACATTTCGTAGGTATATTTTATTAAAAATTATCTTCTTCACCAGAAAAAAGAGGAAATAAATTTGTTTAACAGATATTTGACATTAAATTTGTTTTCTAATATAGATGTAAACATAATGATAGAAATGTAATTTTAATTTCATAGTGATATATTTATAAGGATTATAGCTAAATGAGAGGAACACATAAACACATACTATATAAGAGAAATAGGAATTTTGATAAAATAATTTTATGTGGGCATGTAAAATCTTCTTCAATAAAACATATTTTCCCAAATATAAATTTCGTATGAGACTGCGTGTATTATTTGAAATAAAATTACTGAATTTCTTTTAACTCGCTGAAAACTGAGAAAACAAATTTGTTTAAAAGACTATTGACATTAAATTTGAGGCGTAAAATGATCAACTTAATAATATGTTTTAAAAATAGTAACCTAATGAGTGGTCATAACGAACATTATGAATAGATATGAGGAAGAGAAATAGAAAATATGATGAAATAAATTTATTCGAGCAAGTAACATCTTCCTCAATAAAAAATGTTTTCCGGAAAATAAATGTAGTGAGTGACTGTGCAAATTATCCAAAAAAAGAGTTGATCAAAGATCAACAGAGCAATAAATCAATCTTGATTTAAAATAAACAAAATTGCATTTTTCTCACTCTTCCCGAAAGTGTCTTGTATATATGAAAATACTTTGGTTAGGAAAATTATATATACCTTAATATGACTACAAATCACGCAATCGTTTTTACTCATTTCTTTTTCAGAGTGAATTTAGAAATTCTTCCTCTAGACCCCACTCATCACACACAAAAACCTCGGACAAGTATTGATCATAATATTGTGTCGAATCCAGAAAAGAGTACGCTTTTTGACAAACAATTTCCTGTTCCAGGTGATTCGAAGCACAATCTTTTTTTCCTTCGGCACGGTCTTAAATGTCCAAAATATAATCTTAAAATAATTCAATACGCAGTTCATAAGAATGTTCATAAAAATGCTTTTTCTCTTGAAGAACTTCGCCTTTCGTGTATATAAAGAAACTTCCCTTGACGGCAAAATCTCAGTTTTTACGGAAGTAATAAAAACCCATAGAAATCGTCATATACCGTTTAAGAAAGAACGTGTGATACACCCCACAACTCCTTAGATAACGACTGATATCCGAAAATGTATATAACAGAAATACTGCTTACTCTATTGTCCGCCATATTAAAACAGTAACAAACCGAAAAAATTATAAATTCCTGAGAAATAAAGTCACTCAGTAATGGAGGAATAAAAAAATTAAAAGTTATAACGACTTATTTGATGCAATACAGTTCGGTTGATCCCTTTGGAGAACTGTTGAAAGAATTGGATTAGACAAAGTAAAAGTTCCGTGTGATATTAATCCATCTCTTGATAAATTAAATGATCGTTCTGTGAACCAAGCAACATGTATAGACAGCTCGTTAAAAGAAACAGTTGTAAATAATCTGCAACATCAAGATAGTACCATAAGGGATTCTTTTTATTTTTCCTCTGTTAATCAATCAGATGATCTGAAATTAATAATGAGTATTAAATCTATCACCACGGCATATGATCATCTAAATGCAAAATAATAAAAATACTTATCGAATTTGCTTCTCCGGCTGTAACAGAGATTAATAATTAATTATTCTATAGTCGTGCTTTCCCCACGGCATGGAAAACTGCTTATTTGCATCCTAATCCTAAAACAACAAAACCTAAGCATCCGAATGAATATCGCACTATTAGCATTTCATCCGCTCTATCTAAGGTACTAGACAAAAATTGCCCGTAAGCAAATAGAAGACATTCAATTATCTAATAATATAAGTAAGTAATTTCAATAGGGTTTTCCAACAAGCAAAAACCCCGGGGCAGTATTGCAAAATTTACTTGCAAAATTAAGATCACTGGGATTTGCAATGTCGATTGTAAATTGATACTAGGAATATTTCTCAAATCATAAACAAATAGTCGTAACTAATAATGCAAAATCGGTTGCCCTACAAACAAAATGAGATGTAGCACAAGGAAACGTTCTCGGCCCTCTATCTTTTCTGTTGTATGTGAACGATGTAGACAAGTCTCTTAGGTCCAGTAGATTTTAAAAGTATGCTGATGATGTGCAAATACATATAAGCGAAACGTCAGCTAACATAGATCATTCACTCAACGCATAAATACAGATCTGGAATCGCTAGAAACTTTGGATACGTCGTTGGGTTTTCTCTTAAATCTCTCTAAATCACAATGTATTCTCCTTGGTTCAAAGCAATATATCAAAAAATTACAAACGCACAATTACCTGACATTATAGTGGATCAAACACCAATAACATGGTGTAATAGTGTACAAAATTAAGGCATCTATACTGACAACTCATATAGTTGGCAAAACCAAATTAATAACATATATCGGAATGTGTACTCTTCGCTTCATTCAATGAAACGTTTATGTGATATTTTACCAATTCCTATACGAGAAACCCTTGTCATATAACTAGTCTTCCCTCATTGGGCTACTGTGACTTCTTGCTCACAAATGTAACAGGAAAATTAGAATGTAAATTAGAAATAGCACAAAATGAAAGTATTCCTTCTATTTTTGACTTAAGGAAGTATGATCATGCAAAATAATACAAGCTACAGTTTTGGTTTTAAAGGATTCATGTGAGTTTTCTGTGCCAGATTCTGTTTGATTACATATTAAGTATGTTTTTCTTTCTAATTATAGTTTTCAAACACCATTCACCTGTTCTTGAATGAACCTCTGCGCGGCTTCGTGTTTGTGAGACGATCGGACCAATCCCATGGCTACATGCAATGGAGTCCGCATTAAGGTGTCACATGCATTTACGTTTTTGGAGTGGCTCAGGAGCAAATCCACCATTAAAGGTCTCCCTCGTTCTGCTGCTAAATGAAGAAGAGTGTCCTGCGAAAATCCGACAAGCATTAATAACATTGTACATCTTAATTTCACATTCTCATACACTAAATTAACATTTAGGAAATTGTGCTATTTGAGCAATGGCTAAGATACATAAATAATGCAAATCGTGAGAACACAAATATTAATGAGAAAATCTTTCTGTTCCTTCATAGGAAACCTAGTCATCCCGAATTATTTCATCATTTGTGTTGATGTCATTACATGACGTTTGTGAAGCTGATTTCACTTATGGAGTCCATTATGTGTACACATTTACGAAAAAATTATGAAACATCACAAAATATAATGGGAATTCCAAGAAATTACTTTCTTCAATAAAACACTCTGCTCAGCCATTATAATTGGTTTCTAAGTCATGTCTCACACCGTGCCAAATAGAATGCACTAATTCAAGAACTAAAAAATTCTACTGACTTATGAAACTAAAGAAGAAACCTTTTAAAACAAATACTCTGTTTGCGCTTTTTATTAACATAATGAATGTAAAAATTGAAGCAAAATGTATTAATACCAGAATAAATAATGAAACCTAGTAGGTAATGCACTTTATATTTACTGACAAATTCTAAAATTGAATTACAGTCTTACAGGTCTGTTGGCGTCCTCTTTGACTCCCTTCTCAAGCAGCAGACGTAACACCTCTCTGTGACCGTTGTCTCCACCATTCACTGCTGCACGCAGCGCAAGTTGCAAAGTGGAGGGCGGGAGGTTGCAACGGCGCATGACTTCGTCTGCAACCAAAGGGCAACCGCTTTCGACAGCTGCCCTAAGTGCAACCACCAGCCAGGGATCATGGAAGGCAATTTCTTCGGGAAACAGTTGGATAGCGTCCTGAGAAGAAAGAAATATACAAATTAAATGAGAGAAATATTTTGATATTACACCTTCTATGAAAAACAAAGCATTCAATATTAAAATTCGGCAATTATCATACTTGCCCTTTTTAAATATGTGTTAGCTAAAACAAAGTTAATAAAAATAATTCTCTATTTCAACATAATATTTACCAAACAAATATATATATTTAATTAATTGTCTGTTCCTCGATTCCCCAATTGTCTTTGTATTGTAGAAATTTATAAGATGAGTATATCCAAGGACAACATTAAATATATTAGCAACTGTAATATTCAATAATTCAAGTTATGGTAACTCTACTACTGTTTTTGGTTACAAGCCAACTCATCGTACGAGTAAGGTTTCCCGAGATTTATATTAATTTGTTCCAATAATTCGCATTACGACGCATTAGATAGATCCTCACTTGACCCTTCGCCTTTAATCTTAAAGCAGCAGTTGATATAGAAGAACAAGTTCCTAAAAAAATTGTTATTTAGTGCAGGACATACACATCATGTTACATGTTATACTGATATCTGGTTTTTAAGGTTTTTTTTGGTCAGAAACATTTTTAGGTTTATCTATCATTCTTTAATGTGAATTTGATTCTTATTATTTAAAACATCAACAACATTTTAAAGCAAAATTCTGTCTTTTGAAAACAACGGCTCTCTTTCTCATTTCAAAATTTCAGTGAAGGATTCAATTTATGGATATAGCCTTGGTATTAATGTTAACCAAATATTTGCTCATAGAGAACGTAGGTTCCAAATGTTTTCCACATATTTTTTTAACAAACAAAAAAGGGTCTTTACTAATATAAATACAACAATATTTTAATACGTACTTTAAACGCCCAATCCACGTATTCCCCGAAGGTCCAATGCAGCAAAGAGTCTCTTTCATCCCATTGCTGAGATGAAAATCCACTTTCCATGACTCTCTCCACTTCCTTAATATTGGACAGCCATGTCGCTGCGTGCAGTGGCCACTCCTTCGAGAGTTGATCTCTCAAGAATGAGAGCAGACGAGATTCCCTGTGTTTTCCTTTTATCATATCGTTGACGAATTTGCTACAAGAATTCGCGTTTCTGAATAGCCACTTGGAGGCAAAAAATTCTGCATAAGTATGGTGAGCGAATTTTAGTATTTTTCCCTCCATCCATACGATGCCGGTTTTTTCCTCAGCTTGTGATAAGGAGTAATCGTTCCTTACATACTCCGCAAATTCTTGCAGTGGCAGTTCACTCGTTGTATTTAGATCTGCAAACTAAAATTTAAGATTAGTTTTGAAGGTAAAGTCATAACAGTATTTGAAATGAATGATTTAATTACAGACACAAGAAATTTAAAAAACAAGGTGCACAATGGGAAATACAGTTACAAAGTGGGTACTTCTAAGCCTACATTGTAAACAAAAATAGTGATAGGGAAAATCATTTAAGTGTGTGCTGAAAAATTATGTCGTTAACATAACTAATTAATGTAATCATATAAAAATTAACATGTGCAATATTTTCTTTGGCAAGTTACCATACAATGTAAGATTAATGACTTAATTAATGCATGAAGAACTTAAATATTTTTTATAACTTCTATGTTGCTTTTTACCTCAGACTTTTGTTTTCCATTATGGTACTAAAGTTAGAAAAAAAATTTATACATATTTGAACATAAAGTAGAACAAGAAACTAAATTAAAAAAGAACACATTAACAAAATATGTCACATACCAGATAGTGGATTGCGCATTTTTCGTGCTTCTCCTGGATCACCTGGGACTCCTTTTCACGATGTTCCAGAGGGTTAAATTAGCGGTCATATTCGTTATATTTCAACGAGACAAATTCGGTGTACAAATCGTACATTGAAGTAGGCTGTTGTTTACCAAACTCTGCAAAAGAGATAATTATAATTGAACATAACTGGAGAATAACAGGGTTTATGCAAAAATAATAATTTCATTTTATATACTGGTTTAAAATATTACCAGAGATCTGTACGTATAAATATGCGTTATTAAGAAATGTGAAAGTTGAAAATAATTGACTGAGAAAGCAAATAATAGATAAAAAGTATCTTTTTTTAAACTCAATTTTCACAGAAAGACATAAGATTATATTTCATAAGAGAGGAGAAAACGACGCTATGTGGCAGTTAGATTCCGAGAAATGACAGGACAATTCGAATTGTGCAAGAAACTAAAAACATATCAAGCCGATAATGTTATCTTATTTGAAATGATGAGGTGTGGTATAAGGATTACAAGAATTTAGTATAACACCACACATATGATGAAATTTCAATACAAATATTCTTCAACTTTCGGCGGGAAAACCCTCAAAACTTAAATGAGTTAGGACAAACCGTAATTCCTGCCTGAGAAGTAGCCTTCTTTGTAAAATAGAAGGCATTAGTAACCCGCATAATCAAACTTATTTTAATATATTTACGCCTACAATATTTGAAATCTAGTAATATATCGAATTGTACCTTTAAAAGTTCAAACGTGAATTTCTGCATGATTTACACATTTAGTGGAAGCGTTGTTAAAACGCAATATCACAACTTGGAGTTGTATCCGACGGAAGAACAAACTGGAAAAATTGTCCACAAGAGTAAACTAAAAATGAATAAATAAAATCTCGTTTTCGCTAATATATTTTAAACTACATGCATTAAAGCACGTGATTAATCTTCTTCAGTTACAAAGGACTGAAGTATTAGACTAATATATTACTTTGAAGACAACAAATATTAGCCTACACCAACAATGGAAAAATAAATTACATTTATGACAGAGCGTCCAATGAAGAGTGATGTTGGGGCGACATCCGTCTGTTCGACCTTGACTACGAGAGCTCGTAGTGCAGGGAAAAGCAACTGACTCATGGCTTACGCTAGCAGTGTTTCATTCTGAGAATACCGAAGTTACAAGCTTAAACACTCACACGCACCTGCTTGAATATTTATTACATATATCTACATAAACTAATTTAAGTAGAATCTTTCAACGAAATTACATGATATGACTGTTCTCGCAAAGTATTTACTGAAGGTCTACACTCGAAACAACAAAGGTCGACCACACAAACTAAGGGAAGACAAATCATACGATGCTGATGATTTTCAACCGGAAATTCATTTCATAATAGTTAACATCCACAAACATGACTGCTTTTACTTACATAACATGAATTACTAACATCACAAAATTATTTATCTGAGAGACATGACAGAATGAGACGTAGGATAACAACTTGATAGTTGAATAACTCAATTCAACGGAACGGAGTACAATCTTGTTCGACTGTATATTTCTTTACTACTCACCTGGATTAGCGTTGATGACTTCCACCGCCATCCTTAGGTGGAGCGGGTTAGCGAAGAAATCTTCAGCCAATTCAATAAGATGCTTTAATACATCCTCTGGCGAGATGGTGGTGATGCGGCCTTTTATAAACTGCTTTTGTTCGTCTAGGTTTAGTGGCCTCAATGCTAGCGGCGGAGACCTTAACGNTCAATGCTAGCGGCGGAGACCTCAACACGTCGCGCAGAGACGGTTCCACCTGCAAACAACCCTTCACTCAGCGCTCAGCCAATCAGCGATCGAGAGAGTGAACTCCAAGGAAGCTATATTTAAGATGCGTTGAGCTGTTTCCTATTAGCAGCAATAAAAATACCTAACGCTTATTTTGAATTTCACGCCTTTAGGGTTTTCTTCTTCTTGTTTAAATAATAAAATAGCAGAAAATATATGTATTAAAGTAACCTAGAATATTCATATTATAAAACAATTATCATCGTAAAAAGAAACACGTATTTATTGACAAATGGAAATAGATTTTACTTTATTGTTTCCAACGTAGGAAATTAATCAGACATTTTAACCTTTATGAGTTATGAGTATATATTGAGAAGTTTTTTCTGGAAACGTCATGTGATTATTCAAATAAGTATGAGACTTTTTTCGTATAAAGATTTTCGTGGTTAACGTAGTCATGCTTTCGTGTTAATTAAACTTCACATCGATATAATCAATTATTTCCACTTTGTGGAATATTCATTTAATCGAAAAAGCTTCTAGAATTTTTCAACAGAAATATATTTGTATTAATAAAATCAATATATCTTGTTATGATAACTCGTCTTATATCGAACATAATAAACATTACGATGGCAATGGATTTCGCGACTAAAAGTCGTTGGGATTTAGGATCTACAAGTGACGGCGCATCTAGATATTTAAACCTGAAGTTTCGACAATCTTATTGCAATCCTTTGTACTCCGACGTTGCGTCACCTAGATAGCTTACATCCCATAATAAAATATAATATCATTTGTAAAGCCAATTTCATACCAGCTTAAAGCCATCAAATTGAACAAAAAATAATAGTATTGTATAAGAAATTTTAAATGTATAAAGCATTTAGAAATTTGTTTTTAAAACACATTATTATACATAATTAAAATCATATGGGGAAAAAGTAATTCTTGAGAAATAGGTTTTAAAGTTTCCAATGCCAATTATCCATGAACGTATATAAAATCAAAATAGCACTCACTGACGGAATAGTTACGAAATATTAGAAACTACAAAGCCTAGAAATTTGAAATTTGGGAAGTAGTTTTCTTATAGGATGTACGTATAAATTAAGTAGGAAATTTATAAAAATCATAAAAGGATTTAACGGTTGTTAAATGTTGTGTGAATGTAACGTATGAGTGAATCTGGAGGTTGCCTTTAGGAATTTCAACCAAATTTACAAATGACTGATTATTTGACGACAAACACTGTGGGAGTATAACATGCCTTGAAGGGAAAGAGGGTGACATGTAACAATAATTGTAAAAGCAATTTCAGATTTCATACTATAGGTTTTGGTGCCATTGAGATGGATGAGGGCGCCTCCGATGCTGTGTTAATTTACCATCAATTCACGTTGGAGACAACAAACCCCAAGCGTCCCTCATGAAGAGGTGGGAACGAAGGGTCGGTAAAAATAATAAAACGATTGACATTTGTGTTGAATATATCTCGTATTTTTGCGGTCGCAGAAGATAAGAACTAACCTTTCAATGCTGCTTATGTCGACAATCACTTTACATGTAGGAATATACTCCCTTTGGGTAGAAGAGTTTGAGAAACAAGATGTATTTTTTAATGACTAATATTAAGGTTGAAAAATAGCTTTCGGGGTCGCTGAAATAAGCAGTGACGCCAAAGTCCAACATGAGACCGTATAAACCCTCACGGAAGGGGATGACATGTGAACATGATGGATTATGCCAGGAACCAGTGACGAGTTGAGTCCATAGTTTTCGGCGTCGCTGAGTGGACAATGACATTCAGTTATCCTGTAAATCTATATTCAAACTCATGAAAAAAATCCACCTCTAGCACCGTTTGCGTAGAAGGTGGAATTGGTTAAATATGTAAAAATAGTCATTATAAAATAACGTATTTCGAAATATAAGAAATTTGAATATTTCATCGGGTCCATAGTTTTAAGGGTTTCAGAGTAGGTTAATTATATTCTACCAATGCCGTTAAGATGAATCTTACGTCGCATTTGGGCATTAAATCTGGGGATGGGACGGGTGAGACGTAAAATTAATGAAATTATTTGGTATAAATGTTGAATCGATAAATATCCTGGGTACAAATGTGAGTTATTATACTTCTGATGTCATTTGTAACCCTCTATACATCGTAAGGTGAATAACAGGCGTAGAGATGAGGGTTTGCAAGAGCCGTGACATGCAGAATTATCGGAAATGGACTTTATTACTTTCGAGTCTCTTGCTCTCAGGACTGTTGAAAAGAATTGTGACTTATCCCACGACATGTCAGAGTTGAGCCACAATTGGAGGAAGTGGAGATTAATATCCATAATCTTCAAAAAAGTGGAAAGAGAGGGTCATGTAATAATATTCAACCTAAAGAGAAGAACATTTGAGTTAAACGCGTAGATTTTGGGATATTTTAGAGAATAGTGACTCAGTGCCTTTAATATACAGTTTCAGCAACTAATGGGGCATAAATCCTGTTACCTCTTTTAAGGGTGGAGAGCTGAACGAGGTTGATTGGTGAAGTTTTATTTGATTCTCTCACGACAACATTATGTTGCTTGTTAAAGGGTGGTTTTATGTAAGAATTTAGTTATTCTTGCTCCTGAATGTAAAATTAATAATGTTGAGTATAATCAATTTTTGTATTAAATTTGTGTTATGACTAGCTTATTACCTGACACTGTCTGGGTTTTTTCTTAGACTAATTAACTTGTACTCAAGAAAGCATAAAGTATATCTACAAACTAAAATCATTATACTTTTTTCTACTGGTTTTAAAAGGCATGTATGTGCATCATTCTAATTAAACAAATTCATAATATCAAAAATTTAATAAAAACCTGACTGTACACAATACACTATCACGGGAGAGCCGCGTCGGTCGAATTTTTGCTTCCGAGGCACGACACAGCTGCACCATTTCCTTACAATCCTTCAAATTCCATAGAATAAGTCTAAATTTTTCCAATTAATGACATTTTTTTACGTGATAAACACACAAATATATAATTCCAATTATTTAGATTATAATTAAATTTTTCGTACATAAATTACTTCCTTTAACACTTCCATTTTTGATAAGGTTCTATCGATAAATTTGTTAAACTTTTTGAGATATTCTATATCACTTTTCATAGTTGTAACCTATATCTAACCGGTTAAGCAGCGTAAGAGAAAATAACTCTTTTTCCCTATTTCCTTGACATTTAATTTAAAAAAATATTTAGTGCCTTTCTTCCCACATATTTTTAAAATAAAAGTCAGTTTATGTTCATACTGGACATTTAAACTATTTCCGTACCTAATTTCATCACAATTGGTCCAGTGATTTCGTCGTGATCAAGTAGCAAACAAACAGGCAGACATATTTTCGCGTTACACATTTTATTACATTATGCATGAATTTGTAAAATTAGGANAGTACTGATTTATTTGTAAAATTTAATATGCCATCCGTATGTTTTTAAAATCCAATAAGTAAAATTAATTTTACTGTACAATAAAGATGGGTTGTACCTTCTCCTTAAAGAAGATTGGTAAATAAAAATACATGTGCAACGCCTGGTATACANTTGTGCAACGCCTGGTTAACAGCTAGATATATCATAAGATCGGAATTCAATAGCGAGTACCTCTGGACGGGTGGACACCCATAAACGTCTCACGGGCGTGCCATCCAGTAGAGCCAACAGTTGCAGCGTCAGTTCTTTGTATCGGGGCGCCACCTCGTCCACCCCGTCCACCAAGACAGTGAGTGCCCCCGTCTGGCGCAGGGTGGCCTCGAGGCAGCACCGCGCCGCACTTGTGTCAGCTCCCGTTGCCGCCACCACCAGCTCCACCACGTGGTCAAGCGTCAGTTCTAAGGAAGGAATTATTGAATCACTGCAATGCATATTGGAGAAAGAATCTTTCTCAATTTAGGGTACCAAATTTAACAATTCCATAGTCAAATAATTCTAGATGTAGTAACATTTTTTAAACAAAAAGTCAACTTCAGAAAATTAATATTAAAAATCACAATGGAGCAAATCTACACACCGTTCATCCAAAGAGTCGGTTATCGGAAAGAGTTTCTAAATTAAATTCAAAACAATTTGAGATAATCTAATCTGATCACAATGTTACTATTGTTATTCTACAAATATTAGATTTAAAACAAATGAAGTTAAATGAAAGTACATTTTGTTGATAACTTTTCAACTATATTCTCATCATTATCAAGAATTACAAATACATAAATTATTTGTTCGCTCCACCAACATTCCCTTACATTGTGCAGAAACATTATGATACGATGTGAAGGAACATTGTTCTGAGTGTGAATGCGCTTAATTGAAGTTTTGTCTCTGATCGTTATCACAGACACAAAAAAGAAAAATTATTCTGACACGAAGACTTGACCTGTGTATTCTTATGTATTTGACACGCTAAACATGAATATGGATTCAGAATTACTCTTATCTACCTACCCCCAGTTTTAATAAATCTAGAAGAACCACCTTAAATACAGAATTTAAAGACAAGTGAAGGTCGATGAAGCAATTCTGGAACCGCTTTAATATTAAGCGCGTCAAAGTACAAATGGATACAGAGGCCAAATCTATGTTTCAAACCAATTTGTAGTTTGCCGGCATCTCCAATACTTTCGTATACTCGACACTTTTCTGTATAAAGGAGAGTATTGTGGGGAAAAATATGACAGGTTATGAAATTCTTGTTTGAATTCTTTTTATTTCCAAACGGCCTGTGGATTTTTATTTGATGTAAAAGGAAGATTCCTAAATAAAATTTCAGGAGAATAGTTTTACAGATAAACATTTAACATCAGATTTATAGTTCATATTGATCATTGTTAAGATGCGTTGAACTACAGTATTAATCGATCAATACAGATAACCGAAAAATAATTACACATTTTATTCACTTATTTCATTCAAACTATAAACTCACCTTTAACGCGACTCAATTCGCGGAGAAGTTCTCGGTGTTCTAATATCTTCACTACAACCACCCATTGTAATACGTCGTTGCTCTTAATTTCCGATGCTAGACTTTCCAGACAACACGTCTTTCCGTGACCAGCTTCTCCTGCAATCAAGATTGCGTAAAAAGGAATTAGATAGTGAACATATCAAGAAGTTCAGCATCTCAAATTGACCAAAGCGTTGCGTATTAATTAAAAGAAATGTTATTTCTGATTTTCCTATTCTAAATTCATTCCTCAAATCTCAAAACACTCACCTACAAGGAGGGCTCTTTTCAACCCTTTTAAAGACGTAGCAGATTGGTGGACACACACGGGGTTCTCCGTTGAACAATATTTCTGAGTGATTGGTTCAACAAACTTTTTTTTAGTATCCTGCGGAAATGAAACAATATGGACAGATTTTTTGGTCAAAATTTATTTTTTTGTGGATACAGAAATGAAAATTTTCTATTTAAAAATATTTTACTTCTGTTGTGAAATAAATTAAAAATTGCTTTTGACGTAAAAAAAACAGTTTTTTCTTTTTAACTAAAAATAAAAAAAAAGAATTCATCCCAAATGGTGTTAAAGAACACTTACATATCCCCCGAACGAGTCTTTCCACACCATACAAACGTCATCTGCAGAGTCTCCACTGATGTATTCCACCCAGTGGATAACTCGCACAGCCTTGTTCTGGACTAGTTTCTCCAGAAACTCTATCGTGACATTTGGACAGGGCTCGTCGCTGTAGTTAAGAACAGTCCATCTATAAATGAGGAAGAAAAATAATATTAAAAATGAAATCTTTCTGGAGTTCTTGTAAAATAATACATTTTAATGAAGGTAAACAATGCTTGTGAAACTTTTCGGCAAAATAGGGCTAAATTAATGTATATTTGACTGTTCTCATATAACAAATAAACGACTAAGTTATTTGCACTTAATTTCTACTATCCTTCAATTGATATAGATTGCTAATTTTTTGAAGAAATTTAATGAAAATTCACTTTGTAGAAGCAACGAAAAACGTGGCGCCGGTAATAATGACGTTTTCCTTTTACTCTAACTTTCTCAATAATTTTTTGAATGAACGTTTTATGAAAAATCTATTAGTATTATGATTCCACATATTTATTTTATTACAATTACTGTCAACGTACATGAATTTTAAGACCTATTTTTTTTATTAAATAGATGTTTTATTAAAAGCCCCGTATAATAAATGCATGAATGTCTAAAAAGTCAATTCGAAATTATATTCCATTCTGAATTGTTAAAACATATATAGTTACGTTAGTTTTCGACGTTGGCAATTTGCCGGCTTTGAAACCAACGCATGTCTGGAGTAAAAATTATTACTATTTTATTTCAATAAAAAATTATTGCGTATTGCGTTAATTTTTGTAGATATTAGAGTTAATTTAAAACAATAAATTATTTATATGCAACCTTCTTATTTCACGAAATTATTATAGTCTTCGTGGGTTTGAAATGTTTACCATCACATAACAAACTAGCTCATTTTGCCAGGTTTTGCACGGAGTTCTTACATAATATCTCAAATTCATGTGTTAGATTGCATTGCTCTCTTCTCTCCTGATGTTAAATTAAAACTTTTGGTAATATTAAATACCATGAAAACCTACAAAAATTCGCACAGTTTTCAGTATTGTATGCTAATTTGTGTGTTTTTATGCATTATTTTAGAGTCCAAGCAGAAGGAAAATACACTTCACACAGATAAACAAAGTGCAACAAAGATCTCATAATTCTTCAATTGTTTTTATTCACTTTTAGTTTTTTCCCCTTGAAAATAGTTTTCTTCGCACACTTCTTATATTTTTGCATCTGTGATTCAATCACTTACATATAAATTGTAAGCTTCATAGGCAACAGTCTTGCGAGTGAAGATTTACATATAAAGATTAGCAGCCAATTTTAATTATTGTCAGCTCTTGAAGATTTACATATAAACATTAGCTCAATTTTAATAATTCATCAATATTAACCATACTTTCACTTTACTTACAATTACTCTTAAAATGAGTCCTTTGAAATTTTAAATAAATTCATCAACTTGGTAATTGTGGAGCTTTAGCAACATTATCGGAGAATATTAAATTGAAAGGCGTTTGAGCAACATAAAAACGCCTTTCAATTTATCATAAATTCATCGACTACATTTTCCGGTTTCAACGCCACAGACATTCCATAAATGTCAATTTAATAATTATAGATTATCTATTGTTTGTCCATTAATTCAATAAGTTCGTCTTTTAAAGTTGCGTAGACATTAATTGTTATACATTGTGAAAAATGGAACCGTTGATTAGCATAATAACTTGAGGACATGATGAAAGGAGTTGTATGTGCCCTGATGGCAGTCAACTACTGCATTGACTGTTGGTTATTGATGCGTGTGTAAGGAACTCCAACTCTCCTCGTCTACTGTAAAAAGTATATTTTTTAAACATAAAAATGTATACAATAATTTAAGGGGATTTTACTGGGGTACAATTGTGGGAAAGACTCCCGAAATTAAGTCCTTTTAGACAAAATGTTTTCTTCTGTATCCGAATAGCGACCTACAAAATTTTCTCACCTGGGGTTTTCTTTTATGGTTTTCTCCTCCTCCTCCTCATCCTGTTGGGAGTTCAAGAAGCCAAGACGAAGAGCGGCTTCTCGTAGAAGCTCCATGGGGAAACCTTGAAGGGCCAATCGCGCACCTCTCAGCGCACTTATATCCGTGAGCACCCGCGAGGACACCTTGTGGTAGTGGGATAATCGTCGAGGCAGCATTTCATCTAGAAGCAAGGCATCCAGCAAACAATTCAGATAAATAAATTAAACAAGAACTATTTATTTAAATAATGTTGCTAATTGTTCATTCATAGTCCCTTTTAAAGTGTCATTTATTTTTTAAACTAAAAAGCACACTACAACAACTATTAAAAGGAAACAATTTCAGATATAGAAGTGGTATAATTATGGCTGTCAAGACTTAGCTGTTCTTAGTTTACTGATATCATATTAAGTGTTTATAGAAATATTCTCTTAATTCTGAATGTCCCATTTATCGAAATATCTTAATAGTGGTCAAGCTGTAATTTCCAAACAGCATCCTACAGCATACAACTGTATGTTGTGTAGTTTAGCTCTGGGTGGAAATAGTGTGCAGTTGTGAGAGGCGAACGTGTGGTGAAGTGGTTAACACCCCTGTGATCAATGCAGGGGTCCCAGGTTCGATTCCAGGATCGTCGCCATATTCACCTGACCAAAAGTTATCACAAAAAATTAATGTATTTTAAAATGAAAGGATTTTGCTAAAAATTAATGGTGATGCTGAACAGAAACATTTATTGATATAATTTTTATGGCAATTTTTTTTTCATTTCAGTTAAATATTATTCACAATTAATTTATACAATAAAACTTTATGAAATAAAAATGTAAATTATTCTTTAAATATTGTTTTAAATTGATTTTTTTGTCTCTCAAAGAAAATAGTTGAGACGTTATACAAGACACCTGATCTCCTAAATATTGTGTGCGTTCGAGAACATCTTGAACCATGACGTGAAATGTGTTGGGAGAGTTGAGCATCCCATTACCATTTGATGCAGTTATATTTTTGCCAAATTTCGGCTGCTTTCTAACAAGTGCTGCCAAAGCTCTGCCATCAACTTCTTCTTGCATCCTCTCCCAGATCCTTTCAAGTTCACGGAGTTTAATGAGCTTTCCCTGCAAAGCAGAAGTAAGAAGTAATTAATAGTTAAGATTGAGATGAAGGAAATTAGGTAATAAACAAAGTTGTCTCTTTGTGCCTCGAATGGGATATATTTGTTTAGTTTGAAAATAACCATATTTTTAATAACAAAGACATTTGGAAACGTAAAAAAACGAACTTTAGGTTACGGAAGAAGTCACCATAATTAGTTATTACTAATAATAACAAATAAACATTAGTTTATGGGGTAACTTTTACACTATTTCCATCACTCTCCTAACAAAAATTCTTCTAATTATAAACAATGCTTAATGCCAAGCGATTGCTTATGTCCTCATTTGATGAACCAACATGAACAGTCACACACTTTTGTTTGTTTTTAGTCATCTAGAACTTTCAATAGTATAAATCAAATACAACAATTTTCTTCTGAATTAAATAGTTCAAAGTTCCTATATGCAATGAACAAATAACAATACATAATCCCTAAAGCCCCAACACCAAAACCATATTACCTAATGGATTCAGTAATCATTTTACCAGTTTTCTTTATGTTTTTGTGTTCTTACAAATAATAACAAATAACTATTAGTTTTAGGAGTAATTTTTACACAACCACGTATTTCTACATATGCTTCGAATGTAATTTAATCCAATAATAAACAATGGTTAATATCATGCAATTGCATATGTCTTTTTTGTAGAACCAACCGACATGAACAGACTTACTTTTGTGTTGATTTTTTAGTGAACTAATTTTTTTAATAGAATTAATTAAATACTACTGTTATCTTCTGATACGAAGAGTTCAGATTTCGTAATTCCAAAGACCGAGTATGAGTACCTAACAATACGTTTACCTGCTTTCTTTAAGTTTTTACACTGGATGTATCAAAAATGAAAATTCCTGCTGAACAAGAGGCGCCAAATACTTTAAATAATAAAAATGAACTTTTCTGAAAAAATGAGTCGGGGTCAATCTGTAGTTTTTTCTTCGGTTTTGCATTGGACACATTTCATCAATGGGACATTAGACAATCTAAAATGTTTTACGTGTGTAAGATTTGGAATTGCTCTGTGTGTTAGCAATTAAAAGTTAAAGTTATTCCCTTTTTTTATAAAAAAAATTCAGTAAAGAGTCATATTGCACCCTTAAGTAAATTTTTTTAATCTATAGAACCGATGGTGGTGGCATTAAGACTCCCATGCTGTATGAAGCCCGCAACCTTAGTGCTATCGATGTATGACGTACAGATTTTTCTTAACATTAAAGTGAGGGATACACCCACCAAAAAACCGATGCGTTTTTCTTGCGAAATATCTCTCATATCGCAGGGCACCTTTAAATACCCAACTTTTAGACATTCGTAAGTGTGACGGGTTCCCTCACATACCGAACCAGAAAACGTGACAGTAGCATTTGCAAATAACTAGGGGTAGTCAAAAAGCATCACAATTTCCTCCTCAAACGCACAAAGACATCCTCCCATATCTAGATTTTATACTAATTCATTTGATTGGTAAATTTGAAAATGTTTTGTAACAATTCAACATCTGAGTAGAAAATTATAATGAAATGAACGATAAAAAAACAGATACAAGAAAGAGAATAACTCTTAAAATTAGGTACCGATTCATCATTTAGTTAAGAGTTATCGAGGGATCGAATCATGCACAAACACTTATATGAAAATGTACACAATTGTCATCATTTAAAATAATCTGTAAATTCTTCGAAAAGTAAAAACTAGTTTTTTCACCTACTGTACACAGGATAGAAATGTAATAACCACAGTATCTCTTTATTGTCGTTACGGAAATTTTTATAATAATAACACCAACATCTGAGAGAAAGGGCATTGTTCATTTCCTAGCCAAGGAAAAAATTACAACAAATTTTCCGTTTAAATATTTGGCACTAGTAAGATTTTGGTGTAATCATAAAGCATAAGCAATATAATCGTTAGAGTAAACAATAAAACACTAATTAATAAGTTCCATTCCTCTCTGATACATTTCTATAAAACAACCAATTTTCAATAATGATTGATATGTTGTTTTAAAAAGAGTTTAGGGTTAAATACCTGAAAGTTGATATAACGATTTATAAATCGATCTCGGCATTCATCAGTTAGCTGACTCAGTGTCCAATCGTCCTTGAATGGTACAATATCAGGAAATACGGAATCATTATTCATGAAATGAACAATACATTTTGTATTATCTTTATCTTTTGCTAACTCCTAGAATATAAGAAAAAAGGAAAAGGATAAACATGTAAAAAAGATTATTCGACCCACATACATATATTTAAAAGATGCACACCAATATTTATGTAACTTACCTCCAGAATCAAATAGTTGTCAGGGAGATCATTGTCTAGCACAATGACTTCACAGAGGTTACAAACAGCTTTGAGTATGGAGTGATCAAATACTTCAAGCGTTAAATCGCTCAGATACGTCCATTTGCTCGGCAGTTTGTTATCGATTTCGTTAGCTGCAAAAACCTGCTCGCAGAATATAACATGATACTCTTTGACTTGGTAATGAATATATATTGTTAAACAAGTTTATTTATTTTCAATAAATTAAAATAATTATCTTTATTATAGAGAATGAATTGATAAAAATATTCGAGATCTATTCCAAACATTTAACAAAACATATATCATGTTAATTCTTCCTAGGACAACGCTAATACGACGTAAAATATTGAACGAAAAATACAGGTGAGACTGTAAATATTAAAAACATATTCATATCGCCCAATACAATGACCTTCTTTCCGCCAATAGAAGAGTTAATTACTCCCAAGTTCTTTTACTAATGTTTATGAAATTTCAAACGATAATCTTTCGTCTTCAAGCAAGTGAAATTCTTGTCTCAACTATTCTTGTCATACAAGTGAAAGAAATACCTTTTCCAACACCTGCAAGAGCTTCGCCACCCGCACACCTGCTGGTACTCCTTCCACCGACACGTGCAGGCGCTGTGAAGATTGACCCAGCAGAACCTTCTGAAGAGCCTCCTGCAATTTTTCACAATGTTCTTCGGCAAATTGCAGACGGTTAGTCTTGCTCCAAGCTTGTCTCTGTAGTTCGGCCCCCACTGCCCGCTCCAGTAACCCTGAAGCACTTCCAAGACATTCTCCACTGTTGTTCTTTGCCCAGGTTTCGACTTCCTAATGGAACCACCGATAAAAGTATTAGAGACATGCAACAATAAGCAAACCCTCACCGGGGAGAGAGAAAGATTCGTTCTGTTGCAAATGAGGATATATGTTTTATTAAAGCATATGGAATATTCTGATACAAAAAAACAAAAAAAAGTTATATCATCAGAATTAATAATTGTTTCCTAAAACTAGAGCAATGTAAGAAAAAAATAATTTGCTTAAAATATATGTTACATTTTTAAAAATCACACGGTCATTTTAAATACAGCGTGATCGCCAGCTTAAAACCACCCTTCATAATATTACGCAGAACTTGTTTGGCCATGTGATGAGGTAGTGGTTTTTCATCACTCTCTGGATCTCGCAAAGAATTAAGTCGTCCAACTTGGAGACGTGCGCCTGTTCGTGGAACACACGCAGCCGAGGGAGGAACTGTTCACTGTTGAGTTTCCCTCGAGCGTCGTCTCCAAACAAGTTCCACACCTGATGCAAAATTAAACACAGGATGTATATGAACAATAGAATACAAAATACTCCAGCATTGACTTAGCTAATACGAATTGATGCAACGATACAAGGAACAGTTTAATTTGCAGGCCTCTTTGGGCCTCTTTGGGCCTCTTAATGGCCTCTAAGGCTTTTTTATGGCCTCTACAGGCCTCTTTGGGCCTCTTATATGCCTCTACGGGCCTTTTTATGGCCTCTACAGGCCTCTTCATGGCCTGTACGTGCCTCTACATGGCCTCTACAGGCCTCCTTGGGCCTCTTTATGGCCTCTACAGGCCTCTTAATGGCCTCTACAGTCCTCTAAGGGCCTCTTTATGGCTCTTTCTGCCCTCTTTGGGCATTTTAATTGCCTCTAAGGGCCTCTTAACAGCCTCTAAAGGCCTCTTCAAGGCCTTTACACGCATCTTTGGGCTTCTTAATGGCCTCTAACGGCCTCTTAATGACCTCTAAGGGCCTTTTAATGGCCTCTAAGGACCCTTTTATGGCCTCTACAGGCCTTTTTGGGCCTATACAGGCCTCTTTAGGCCTCATAAAGGCATCTAAGTGTCCCTTTATGGCCTCTACAAGCTTCTTTGGGCATCTCTTTGGCCTGTAAAGGCCTCTTAATGTCCTCTAAGGGCCTCTTAATGGCCTCTTAATGGCCTCTTAATGGCCTCTTAGAGCTTCTTTATGGCCTCAAAGGGCTTCCTAGTGGCCTCTAAGGGCCTCTTAATGCCCTCTATGGGTCTCTTTATGGCCTCTACAGGCCTGTTTGGGCCTTTTAATGGCCTCTAAGGGTCTCTTAATGTCCTCTAAGGGCTTCTTTATGGCCTCTAAGGGCCACTTTATGGCCTCTACAGGCCTCTTGATGCCTCTGCAGCCCTTTTTCGGCCTCCTAATGGCCTCTACGATCTTCTCTATGGTCTCTACAGGCCTCTTTAGGCCTCTTTATGGCGTCTACAGGACTCTAAATGGCCTCTAAGTGTCTCTTAATAACCTCTAAAAGCCTCTTAATGGCCTCTACAGGCCTCTTTATGGCCTCTACAGGACGTTTTGGGCCTCTTAATGGCTTCTAAGGGCCTCTTAATGGACTTTGAAGGCCTCTTTAGATTTCTTAATTACCTCTACAGGCCACCTAATGGCCTCTACAGGTCTCTTTAGGCCTCTGAATGGCGTCTAAGGGCCATTTATGGCCTCTACAGGCCTCTTTTGGCCTCTCAATGGCCACTAAGGGCCTTTTAATGGCCTCTAAGGGCCTCTATATGGCTTTTAACGGTCTCTTAATGCCCTCTATGGGCCTCTTTATGGCCTCTACAGGCCACATTGGGACTCTTAATGGCCTCTGACGGCCTCTTATTGGCCTCTAAAGTCCTCTTTTTGGCCTATACAGGTCTCTTTGGGCCTCTTTATGGCATCTACTGGCCTCTTTATGGCCTCTTTATGGCCTCTTTAGGACTCTTTAGGCCTCTTAATGGCCTCTAAGGGCCTTTTTATGGCCTCTAAGGGCGTCTTTATGGCCTCTAAGCGCGTCTTTATGGCCACTACAGGCCGCTTTGTGTCTTTTTTTGCCTCTACAGGCCACTAATGGCCTCTACAGGCCTCATTAAGCCTCTATATGGCCTCTAATGGCCTTTTTATGGCTTCTACGGGCCTCTTTAGGCTTCTTAATGACCACAAATGCCACTTAATGGCCTTTAAGGTCCTCTTAATGCCCATTAGGGGCCTCTTTATGGCCTCTACAGGCCTTTTTGGACTTCTTAATGGACTCTAAGGGCATCTTAATGGCCTCTAAGGCCTCATAATGGCCTCTAAGGGTCACTATATGGCCTCTAGTGGCCTCTTTGGGCCTCTACAGGCCTCTTTAGGCCTCTTAATGGCCTCTAAGGGCCTCTTAATGGCTTTTACAGGCTTTTTTAGGCCTCTTTATAACCTCTAAGGGCCTTATTATGGCCTCTACAGGCCTCTTAGTGCCTCTGATTGGCCTCTTAGGGCCTGTTAATGGCCTGTAAGGGCCTTTTTACGGCCTCTACAGGCCTATTTGGGTCTCTTAATGGCTTCTAAGGGCCGCTTTATGGCCTCTACAAGCCTCTAAATAACCTCTACAGGCCTATATAGACCTCTTAATGGCCTCTAAGGGCCTCTTTATGGCCTCTTAAGGCTTCTTTGGGCCTCTTAATGGCCTATAATGGCTTCTTTATGGCCGCTAAGGGCCTCTTTAGTGCCTCTACTGGCCTCTTTATGGCCTTTACAGGATTCTTTGGGCCTCTTAATGGCCTCTAAGGGTCTCTTTGGGCCTCTTCATGGCCTCTACGGGCTTCTCTATGGCCTCTACAGGCTTCTTTGGGCCTCTTCATGGCTTCTAAGGGCCTCTTTATGGCCTCTACAGGCCTCTTTGGGCCTCTTAATGGCATCTATGTGCATCTTAATGGCCACTAAGGGCCTCATTATGGCCCCTAAAGGCCTCTTTATGGCCACAACGGGCACCTTTATGGCCTCTACAGCCTCTACAGCCTCTTTACGCCACTTAATGGCTTCTACAGGCCTCGTAATGGCCTTTACAGGCCTCTATAGGCCTCTTAATCGCCTCTAAATGCCTCTTTATGGCCTCTGCAGGCCTCTTTGGGACTTTTGATGGCCACTCGGGGCCTCTTAATGGTCTCTAAGAGCCTCTTAATGCCTTCTCTAGGCCCCTTTATGGCCTCTACAAGTCTTTGGGCCTCTTAATGGCCTCTAAGGGCCTCTTAAAGGCCACTAAGTGCCTCTTTTTGGCTTCCACAGGTCTCTTTGGGCCTGTTTATGGCATCTACAGGCCACTTAATGGCCCTTACAGGCCTCTTTAGACCTCGTAATAGCCTCTAAATGGCTCTTTATGGCCTCTACAGTCCTCTTTGGACCTGTTAATGGCCTCTAAGTGCCTCTTAATGGCCTCTAAGGGCTTCTTTATTGCCTCTAGAGGCCTCTTTGGGTCTCTTTATGGCCTCAACAGGCCTCTTAATTGCCTCTACTGGCTACTTTGGGACTCTTAATGCCCTTTAAGGGCCTATTTAAGGCCTCTACAGTCCTCTTTAGGCCTTTTAATGGCCTCTAAGGGCCTCTTCATTGCCTCTAAAGGCCACTAAATGGCCTCTAAGGGCACCTTTATGGCCTCTTTGGGCCTCATAATGACCTCTAAGGGCCTCTTAATGGCCTCAAAGGGCCTCTTTATAGCCTCTACAGGCCTTTTTGGGCCTCTTAATGGCCTCTAAAGGATTCTTAATGGCCTCTAAGTGCCTTTTTTGCCTTCTAATGGCCTCTAAGTGCCTCTTAATGGCCTCTAAGGGCCACTTAATGGCCTCTATTGGCCTCTTTGTGCCTTTTTATGGCCTCAACAGGCCCCTTAATGTCCTCTATTGGCCTGTTTAGGCCCTTTAATTGCCTCTAAGGGCCTCATTATGGTTTCTAAAGACCTCTTTGGGCCTCTTAATGGCCTCTAAGGGCCCTAATGGCCTCTAAAGGCCTCTTTATGTCCTGGAAGGGCCCCTTTATGGCCTCTACTGGCCTTTTTATGGCCTCTACAGGACTTTTATGGCCACTTAATGGCATCTAAGGTCCTCTTTCGGCCTCTTCATGGCACCTACGGACTTCTCTATGGCCTCTACAGGCCTCTTTGGGTCTCTTAATTGCCTCTACATGCCTCTTAATGGCCTCTACATGCTTCTTTATGCCTCTTAATGGCCTCTAAAAACATGTTTATGCTTTCTACAGGTCTCTTTGGTCCTCTTAATGGCTTCTAAGTGCCTCTTAGTGGTCTCTAAGGGCCTCTTCATGGCCTCTACAGGCCTCTCTCGGCCTCTTAATGGCCTCTAAGAGCCTTTTAATGGCCTTTAAGGGTCTTTTTATGGCCTCTAAGGGCCATTTTATGGCCTCTACAGGCCTCTTTGTGCCTCTTTATGGCCTCGAGAGGCCACTTAATGGCTTTTACTGACCTTTTTAAGCCTCTTAATGGCCTCTAAATGCCTCTTTATGGCATCTACAGGCCTCTTTGGGCCACTTAATGGCCTCAACAGGGCTCGTAATTGCCTCTACAGGCCTCTTTAAGCCTCTTAATGGCATCTAAGGGCCACCTAATGGCCTCTATAAACCTCTTTATGGCCTGTACAGGCCTCTTTGGACCTCTTTATGGCCTCAACAGGCCTCTTAATGTCCTCTATTGGCCTGTTTAGGCCCTTTAATTGCCTCTAAGGGCCTCATTATGGTTTCTAAAGACCTCTTTGGGCCTCTTAATGGCCTCTAAGGGCCCTAATGGCCTCTAAAGGCCTCTTTATGTCCTGGAAGGGCCTCTTTATGGCCTCTACTGGCCTTTTTATGGCCTCTACAGGACTTTTATGGCCACTTAATGGCATCTAAGGTCCTCTTTCGGCCTCTTCATGGCACCTACGGACTTCTCTATGGCCTCTACAGGCCTCTTTGGGTCTCTTAATTGCCTCTACATGCCTCTTAATGGCCTCTACATGCTTCTTTATGCCTCTTAATGGCCTCTAAAAACATGTTTATGCTTTCTACAGGTCTCTTTGGTCCTCTTAATGGCTTCTAAGTGCCTCTTAGTGGTCTCTAAGGGCCTCTTCATGGCCTCTACAGGCCTCTCTCGGCCTCTTAATGGCCTCTAAGAGCCTTTTAATGGCCTTTAAGGGTCTTTTTATGGCCTCTAAGGGCCATTTTATGGCCTCTACAGGCCTCTTTGTGCCTCTTTATGGCCTCGAGAGGCCACTTAATGGCTTTTACTGACCTTTTTAAGCCTCTTAATGGCCTCTAAATGCCTCTTTATGGCATCTACAGGCCTCTTTGGGCCACTTAATGGCCTCAACAGGGCTCGTAATTGCCTCTACAGGCCTCTTTAAGCCTCTTAATGGCATCTAAGGGCCACCTAATGGCCTCTATAAACCTCTTTATGGCCTGTACAGGCCTCTTTGGACCTCTTTATGGCCTCAACAGGCCTCTTAATGTCCTCTATTGGCCTGTTTAGGCCCTTTAATTGCCTCTAAGGGCCTCATTATGGTTTCTAAAGACCTCTTTGGGCCTCTTAATGGCCTCTAAGGGCCCTAATGGCCTCTAAAGGCCTCTTTATGTCCTGGAAGGGCCTCTTTATGGCCTCTACTGGCCTTTTTATGGCCTCTACAGGACTTTTATGGCCACTTAATGGCATCTAAGGTCCTCTTTCGGCCTCTTCATGGCACCTACGGACTTCTCTATGGCCTCTACAGGCCTCTTTGGGTCTCTTAATTGCCTCTACATGCCTCTTAATGGCCTCTACATGCTTCTTTATGCCTCTTAATGGCCTAAAACATATTTATGCTTTCTACAGGTCTCTTTGGTCCTCTTAATGGCTTCTAAGTGCCTCTTAATGGCCTCTACAGGCCTCTTAATTGCCTCTACAGGCCTCTTTAGGCCTCTTAATGGTTCCTAAGGGCCTGTTTATGGTCTCTACAGGCCTCTTTCGGTCTCTTAATGGCTTCTAAGGGCGTCTTAATGGCGTCTAAAAGCCTATTTTTGACCTTTAAGTGCCTCTTTATGGCCTCTACAGGTATCTTTGGGCCTCTTTATGGCTTCTACAGGCCACTTAATGGCCCTTACAGGCCTCTTTAGACCTCGTAATAGCCTCTAAATAGCTCTTTATGGCCTCTACAGTCCTCTTTGGACCTGTTAATGGCTTCTAAGTGCCACTTAATGGCCTCTAAGGGCGTCTTTATTGCCTCTAGAGGCCCCTTTGGGTCTCTTTATGAACTCAACAGGTCTCTTAATTGCCTCTACTGGCTTCTTTGGGACTCATAATGGCCTTTAAATGCCTCTTAATGGCCTCTATCGGCCTCTTTATCGCCTCTACAGTGTTCTTTGGGTCTCTACAGGCCTCTTTCGGCCTCTTAATGGCCTTTAAGGGCGTATTTATGGCCTCTACAGTCCTCTTTGGGCCTTTTAATGGCCTCTATGGGCCTCTTCATAGCCTCTAAAGGCCCCTAAATGGCCTCTAAGGGTACCTTTATGGCCTCTTTGGGCCTCTTAATGGCCTCTAAGGGACTCTTAATGGGCTCTAAGTGCCTTTTTTGGGCCTCTTAATGGCCTCTAAGTGCCTCTTAATGGCCTCTAATGGCCTCTTAAGGGCCTCTTTGGGCCTCTTCATGGCCTCTACGGGCTTCTCTATGGCCTCTACACGTCTCTTTGGGTCTCTTAATTGCCTCTACATTCCTCTTAATGAACTCTACATGCTTCTTTATGCCTCTTAATAGCTACTAAAGGCCTGTTTATGGCCTCTACAGGCCTCTTTGGTCCCCTTAATGGCCTCTACAAGCCTTTAATGGTCTCTAAGGGCTTCTTTATGGCTTCTAAAGACCTCTTTGTGCCTCTTAATGGCTTCTAAGGGCCTCTTAATGGCCTCTAAAGGCCTTTTTATGGCCTGCAAGGGCCCCTTTATGGCCTCTACTGGCCTTTTTATGGCCTCTACAGGATTTTTATGGCCGCTTAATGGCATCTAGGGTCCTCTTTTGGCCTTTTAATGCCTTATAAGGGCCTCTTTATGGCCTCTACAGGCTTCTTTGGGCCTCTTAAAGACCTCTAAGGGCCTCCTAATGGCCTCTAACGGCCTTTTTATGGCCTTTACAGGCCTCTTTGTGCCTCTTTATGGCCAATAAAGGCCTCTTAATGGCCTCTAAAGGCCACTTTAGGCCTCTTAATGGTCTCTAAGGGCCTCTTTTTGGCCTATACAGGCCTCTTTGGGCATTTTAATTGTCTCTAAGGGCCTCTTAATGGCCTCTAAAGGCGTCTTTATGGCTTCTAAGGGCCTTTTTATGGCCTCTAAAGGCCTCTTAATGTCTCTGCAGCCCTCTTTAGGCTTCTTTATGGCCTCTACGGTCTTCTCTATAGCCTCTACAGGCCTCTTTGGGCCTCTTAATGCCCTATAAGTGCCTCTTTATGGCCTCTACAGGCCTCTTAATGGCCTCTACAGGCCTCTTTAGCCCTCTTAATGACCACTAAGGGCCTCTTTATGGCCACTACAGTTCTCTTTGGGCCTCTTAATGGCCTCTAAGAGCCTCTTTATGGCCTCTACAGGCCCTTTTGAGCCTCCTTATGGCCTCTACAGACCTCTTACTGGCCTCTACAAGCCTCTTAATGGCCTCTAAGATCCTCTTTATGGCCTCTACAGGCCTCTTTGGGCCTCTTAATGGCCTCTACAGGCCTTATTTATGGCCTCTACAGGCCTCTTTAGGCCTCTTAATGGCCTCTAAGGGACTTTTTATGGCCTTTAAAGTCCTCTTTATGGCCTCTACGGGCCTTTAAATGGCCTCTGAGGGCCCCTTTGTGGCCTCTACATGCATCTTTGGGTCTCTTAATAGCCTCTAAGGGCCTCTTAATGGCCTCTAAGGGCCTCTTTATGGTCTCTAAGGGCCTCTTAGTGGCCTCTAAGGGCTTCTTAATGCCCTCTAAGGGCCTCTTTATGGCCTCTACAGGTCTCTTTGGGCCTCTTAATGGCTACTAATGGCCTCTTAAAGCTCTCTAAGGGCCTCTTTATGGCCTCTACAGGCCTCATTGGGCCTCTTAATGGCGTCTAAGGGCCTCCTAATGGCTTCTAAGGGGCTTTTTATGGCCCCTACAGGCGTCTTTGGGCCTTTTAATGGCCTCTAAGGGCATCTTAATGGCCTCTAAGGGCCTCTTCATGGCCTCTACAAGCCTCTTAATGGCATCTACAGGCCTCTTTAGGCCTCTTAATGCCCTCTAAGGGCCTGTTTATGGTCTCTACAGGCTTCTTTGGGCCTCTTTATGGTCTCTACTGGCCACTTAATGGCCTCTACAGGCCTCTTTATGCCTCTTAATGGCCTGTAAGTGCCTTTTTATGGCCTATACAGGCCTTTTTGGGCCTCTTAATGGCCTCTAAGGGCCACTTAATGCCTTCTAAGTGCCTCTTTATGGCCTTTATGGTACTTATAATTAATATTTGATTAGATATCGCTTCCTTTGTTCATAAAATTGTTATATTTTATTATCTTAGTGTTTTTATAATAAAAAACGAGTCCATTACACAAACACAAAAAGAGAGAGAGAGAGAGGGGAATCGAATTGACGGACGCTTGTACTTACGATTAATATTTAAGTAGATATATCTTCCTTTTTTCATATATTTATTATATTTTATTATCTAATTGTTTTTAGAATTAAAACAAGACCATTTTACGGATAGAGAGAGAGAGGGGGGGGAATGATATTAAGGGACTTTTGTACTTATGATTTATTTTTGAGTAGATATCGTTTGCTTTGTTTATATATTAATTTAATTTTATTATTTTAGTGTTTTTGTAATAAATAACGAGTTCATTCCACGGACACAGAGAGAGAGGGGGGAATGGAATTAAGGGACTCTTTTACTTATGATTTATTTTTGCGTAGATATCGCTTACTTTGGTCATATATTTATTATATATTATCTTAGTGGTTTTTTATATAAAAACGAGTTTTTTCCACAGAGAGAGAGAGAGAGAGAGAGAGAGAGGGGGGGGAAGGAATTGAAACACGCTTGTACTTATGATTCATATTTGAGCAGATATCGCTTACTTTATTCTTATATTTATTAATTTTTTTATCTTAGTTTTTTAAATTAAAAACGAGACTTTTCCACAGACGTTGAGAAAGGGGGAAGGGAATGGAGGAATACTTGTCTTTATGATTGATACTTAAGTAGATATCGCTTCCTTCGTTCATATATTTGTTATATTTAATTATCTTAGGGTTTTTGTAATTTTAAACGAAACCATTCCACGGACAGAGAGACAGGTGTATGATAGAATTACGAATGATAGTATTAATCATTCCACAATTATATACTTATTAAATTATTCATTTATTGAATTATTTACAATCGCATCATAGTCATCATCACACTTCGTTTGTTGTTGGGTATTTTTTTAAATATTAAAAATTAAAAAAAACGGTAAGCAATATGCACTTAAATCGAAATATAAGCAGTCGTATGCGCTCCCTCTTTGACCTTATGAAAATTCATATATTTTTGTATTATATCGTCTTAGAATTCTTATTAATAAAAACGAGACCATAATACAAAGACAGACAGAGAAAGAGGGAGCAGGGGGAACAAAGAGTAGCTAGTAGTCATCTGAATAATATTTGAGTAGACATTGCTCCCTGTTTTCATATATTTATTGTATTTTATTGTCTTAGAATTCTTATTAATAAAAACAATATTACAAAAACATAGAGAGAGAGAGAGAGCAGTGGGTACGAGGAGTCGCTAGTAGTCACCTGAATAATATTTGAGTAGATAATAGTTTTCATATATTTATGATATTATATTGTCTTAGATATCTTATGAGTATTTTAAAATTACTAAAAACGATAAGAGAAATTTACTCAGATAATATATAGAATAGTAAAAGTGTCTTCTTCCTCCTCCCCCCGCTCTCTCTCTGTAAAATAGTGTCGTGTTTTATTTAAAAAACTTTAATGTATTGAAAATTTTAGAATAATGTACAAAAGTAAGCTATATTTACTCAGACAATTAAGAGATTAATAAGAGCAACTTCTCCCTCTCCCCTTTCTCTCTCTGTAAAATAGTTTCGTGTTTTTTTGATTATTAATAAGATTAGAACTAGTGTCGTTTCTCTGTTTCTCTCTCTTATTTCTGTAATAATCACGTGTTTTTTTAGAATTCTTTATGATAATAAAAAATTTTAATTTCATTAAACAGATAGCGATATTTGCACAGATAATAATAAAATTAGTACGAGCTTCTTTTTCTCTTTCTCTCGTTGTGGAATAGTTCCTTGTTTTGTTTTAAAAATTTAAGTAATAAAAGAATTACGAATAGAAGAACACAGTTAGTGATATCTCTTCAAATATCAATAAGATTAGTACTAGTGTCGTTTCTCTGTCTCTCTTTCTCTCTCTCTCTCTCTCGTTGGAACAATATCGTGTTTTTTTAGAATGCTTTAAGATATTAAAAAAATTTAATATAATTTACAGAGATAATAATAAGATTAGTACGACCTTTTTTTTCTTTCTCTTGTTGTGGACGACTTTTGTTTTATTTAAAAAATTAAGAAAATAAGAAAATTACGAATAGAAGGACACAGATTTTTAATGATATACAAGTGCCGTGGACACGAGCTACTAGAGACAGTCCTTCTAAGCTGTAAACAGAATTATTACACTTATATCTTCTTCTTGCATATCATTAAAAATCCATTTCTCTTAATTTAATCTTACTTTGATACAAATTTAGCTTTTTTAAGTTATTTTTTGGACCCTAACATGTGCGGTTTAACCATTCTTAATGCAAAACTACTAGGGTTGGGGGCTGTCAAATGGGCTCAAAAGAACATTCTAAAGTTGTGATTGAAAGAAAACAAGTTAAAATGATGATGATTTTTCTTTTGTTCGAATGTCAATTATAAGTTCCAACAATTAAGTTATATTAAGCAATCCTTTGCAAAGTGCACTTCTCACGTTGCATCCGTACGCAGGGATGTGTTTAAAGGACGATCGCTCTTGTAAAACCCTTTGGCGTACGTTTACGCCAATTCACTTCTAGAGAGCAATCCTTTACCAAATGCTTTTGTCACATTGCATCCGTTCGAAAGAACGCGTTTAGAGGGCGATCGCAGTGGATATAGTTTAACGATCGCTATACATCAAATTCAGCTCTAGAAAGCAATCCTTTGCGGAATGCAATGCTCATGAAACACCAAGATAGTGTCACATGATGTGACATCTATACCGCTTTCCGACATACGAATGGAATGTAAGATGTATCCTTGGCAAAGAATTATCCGCCGAACACTTTTCAACTGCGACCGGCCTCTTTGACTTTCGATAAATTGCAATGTAAGATGTGCCCTCGGCAAAGGATTTTCCGCCGAACACTTTTCAACTGTCGAACGTGAGAAGAGCACTCGGTAAAAAATTGCTCTCTAGAACTGAATTGGCGTAAGCGTATGCTTCACACTTTACAAGAGCGAACGCCCTTTAAACACATCCCTGCGTACGGATGCAACATTAGAAGTGCATTCCGCAAAGGATTGTTCTCTAGAACTGAATTGGCGTTTGCGATTGCTAATCACTTTTCAACTGCGATCGACCTTTAAGCACTTCCTTTCGAATGGATGTAATGTGAGAAGAGCACTCGGATTGTTCTCTAGAGCTGAATTGGCTATAGCGACCGCTAAATGTTTTCAACTGCGATCGACCTCTAAGCTATTTCATCTGACTATTCCTCATCAGATAATGTACAACGGACAGTCTCAAAACTTGTTTTTACCATTTGTAACGTATATCTGCTAATGTAGTTTATAGTGACTTATGTATTGTTTGTCTATTTAATAAATGTTAATTTGTTTGTCATCAAAGTGATTCCGAAAAAGAATCATCATTTAATCTGACGATAGCTAGTTGAAACATACTAGTAACCCCTATACTACCCTTATGTTATTGAGCGTTTGGTTATTCGCTCATAACAATTGTTTTGATTGATTTTCGGATACTAATAGCATTGTTACACCGGCAGTAATTTTGTTCATCATAAAATAATGACGAATTGCAAACAATGATATGAAATGACGTAGGAAATTAATGTTATTAATTTTAAGACGATATGAGCGCTAATGACGTACATAGGTGTCTGACGTCAGGGCCTATGTCGTCATTNAGACCAATCCGAGTGCTCTTCTCACATTACATCCATTCGAAAGGAAGCGCGTAAAGGTCGATCGCAGTTGAAAAGTGATTAGCAATCGCAAACGGTAGAGAACAATCATTTGCGGAATGCACTTCTTATGTTGCATCCGTACGCAGGGATGTGTTTAAAGGGCGATCGCTCTTGTTTAAAGGGGCTCGCCCTTTGGCGGATGTTTATGCTAATTCACTTCTACAGTGCAATCCTTTAACGAGTGCTTTTCTCACAATGCATCCGTTCGAAAGAAAGCGTTTAGAGGTCGATCGCAGTTAAAATAGTTGAACGATCGCTTAAACCAATTTAGCTCTAGAAAACAATCCTTTGCAAAGTGCACTTCTCACGTTGCATCCGTACGCAGGGAAGAGTTTAAAGGGCGATCATTGTTGAAAAGAGATTAGCAATCGCTAACGCCAATTCAGTTCTAGAAAGCAATCCTTTTCAAAGTGCACTTCTTACGTTGCATCCGTTGCATCCAATTCAGCTCTAGAGACCAATCCTTTACCGAGTGCTCTTCTCACATTACATCCAGTCCAAAGAAAGCGCCTATAGGTCGATCGCAGTTGAAAAGTGATTAGCAATCGCAAACGCCAATTCAGTTCTAGAGAACAATTCTTTGCGGAATGCACTGCTCATGTTTCATCCGTACGAAGGGATGTGTTTAAGGGGCGATCGCTGTTGTAAAACCCATTGGCGTACGCTTAGGCCAATTTACTTCTAGAAAGCAATCCTTTACCGAGTGCTTTTCTCACATTGCATCTGTTCGAAAGGAAGAGCTTAAAGGTCAGTCGCAGATAAATAGTGTTTAGCGATCGCCAAAGCCAATTAAGTTCTAGAGTCCAATCCTTTACCTAGTGGTCTTCTCACATTGCATCTGGTCGAAAGAAAGCGTTTAGAGGGCGAACGCCGTTAAAATAGTTCAACGATCGCTTAAACAAATTCAGCTCCAGAAACCAATCCTTTGCGAAGTGCACTTCTCACTCGATGTGTTTAAAGGTTGAAAGTGTTATGCCTACGCTTCCGCCAATTCAGTTCTAGAGAGCAATCCTTTGCTAAGTGCACTTTTTNTTTAAAGGGGCTCGCCCTTTGGCGGATGTTTATGCTAATTCACTTCTACAGTGCAATCCTTTAACGAGTGCTTTTCTCACAATGCATCCGTTCGAAAGAAAGCGTTTAGAGGTCGATCGCAGTTAAAATAGTTGAACGATCGCTTAAACCAATTTAGCTCTAGAAAACAATCCTTTGCAAAGTGCACTTCTCACGTTGCATCCGTACGCAGGGAAGAGTTTAAAGGGCGATCATTGTTGAAAAGAGATTAGCAATCGCTAACGCCAATTCAGTTCTAGAAAGCAATCCTTTTCAAAGTGCACTTCTTACGTTGCATCCGTTGCATCCAATTCAGCTCTAGAGACCAATCCTTTACCGAGTGCTCTTCTCACATTACATCCAGTCCAAAGAAAGCGCTAATAGGTCGATCGCAGTTGAAAAGTGATTAGCAATCGCAAACGCCAATTCAGTTCTAGAGAACAATTCTTTGCGGAATGCACTGTTCATGTTGCATCCGTACACAGGGATGTGATTAAAGGGCGATCGCAGTTGTAAAACTCTTTGGCGT
>NNCF01130164.1:46300-58561 GCA_002313205.1 Laupala kohalensis | reverse complement strand
AAACTGATCAGCTATACGTCTTGGAAGATTTATGGATCAATATTTTCTCAATTTAACATACAATGTATTTAAATATTGAAAAAAAACTGAGGAATTGTAAAATCATTCTGTTCAGGAAGCTACCTTTACATTACTGTTTGGCGATAGGATAGACCAAACAATTTCAATATAAGTTACGTTGCCCAAACGAGCGAATGTTTGGGCGTAGAGACCTCTCGTTGAGAACTCTCTTCTTTGCGTATCGGAGGTCATCGCAACGTTCGAATGCGTTCCTATTGAACACAGGAAGAGTCTTGATCCGCAAAGCAAGTGAGGGTTCTTTCTCGTCATATTTTGTATTAGTGATATATTTTACAAACCAGTGTGAATTAAAAATTAATTGGTTTTTCATTATTTGTATAATTATCTAATATTGAACTGAATGGGCTTACTTTCTCAAAACAGGTTTTTTTGTATTCTTCTACTCGTATGGACGTGGAAGTATAATAAGTTGGGTGTCTTCTTAAATATATATCGAACATAAGCTCTATAGGCTTTTGTTGCAGTTTCTCGTGATCTCTTGTGTTTTGTGAATTTATGCAGGTGATATCGTAAAAAATCTCAACAACGCTACGTGAATAGTCAGTTTTGAAACAACTCGCGGTGCATCATGCAGTAATGTATCGATAATCAAGTAATTACTTAATTTGTAAGTACATGAGTTGGATTATTGTGTTCACGTTTTAATGTTTAGTCATGTTGTAAGGTGTTTTTCAGATATTACTGGAATAGTCTGTTTTATTATTCGTCTAGACAATATAAGAAAAAAAAATTTGAGAGACGTAACTGTTATTGAACAAACGTATTCAATATCACACCTGGTAAAAATAATTCTTCTACAAATCAGATATTGTGTTCTAATCCGTACTATCTAATTGCATATTAAGTGTGTGGTGATATAGCTATTACTGCAGCATCTTTATACAGCACCGGATTTACCTTGAGTTGGTACAATTATTTTCGCTGTGGGCACTTTCAATGGAGGTTTTCGTCCCTTACGAACCTTTAATCCTTTGTCATTTTGGAAGCAACAATTTACATTACTTACTGAAAATTTCGATTTACGGACAATAACAGGCTTTTGGTTCTTTCCTTAATAGCTCTTATGCTTGCGAGAAATCTTCTTCCACTACACATCTTATACCCTTTTATAATCTCCACTATTTCAAGAAAATGGGCAGTTTCAAAGATAGCAGAGATCTCACACATTTAATGTTTGTAAATACGTTGAGTATGTTACAGTGCGTAACATAATTGCTGGAAGTACAGTAAGACGTGAATGCATTTACTTTATCTAATGAGACTCCTCTTCTTACAATTTATTTCAAGTTTCCAACAGCCAGTGAAAACTAACAACAAAATAATGTGACATGTACACTTTTAAATCGTGGTGAACCAGGCTCTGGAAGTCTGGAACTGGAGATATAGCAATATTTTAATTATTACGATACTTGTAATCGGCAGTACGTTTGAGAAAAATTAGAATAAAATATCCAAGTAATTGGGCATCAGTTTGCAAAGATTTGATTATTTTTTCTTTCAGATTCATGGCAATAAGTGTTTTAAAATTGAAAAAAAATTTGGAAGTCGTAAAAACATTGATCTCGTCTGAAAGATCACGTACCTTAACCCTTCCACGAATGACATACCAAGAATAATTTATCCCTAAGTTACGTGACCTACTACAGCGAATGTAAGCACTGGGGAAGCCTTCGCGGTAGGTGTAATAAACTTCTTTTCAATTCAATTGACAAGGGCTGTATTTTAACAACAATATATACAATATATATGGCGGAGTTTAATACCCTTGTGTCTTAGAAAGGTCCTAAAATGTACCGTGGGCTGTGACTACTATACCCTAGTATTCACTCTCAATGAACTGAAACTGTATCTAAAATTAGAGGAATTTAAATCTTTCGTTTACGTGGAAGGTAAATGATATCAGTAGCGGAAACAGAAATTAATAAGTGTTAATTTAGCCCGGGGTTGTGTACGGGTGTGCCGATGCGTTGCTGTTCGTGCTGTGGTCCACCGAACGGCTTCTCTTTTGTTCCGGGTATACCACAGGGGTTACCTATCACACATAGAGCCACGCGAAGGGCAAGTTTTCTCCCCGTGTTCCGAAATCTAATGTGGATCCTTGTGCTATTATGGGTAAAGGCCGAGGCGCACTATGTTTGTCTCTACCACCTGTCTGAGACATCCGTTCCTGTTGAACAGCGGTATCTCGGATCAGGTTAGTGTACGTGTCCCGGTAGAAGTGCACTAATGGCGGTTGAACACAGTGGACTATTTGCAATTAGAAAGGTTTCCTCTCAACGGCGGGACCTTTAAAGCCCCTTACGGGGTTCTGTGATCACGTTAGACACGTTTGTCCGTCAGCGTGGGATGAATAACCACCGATGCTCGTTGCAAGGAATCTCCTACTTTCTTCTGAAGGTATGAGGTGCTCGGTTGAGGCCAGGTTTGGGTACAGTATTTTAAGGACCCTCCAACTGAGCTGGGATGGTTTTGACTGGATGTACGAATGTTAAAATTGAAAAAATATAGGGTATATTATAAAGCATTCTTTTTGAGTCGCAGCTCCTGTGCTTTAACCCTGCTGTGAAATGGAAACCGCAAGAATTCGGATCCACGTTACATGGCACATACGAGCGAATGTAAGCGTGGGGGAGGCCTGTGCTGTTTGTTTGATAAACTAAGCTGTAGATCCATTTCAAATCCGTTCTTTCCTTGTCTTTGTAACATCTACATTTGTCGACATGGAAATAATGTGAAACGAATCTAATCGTAAATAGCGTGTTTTGTGTAATATGTAACAGATTTATCAGACTTGGGCTGTACAATGTCATGTCTCCATTTCCAGTAATTTCCAGAGTTTTGTGTAGCTGTGCAGTATGGAGCGTAGCAACTCTCAAAAACTTTGTCCATGAATGGTCAATAGCGCAACCAAATCGCGGCGCCTCTTAGAGTAGAGTCGGATTTTTGTTTTTGTTTGGTTTATTTTAAAAAGTCTTTTTTGGATTTCTGTGTTCAATGTTCTTAATTTTTTATCATGTTTTGTTAAGTGTTGCAGATATTACTGAAAAATGGTTCTTTACTATTTTTCTAGAATATATACTTGTAAAAACTAATATTTGAAAGACGTCTTTTTTATTTAACTTTCGTATTCTTTATCACAAATGGTATACATTATTTATTTAAACATATTACGGATAAACACAGATAATTCTATCTAATTGAAAATTAATTGTGTGGTGATATCGCCTTTACTCTAGCATCTTTTTGAATTATCGGATTTAGCTTGAGTTGGTATAAACATTTTCGCTGAAGGCACGTAAAGTCGATTCCTGGTTCCTAACAAATTTCATATCTGTCTTCGTGATGGAAGCAACAACCTCCATTACTTCCCGTAAAAAAGGTTTATGCGCTTTAACTCGCGTTTCCTTTTCTCCTTAGGAGCACTTAGGATCCCGAAAAATCTTCTACCACTAGACATCTTAGATCCTTTTTACTCTCCATCATTTCAAGGACATTGTCAATTTAAAGGATACCGCAGAAATTACGTATTTAATGTTTGTAAATACGTTAAGTATGTTAAGGTGCGCATAATCTTTTCAGGGGGTACAATAAGGCGTGAATGCATTTGCTTTGTCTGATAAGTCCTCTTTTCTATCATTGTGTTTTAGGTTTGCGACAGCGAGATAATGTGGAGAAATTTGAGAGAAAGTGAAGAACTGAATAATGCGACGTGTACACTTTTGAAGCGTGGTGAAACAGGCATCGGCAGTTTGGGACGGGAGTAATGTTAATTCAAAACCTTTTTTATCTTTTCTAATAGGTGAAGTGTATGGTTTTCATTAAAATCGTGAAAATAGTTTGTCGTTTTGTTCTAGGCGAAGTGTATGCTAAGGAATTAGGTTTTCGTTTTATTCTTTTATTTATATTTTCTTCGATGTGAATAGAAAATGTTGTTTAGGTCGTTAATGAATATTAGTCTATAATATTTCATAAAATTAGGTGAAGCGAGTTTAATCTACGTATTCCTTTCTGGATATTTCTTTAATTAATTCACTTCGATTTTATTCCACTAAAATGAACGAGGGTGTGAGTTTAGATTTCTTCTAATATATGTGACAAAAGATAAAAATCTAAATATTCCGTGTCAGATAATCGGGGATAAGCTTGGATATATTGGAGTATGAGAATAAACTGATCAGCTATACGTCTTGGAACGTTTACGCATCAATTTTGTTCTCAGTTTCAAATACAACGTATTTTAAATTTTTTAAAAAACGTCGGTATTGTAAAATCATTATTCTGTTCAAGAATCTTTGTGCGATAGGATACAGCAAACATTTTAAATTCAAGTTATATGGCACAAACGATCGAATGTTAATTCGTCGATTTGCAATTAGTCCCTTCTATTTGCGTCATGGGCCACCCATTCGCACAGAATGTGTTACAGGATAAGATTCGGAATCTTTCAAACTATCTATTGAAATATTAAGTTCGCGGTGATATCGCCTTTCCTCGAACAACTTTTTAAAGTACAAAATTTAGCTTGGATTGGTATAAACATTTGAGGTGCAGGAACAGAGCCTTCTTGTGCCCTGACGGTGTTTTAATACTTCTATCTTACAGAAGAAACACTCTTTGATGCTTCCCGTATGATTAGATGTATTCGCAATAATTCGTGTTTGGTTCTCTCCTTGTTAGCATTAATGATCTCGAAAAATCTTCTACCACTTGACATCTTATATCCTTTTCAGTCTCTATCATTTCAAGAATATTGTCAGTTTAAAGAATGCCGGAGATCTTACACATTTAATGTTTGTAAATAATTCAAGTATGTTACTGTGCATTTCATATTTACAGGACGTACAATAAGGCGTGAATGCATTAGCGTTATCTGATTAATCTCCTTTTCTATCCGTTTCTTTTAGGTTTGCGACAGTCACATAATTTGGGGAAATTTTACAGACAGTCAACTAATAAATAATGCGCCGTGTACACTTTTGAAGCGTGGTGAACCACACTCCGGGAGTTTGGGACGGGAGACATATCAATTCGAATCCTTTTTTATATTTTTTTGGTAATGTTTATGATTTGCATTGAAATTGTAAAAATGGGCTGTTCTCTCGTTCTTGGCGAACAGTAATAGAAGGAATTAGGGATTGAACAGAAAGCATGTTTTTTTGTTTTATTCTCTCCTTTATAATGTCATCAATGTGAATAGAATACTTTTTATGTACGTCGTCAATGGATATTAGTGTATAATATTTCATAAAATTAGGTGAGGTGAGTTTGAGGGACGTATTCGTTTCTTGATATCTCTTTTATTAATTCACTTTGATTTCACTCTACGCTCCGTTCCACTCCGAAACAGTCCATTGGTTTCGTGCCTATTTCCTGGCCTCCCGGTTCTGGTCACTTCTGCTGGGCGACCACCTTCTTCCTCTTGCAGCCGAGCTTAGGACCGTCCTTGTCGGAGTTAATATATGTGACTAAAGATAAAGTTCTAATTATTCCGTCACAATTAATCGGATGTTCACTTGGATATATTATAGTGAAACGAAAAACTGATCAGCTATACATCTGGGAAGATTTTTCAATAAATTTTTCTCAGTTTAAGATACAACATATTTAAGAATTAAAAAAAAACTGAGGTATTGTAAAATCATTCTGCTGTTCAGGAAGCTACCGTTACATTACTGTTTGGCGATAGGATAGAGCAAACAATTTTAATGTAAGTTACGTATCGGAGGTTGTCGAAACGTCCGAATGCGAAAACTGATAGAAGTGGACTATTGAACCCAGGATAAGTCTTGATCCGCAAAGCAAGTAATAGTTCTTTCTTGTCATATTTTTTATTAGTGATATATTTTACAAACCAGTGTGAATAAAAAATAAATTCGTTTTTCATTATTTGTATAATTACCTAATATTGAACTAAATGGGCTTACTTTCTGAAAACAGTTTTTTTTTTCGTATTCTTCTACTCGTATGGACGTGGAAGTATAATAAATTGCGTGTTTTCTGAAATATATATCGAACATAAGCTCTATAAGTTTTTGTTACAGTTTCGCGTAATCTCTTGTGTTTTGTGAATTTATGCAGGTGATATCGTAAGAAATCTCAACAACGCTCTACGTGAATAGTCAGTTTCGCAAACAACTCGCAAAATGTGGTCGTTGATTACACCTTGTTCAAAACGACCCATCGTGCTTTCCCAACCAGTCCGATCGGCGCCACTGTGAGGGTTGAAATCTCCAGCTATTATGATCAAATTTATTTGTGGGTTCGAATCTATCATGTGTTGTACCGGATTATAGAAATCGTCTTTGGCTGGGTCAAGGTTTGTCTGGTTGGTACGTAGACAGCAACGATGTGGGTTTTGATGGTGCCATTCATGGTGAGCACTACAAGAGGATTGGAGATCGGCTGGAATGCAACGACGCTCTTGACTGCTTGACGGTCAACAATGAATCCGACTCCTCTTTCTCACTTTTTTTTATTTCGGATGCAGAGTGTCATCTGATCGTCGATAAGTGGTGGTTCGACGACCATCTGCCCTGATCCTGTTAGTCGTAGTTCGGATAAACTTGCGATGTCGATTTTGCAGCTTAGTAATTCTTCGGCAATGATTTCCTTTTTGCCGATGTGGTGACCAGTCTGAACGTTCCACGCGGCAATTCGTTTTTTTACTTCCGGAGTGATGATATTTCGGATTCTTTAGTCAGTATTCTACTTTTAGGCAGCATCCTGGTTCCCCAATATTGGCGCATTGGTTGCTTCGGATGCAGTACTATGAAACGAGGAATTTGATCCTGAACAGTTCATTTGATTCGTACCTATTTTCCTTGGTCCCTGTTCTGCTCACTTCGGGAGGGCGAAAACCTTCCTTCTTTTGTAGCTGGGTTAGGTCCAAACTTTGTCTGTATAAGCTTTGTTGCAGTTTTCCGTAATCTCTAGTGTTTTGTGTAAACATGCTTTTGATACATGTTGCCTGTGATCGAGACCGCGCTGATGCACATGTCCTGCTGTGTTCGCTTCACAGGATGCATTTTTTCGCGACAGCTTTGATGTTCCAATACTCGACATTTGGGGAAAATGTTCGTAGTTATCGCAGAGATTGCGTAATAAAGACATTTAGAAATTGCTACTGCAAAGCTATCTTAAAGAATTGTTCATATATGAACGTAATTACATCATTGTTTTGTCTTTTTACGTAGTGCGAGAGAGTGAAGTGGTCGATGTGTCTTTCTTGGCGGTCTGTTATAAACCTTAAAATTTAAAATAAAATGTATCTGTTGTATTTTTCTGTAAAGTAATATTATTAATTGATCACTTGGTTACGCTTATCTTTGGTTTAAATTATATTTGAATAACCTTAATGTTACATCTCTTTAAGACAATTTATAATTTATCGTGGCAAATGAAAGAAAACAATAGCAAAAACTTCGCTTTTGCATTGTGTTATAAATAAAATATATATTCTGATTACACTTCGTTTTATTTCTCAATGTATATTTGTTAAATTAGGTTGCTTTGTAATAAAGATAATCATTATGAATAAATAAAATGAAAAAAATTTGCGCTTAATATTTAGGAATGCGAAAATACAGTTTCCAATGTCGGTGATGTTCAATCTTGCTATATTAATCCATGATTAATTGTTTCAAATAAATTATATTTCGCTTATTCAGCGATTTTTCGTCAGTGCTTAACCTTCTTCGAATGGTGGGCTATTAGTTGTCACAGTCGCAGTACGAGATTCATGATTTTAATTGGTTGAAACTCACACTTTGCATATAAAACTGCACGAAAGAATATAACATGTGTTAAATCCCAAATCTTTCACGCCAGAGTGCAGCGTAGAAAGTAATGTCGCAATTTCTTGTCACTCGAGACTGGACTTTATGGAAATATGCATGCAATTTTGCACCACAAATTGTATCATGTGAAGTGAGCCTATATGATGTGACGTGTGCACTTTTAAAGCATGGTAATCCGGGTACAGGCAGAGAGACACGGGAAAAGTGGATTTCGAAAACTATTTTATATTATCGCATTAGGTCAAGAGTACGATTTACATTCAAATCGAAGGATCGGACTGTTCTTTAATTTAAGACGAAATGATTTTAGTATGGTAACTAATTAATGTTCGAACAGAATTCATGTTCTGACGTTTTATTCTTTTCTTTATATTGTCCTCGATGTGAATCTGTTGCTTTACTGCACGTCGTCAATAGAATGTAAATGAAAAGTACTTCAAGAAAATAAAGGAACCAACCGGCATCACGTTTCAACTACGTATTCCTTCATTTATCCAATATGCAAGTACTACACTCTCTGGTCCACCCAACCAGAGCAGTACTATGCTAAGCCGAGGGTCGTGACCTGATTTTTTTTATATATTTGACAAATGTTCGAAGTGTTAATATTCCGAGTCAAGTATCGGCCTTACGTTTCGGAATAAAAAAGTGAAATATCCAGTTCATCGGCTGTACTTCATGGAGAATTTGTGGAACAATTTTTTCTCAGACCTCAGGGTACTACGTATTTTGTTTTGTATGTTGGAAATCGACTGTGATATATCGGGGCCTGTACTTGAACCCTGTCGCACCGTTACGTTTTAATACAGCGGTAGCGTTTTTTTTCGCAACCATTCCGTTCTATTTGCATCATGGGCCACCTATCCGCACAGAATGTATTAAAGGATAAGATTCGGAATCCTTCGACCTAATCTATTTGAAAAATTAAGTGCCTTTACTCGAACATCTTTTTAAAGTACCAAATTTAGCTTGAATTGTTATAAACATTTGCGCTGCAGACAAAGAGCAGGCACTTAAAGTCGATTCCTGTGGGCTGACAAAGTTTTTCTCTTCTATCTTTCAAAAGAAAGTCTTTGATACTTCCTGTAAGATTCAATGTATTCGCTGTAATTCGCGATTGGTTCTCTCCTTAGTAGCACTTATGATCACAAAAAATATTCTACCACTTGACATCTTATATCCTTTTCAGTCTCTATCATTTCAAGAATATTGTCAGTTTAAAGAATGCCGGAGATCTTACACATTTAATGTTTGTAAATAATTTAAGTATGTTACTGTTCATTTCATATTTACAGGACGTACAATAAAGCGTGAATGCATTAGCGTTATCTGATTAATCTCCTTTTCTATCCGTTTCTTTTAGGTTTGCGACAGTCACTTAATTTGGGGAAATTTCACAGACAGTAAACTAATAAATATTGCCCCGTGTACACTTTTGAAGCGTGGTGAACCAGACTCCGGAAGTTTGGGACAGGAGACATATCAATTCGAATCCTTTTTTATATTTTTTTGATAATGTTTATGATTTGCTTTAAAATTGTATAAATGGGCTGTTCTCTCGTTCTAGGCGAAAAGTAATAGAAGGAATTAGGGTTTGAACAGAAATCATGTTTATTCGTTTTATTCTCTTCTTTATATTGTCCTCAATGCGAATAGAATACTTTTTATGTACGTCGTCAATGGATATTAGTCTATAATATTTCATAAAATTAGGTGAGGCGAGTGTGAGGTACGTATTCCTGTCTTGATATCTCTTCCACTAATTCATTTTGATTTCACTCTACGCTTCGTTCCACGTAACGAGAGCAGCACTAAAATGAACGTGGGTGTGAGCTTGCATTTTTTCTAATATCTTCTCCTTCTTCTTTGATCCTAGCTGGCGGTAGGTCTGGATCGCCTCGTGAGCCCTTACGCTGCAGTGGGCACATCTGGAAAACTTTGAGTTTATTGAGATCCGTCTTGAGCACAGTCTACGTTTCAGATCCATAGAGTAGAATCGGCTAGATCAGCATCCGAAAATTGCCGATATTGGTCAGGATGGAAATGTTGGTTCGCTTCCACAAGCACCACTTTAGAGCAGCGAATGATGCGGCTGTTTCACCGATTCGACTGTGAATCTTCGCTGTGGACGCAACTTTTTTCTGCTCAATCATTGAACCCAGGTATTTGAACTGCTGAACTTGCTCTATCTGGATGCCGTCGAGGTGGACACTGGCCGGAGATCCATGTGTTGTCAGCACCTTCGTCTTGTCAGCGTTTCTCTTCAGGCCATGTGAGAGGGCGGAACGAGCTATCTTGTATACAGTGTCCGTGGCTTCGGCGTCATCTTCAGCCAGCAAGTCACTGTCATCTGTGAACATGAGATCCGTCACAGTGCCATGTTCATCGAACTGGACTTCGTGTCTGCACCCGAAGACTTTCCTCATGATGGCGTCGACTATGATGTTGAAGCGCAGCGGCGAGGCGACGTCTCCCTGGCGGAGTACAGTGCGGAAGGCGAATTCAGTAGACAGCTCGTTACGGATGCGTATTTGGCTCGATCACCCTTTGTTAATTTCTTTTGGGAACTTGTTGACTTTTGGTGGAATGTGCTCCGTCTCCAGCGTTGTCCAAAGTGCTGGCCAGCCGATGCAGTCATACGCGGATCGAAAGTCGATAAAGACGATGACAGTCCGTTTCCCACATCAACTTCGTTCCTCCATCACCATGGGAAGGTTTAATATCTGAACACAGCACCCGTGGCAAGGTCTGAAGCCGGCATTCTTACGGCTCGTTTGTTCGCGATGTGTCTGCAGGCGTGATTGGATTACTTTCATGAAAACGTTCGCAACAATCGCGAGTAGACTGATGCCGCGGTTGATTTGATATTCTCGATTGCCTCCATTCTTGAAGATTGGGAAAAAGATGGCCTTCCGTTCGGCATATATTTTGCAGAAGAAGATGCACTCGGTCGAGAAAAACATCAATGTCAACCTTGATCGATTCTGCGGTGATCCCATCGACACCAGGCGCTTTACCATTTTTAAAGGTCCGGATGACCCTCTTTACCTCCAGGGTCACTTTGTTATCAGACATCGGGGTTCTGGTGCCTTGATAATCTTTTCAGGGGGTACAATAAGGCGTGAATGCATTTGCTTTATCTGATAAGTCACCGACAGTTTGGGACGGGAGTAATGTTAATTCAAAACCTTTTTTATCTTTTCTAATTGGTGAAGTGTATGATTTACATTCAAACCGTGAAATCTCTATTTCCTGACGTTCTATGCGATTAGATTATAGTCCGCTAAGGTACTGTAAATTCATTTTGCTGTTCAGGAAGCTTCCGTCCCTTAACCTTTCCGCAATAATAAAATTAAATGTATTGTCAAAAAACAGTAGAGACTGCGTATGACGACGTGGAAGACCATAAACTAATTTACTCTCCAGAAGCATGCAAGGGACCCCATCAATTCCGATCAAGGGCCCTAAGGCAGAGGCGGATTCAAAAATTTCAGCATAAGTTCCTAGATAAGATAAAAAGTTAGCTGCGAGTTATAATACATATATAATATCAATATGTTTGTGATTTAACGCAAATATGTTTGTAAATTTACATGTACAAGTTATCATTGAACTATAGATTATTTTGAGTATAGTGTTTAAAAATCATAAGAGTTGAAAAAACACTGAATTCACGATTTATTGTTACAATGAACACGCCCTTAGACAATACCTAGAGAACCTGTATAAGAAATCCGCCTCTACCCGAAGGAAAAACGAAGAAAAACCCGGGCCAGGTTGGGGCTACAGAATTAATGTACACAACTGAGCCATACGGCAACACAACCATGCAAGAAAATAGTTTTTGAAATTGTTATAAGTTATTTAAAAAGTGCTACAGCAATGGCGTGATAAAGTACAAGACGAATTGAACTTTTATTAAAATCAATAAATTCTTTTACAGTGTAGAAGCACTGGTGCAGGAGGTAGTTTTTAACTACGGATTTGAAGATATTTAATTTCATAATGTCTTTTATATTCTTGGGCAGGGAATTATATAGAACGAATGATAAGGTCGTTTTTGGCAAAGAGTGGTTGACACTCTAGGGCGATGAATATTATTACTATTGCGAGTATTGTGTTCGTGAACGAGACTGTTTCGTATAAAGCAGGGGTGTTACTTTAGTAATTCAGTCTTAACAAACAAGACCGTTTCATAAATATAAATGCAAGGAAGTGTTAAGATGTGTAATTCCTTGAATAAAGGGTTTACAAGGGTTTTGGGGGTGAGATTTACAAATTATCCGAACTATCCTCTTCTGAATTCTGAAAGTTTGATACTCTGACCGGAATTACCCCAGAAGGTAATGCCGTAACGTAAATGGGAGTACACGTTTGCAAAATA
>NNCF01130164.1:3772-43800 GCA_002313205.1 Laupala kohalensis | reverse complement strand
TTAAATACAGCCTTTTTTGTACTGAGAGAAAGTCCATAATATACCAACAGAAAGTTGCATAACGATCCTTTATGTATGAGGGACATCGTTAATGCCTTTCGAAAATGGTGTAGAGAATTCACAACGATTATGTTTAACAGACAGCAGTTTTTGTACTGAATCAAAGTCCATAATATATCAACAGAAATATGCAGGACAATCCTTTATGTTCGTCTGTTGAAATATGTGTAGGGAATTATCAACGAATTTGTTTCTAAGACCGCCTGTTGGACTGTGAGAAAGTCCATAATATACTAGCAGAAAGTTGCAGGACAATCCTTCATGTTCGTGGGGCAACGTTACATCGTTAATGTCTTTTGAAAATGGTGTAGGGAATTCACAAGCATTTTGTTTAAAAGACAGCCTTTTTTGTACTGTGAGAATGTCCATAATATACCAACAGAAAGTTGCAAGACGATCCTCTATTTTTGAGGGACATCTTTACTGTTTTTTGAAAATGGTGTTTGTAATTCTTAACAAATTTGTTTAAAAGACAGCCTTTTTTGTACTGTGAGAAAGTCCATAATATACCAATAGAAAGATTCAGGACGATCCTCTAAGTTTGAAAGGCATCGTTAATGTCATTTGAAAATGGTGTAGGGAATTCACAACAAATTTGTTTAAAAGACAGCGTTTTTTGTACTGAGGGAGAGTCCATAATATACCTACAGAATGTTGCAGGACGATCCTCTATGTTCGTGGAGCATCGTTAAATCGTTAATGTCTCTTAAGAAGGGTGAAGAGTGTTCACAGCTTTGTTTTTCTTAAATACAGCCTTTTTTGTACTGAGAGAAAGTCCATAATATACCAACAGAAAGTTGCATAACGATCCTTTATGTATAAGGGACATCGTTAATGCCTTTCGAAAATGGTGTAGAGAATTCACAACGATTTTGTTTAATAGACAGCAGTTTTTGTACTGAATCAAAGTCCATAATATATCAACAGAAATATGCAGGACAATCCTTTATGTTCGTCTGTTGAAATATGTGTAGGGAATTATCAACGAATTTGTTTCAAAGACCGCCTGTTGGACTGTGAGAAAGTCCATAATATACTAGCAGAAAGTTGCAGGACAATCCTTCATGATCGTGGGGCAACATTATATCGTTTAAGTGTTTTGAAAAAGGTGTAGGTAATTCACAACGATTTTGTTTAAAAGACAGCCTCTTTTGTACTGTGAGTTAGTCCATAATATACCAACAGAAAGTTGCAAGACGATCCTCAATGTTTAAGGTGCATCGTTAATATCTTTTGAAAATGGTGTAGGGAATTCACAACGATTTTGTATAAAAGACAGCGTTTTTTCTACTGAGAGAAAGTCTATAATATACCACCAGCAATTTGCAGGACAATCCTTCATGTTCATTGGGCAACCTTACATCGTTAAATTCTTTTGAAAATGGTGTAGGGAATTCTCAACAAATTTGTTTAAAAGACATCCTTTTCTGTACTGTGAAAGTCCATAAAATACCAACAGAATGTTGCAGGACGTTCCTCTATGTTTGAGGGACATCGTTAAATCGTTAATGTCTCTTAAAAAGGGTGAAAGGAGTTCACAGCTTTGTTTTTCTTAAATTCAGACTTTTTTGTACTGAGAGAAAGTCCATAATATACCAACAGAAAGTTGCAGGACAATCCTTCATGTTCGTCCATAATATACCAACAGAAAGTTGCAGAACGATCCTCTATGTTCGTGGGGCATCGTTACATCGTTAATGTCTCTTGAAAAGGGTGAAGAGAGTTCACAACGTTTTTTTTTTCAAGACAACGGTTTTTGTACTGAGAGATAATACATATTATAGCAACAGAATACAGAATGACGATCTTTTATGTTCGTGGGGCAACGTTACATCGTTAATGTCTTTTGAAATTGGTGTAGGGAATTCCCAACAAATTGCTTTAAAAAACAGCCTTTATTGTACTGTGATAAAGTCCATAATATACTAACAGAAAGTTGCAGGACGATCCTCTATGTTCGTGGGGCATCGTTAAATCGTTAATGTCTCTTGATAATGGTAAAGAGAGTTCACAACTTTTTTTTTTTAAACAAAGATTTTTGTACAGAGAGAAAAGCCATATTATACCAACAGAATGTTGCATGACGATCTTTTATGTTCGTGGGGCAACGTTACATCGTTAATAAATTTTGAAAATGGTGTAGGGAACATCTCAACGAATTGGTTTAAAAGACAGCCTTTTTTGTACTGAGAGAAAGTCCATAATATACCAGCAGAAAGTTGCAGGACTATATTTTATGTTCGTGGGGCAACGTTACATCGTTAATAACTTTTGAAAATGGTGTAGGGAATTCTCAACGAATTTGTTTAAACGACAGCCTTTTTTGTACTGATAGATAGTCTATAATAAACCATCAGAAAGTTTCAGGACGATCCTCTATGTTCGTGGGGCATCGTTACTTCGTTAATGTCTTCTGAAAATGGTGTAGGGAATTCTCAACGATTTTGTTTAAAAGACAGCCTTTATTTGTACTGAGAGAAAGTCCATAATATAGCAACCGAAAGTTGGAGGACGATCCTTTATGTTCGTGTGGCACCGTTCATTAATAGTGTCTTTTGAAAATGGTGTAGGGAATTCTCAACGATTTTGTTTAAAAGACAGCCTTTATTTGTACTGAGAGAAAGTCCATAATATAGCAACCGAAAGTTGGAGGACGATCCTTTATGTTCGTGTGGCACCGTTCATTAATAGTGTCTTTTGAAAATGGTGTAGGGAATTCTCAACGATTTTGTTTAAAGGACAGTCTTTATTTGTACTGAGAGAAAGTCCATAATATAGCAACCGAAAGTTGGAGGACGATCCTTTATGTTCGTTTGGCACCGTTCATGAATAGTGTCTTTTGAAAATGGTGTAGGGAATTCTCAACGATTTTGTTTAAAAGACAGCCTTTATTTGTACTGAGAGAAAGTCCATAATATAGCAACCGAAAGTTGGAGGACGATCCTTTATGTTCGTGTGGCACCGTTCATTAATAGTGTCTTTTGAAAATGGTGTAGGGAATTCTCAACGATTTTGTTTAAAAGACAGCCTTTATTTGTACTGTGAGAAAGTCCATAATATACCAATAGAAAGATTCAGGACGATCCTCTAAGTTTGAGAGGCATCGTTAATGTCTTTTGAAAATGGTGTACGGAATTCACAACGATTGTGTTAAAAAACAGCCTTCTTTGTACTGAGAGAAAGTCCATAATATACCAACAGAGTGTTGCAGGACGATCCTCTATGTTCGTGGGGCATCGTTAAATCGTTAATGTCTCTTAAGAAGGGTGAAGAGTGTTTACAGCTTTGTTTTTATTAAATACAGCCTTTTTTGTACTGAGAGAAAGTCCATAATATACCAACAGAAAGTTGCATAACGATCCTTTATGTATAAGGGACATCGTTAATGCCTTTCGAAAATGGTGTAGAGAATTCACAACGATTTTGTTTAATAGACAGCAGTTTTTGTACTGAATTAAAGTCCATAATATATCAACAGAAATATGCAGGACAATCCTTTATGTTCGTCTGTTGAAATATGTGTAGGGAATTATCAACGAATTTGTTTCAAAGACCGCCTGTTGGACTGTGAGAAAGTCCATAATATACTAGCAGAAAGTTGCAGGACAATCCTTCATGATCGTGGGGCAACATTATATCGTTTAAGTGTTTTGAAAAAGGTGTAGGTAATTCACAACGATTTTGTTTAAAAGACAGCCTCTTTTGTACTGTGAGTTAGTCCATAATATACCAACAGAAAGTTGCAAGACGATCCTCAATGTTTAAGGTGCATCGTTAATATCTTTTGAAAATGGTGTAGGGAATTCACAACGATTTTGTATAAAAGACAGCGTTTTTTCTACTGAGAGAAAGTCTATAATATACCACCAGCAATTTGCAGGACAATCCTTCATGTTCATGGGGCAACCTTACATCGTTAAATTCTTTTGAAAATGGTGTAGGGAATTCTCAACAAATTTGTTTAAAAGACATCCTTTTCTGTACTGTGAAAGTCCATAAAATACCAACAGAACGTTGCAGGACGTTCCTCTATGTTTGAGGGACATCGTTAAATCGTTAATGTCTCTTAAAAAGGGTGAAAGGAGTTCACAGCTTTGTTTTTCTTAAATTCAGACTTTTTTGTACTGAGAGAAAGTCCATAATATACCAACAGAAAGTTGCAGGACAATCCTTCATGTTCGTCCATAATATACCAACAGAAAGTTGCAGAACGATCCTCTATGTTCGTGAGGCATCGTTACATCGTTAATGTCTCTTGAAAAGGGTGAAGAGAGTTCACAACGTTTTTTTTTTCAAGACTACAGTTTTTGTACTGAGAGAAAATACATATTATAGCAACAGAATACAGCATGACGATCTTTTATGTTCGTGGGGCAACGTTACATCGTTAATGTCTTTTGAAATTGGTGTAGGGAATTCCCAACAAATTGCTTTAAAAAACAGCCTTTATTGTACTGTGATAAAGTCCATAATATACTAACAGAAAGTTGCAGGACGATCCTCTATGTTCGTGGGGCATCGTTAAATCGTTAATGTCTCTTGATAATGGTAAAGAGAGTTCACAACTTTTTTTTTTAAACAAAGATTTTTGTACAGAGAGAAAGGCCATATTATACCAACGGAATGTTGCATAACGATCTTTTATGTTCGTGGGGCAACGTTACATCGTTAATAAATTTTGAAAATGGTGTAGGGAACATCTCAACGAATTTGTTTAAAAGACAGCCTTTTTTGTACTGAGAGAAAGTCCATAATATACCAGCAGAAAGTTGCAGGACAATATTTTATGTTCGTGGGGCAACGTTACATCGTTAATGTCTTTTAAAAATGGTGTAGGGTATTCTCAACGAATTTGTTTAAAAGACAGCCTTTTTTGTACTGAGAAAAAGTTTATAATGTACCAACAGAAAGTTGCAGGACGATCCTCTATGTTCGTGGGGCATCGTTACTTCGTTAATGTCTTCTGAAAATGGTGTAGGGAATTCTCAACGATTTTGTTTAAAGGACAGCCTTTATTTGTACTGAGAGAAAGTCCATAATATAGCAACCGAAAGTTGGAGGACGATCCTTTATGTTCGTGTGGCACCGTTCATTAATAGTGTCTTTTGAAAATGGTGTAGGGAATTCTCAACGATTTTGTTTAAAAGACAGCCTTTATTTGTACTGAGAGAAAGTCCATAATATAGCAACCGAAAGTTGGAGGACGATCCTTTATGTTCGTGTGGCACCGTTCATTAATAGTGTCTTTTGAAAATGGTGTAGGGAATTCTCAACGATTTTGTTTAAAAGACAGCCTTTATTTGTACTGAGAGAAAGTCCATAATATAGCAACCGAAAGTTGGAGGACGATCCTTTATGTTCGTGTGGCACCGTTCATTAATAGTGTCTTTTGAAAATGGTGTAGGGAATTCTCAACGATTTTGTTTAAAAGACAGCCTTTATTTGTACTGAGAGAAAGTCCATAATATAGCAACCGAAAGTTGGAGGACGATCCTTTATGTTCGTGTGGCACCGTTCATTAATAGTGTCTTTTGAAAATGGTGTAGGGAATTCTCAACGATTTTGTTTAAAAGACAGCCTTTATTTGTACTGAGAGAAAGTCCATAATATAGCAACCGAAAGTTGGAGGACGATCCTTTATGTTCGTGTGGCACCGTTCATTAATAGTGTCTTTTGAAAATGGTGTAGGGAATTCTCAACGATTTTGTTTAAAAGACAGCCTTTATTTGTACTGAGAGAAAGTCCATAATATAGCAACCGAAAGTTGGAGGACGATCCTTTATGTTCGTGTGGCACCGTTCATTAATAGTGTCTTTTGAAAATGGTGTAGGGAATTCTCAACGATTTTGTTTAAAAGACAGCCTTTATTTGTACTGAGAGAAAGTCCATAATATAGCAACCGAAAGTTGGAGGACGATCCTTTATGTTCGTGTGGCACCGTTCATTAATAGTGTCTTTTGAAAATGGTGTAGGGAATTCTCAACGATTTTGTTTAAAAGACAGCCTTTATTTGTACTGAGAGAAAGTCCATAATATAGCAACCGAAAGTTGGAGGACGATCCTTTATGTTCGTGTGGCACCGTTCATTAATAGTGTCTTTTGAAAATGGTGTAGGGAATTCTCAACGATTTTGTTTAAAAGACAGCCTTTATTTGTACTGAGAGAAAGTCCATAATATAGCAACCGAAAGTTGGAGGACGATCCTTTATGTTCGTGTGGCACCGTTCATTATTAGTGTCTTTTGAAAATGGAGTAGGGAATTCACAACGATTTTGTTTAAAAGACAGCTGTCAATTCAGATCGTTGCGTCTCTAAAATTCAGTTCTACATGAAATCAGGTCTTTCACTAGGGGTCGGCCAAAGTTAGGAAACAAGTACATCCATTGTGACTAATTTATCCTTATGTTGGATCCAAATATGTACTATTTTTCTACTAGCTCATTATATTTATTAAATATTATGAAAGAAGCAAGTAGGGCAGTGTAACAATTTGATAAGGTTTCTATTTTTTTGACATATTAAAAATCCGAAAATATTATATCAAACGCCTTCGAAACATCAGTAGTATGTTGATTCGACAAAGAAAAACAAATTACTGTGACATTATTACGTGAGATATGAAATTTAATGTGCGCAAATAATCCGGAAGTTATTTGTTATCGTCAAAATAATGTGAACTTTTTTGACGTTTTATCTATAATTCATAAAAATGAGACAGTAATGCATGTAATAACAACTGGATTAGATAGAGAGTTTGTTAGGTCCCAATTATTGTAATATTTTTAAACAAATGACTGTTATTTAGTGAATTAATAGAATGACAGAATTTGTGAGAACATAGAGGGTGCTCAATGAAAAGAATCAAGAAATAAATATTAACTTGTTTTCTTTCTCAAATAACTGGAATGCCATACTTTCATGAAAATACCAGGTTTGTAGTCTGGAAAGGAACGTCCGCTATACTTTATCCGAGAATAGGATGATCCAATCTACGCGAATCTAGACCAAAAGAGAAATGTTAAGTTTCAAGAGAGATTTTAAACCACGTACACCTTCACTTTCTCGAAATGTATTTCTAAAATATCACAAACCCATCATTCTAATTCAGTATTTAGTGTCGTGCTGACGAAGTATTTTGTCATTTACACTATTGTTTATATTAACAAAATAATGAAACAAATTTACTAGATCATACCCGAAGGTAATATATTTTGCTTGATTTATTCCTAAGATAAAATTTTTAAAAAATACTGGCACATCATTAATTTTATGGAACACACTGATTTAATGGATCTGGGGTTTGTTACGAAATGAAGCAACTGCCTAGGAAAGGAAAGTTAACATTCTATCAAAGTTAAAAAACTATGACTGATTATTTTTTATGTATTATGTGTAAAACACGATGTGCTGATTATATATATATATATATATATATATATATATATATATATATATATATATATNATATATATATATATATATATATATATATATATATTCCATATACTCCCTAGATTGAATGTCTAGGGAGTAAATTTATGTAAATCAAAGAAGTAAATTAGTATTGTCCATATACTTGCTAAGTATAATTTTTCGTTCAATTTAGGGAGATAATATGGACAATATTATTAATCTGAAAGTATTTTGATCATTCTAAACAATTAAAGAAACTAGTAATAATATTTTGTTGAAACATCTGCAATTTGTTTAGATAACGTTTAACGTATTAGATAAATGTGGACAGTACAGCGTGGAAAATGTAAATCAAGTACTTATTATATAAGGACGTATGCTAACACATGATTGTCAATTGTACGAATACACTGGCGGATCCAAGGGAGAGGCGAAGAGGGCGATCACTTCTCCCCCAAACTAATACTACGCGGTGTAATGTCTAATTTTGCACATTTAATACTTTTGTTTATTTTTATCTAGGTCTATTTATTGACCTGTAACAATGACTGCTACTTGACGTGTTCCGTTATTTAAAAAAAACATTTACAGTATATCGTAATTTAGCAGAAAGCGAAAATTTTGTTTTGAGCACGCTACCCTGTTTTTTGTTTTTACCCCCTCCCCAAAAAATATCTTGGATCCGCCTCAGTTTTAAAGTGGTATCTATGTACATTTTTAGTGTTGCTCTGCAACTTACACTTTTAAGTTTATAAAGGAAATATTTATAAAAATCTTCTGAATAATGAAATAGTATTATAACGTTCATGATCTCTACTATGAGAGGGTGAAGCCGTACTGTAAAAATGAAGTCATTGGAATGTAACGAAGATGTTATTAGCTTTCAATAAACATGTTTATGCATATTTGTTAGTCTGTTTCTTTATAATTATATTATAAAACATGAAAATATTTAAAATTTACAGAAGGAAGTGTCTCAGATTGTCCATAGCAAAAGAAAATATAATTAGGGGTACATATTGTCTCGTGCGCAATTGCGGTACTGCGCAGGACTGTTGCCGTATGGAGATTGTGTTCATACGTAGTGTTCACTGGTTTTGTTTCTAAAACAGGAGAAAAAGGGGGTATATGTTGGAGAATGTTGTTACAGTTATGTTACAGTTACGAACAAGTGTCATCGTTATGTTTCGTAGATGCCATATACACAACACGAAGTTCGTTTTTTATACGTGTACATGTGTTAATTCAGAGCTAACACAATTCGTCAATATAAATGTTACTATTTCATCATTTGTTATAAACGCTAAATAATGAAGACACGATATATTCGATTTGATTACCTGTGCTATGTGTAATGCAATTGATTTTTCAACAAGACACAAAAGTACACACATTTTTGTTTTGTTTTAGTTCTCCTGTTGTTTTTACACATGAAGTAGGTAAGTCTTATAAGTAGATATGGCGAATTATATAAGCTTAAAACGCGCCTACATTTTACTGTATGGTGCATCGTACATAGAAAGACGTGACTGAAGAAAGAATAGGTAAAGAAATTAGGGACAAAAGTTTTAAAAATAAATTTTAATTAAATATATTCTTCGAAACAAAACCAGGAAATACAACATTTTACTCTTCCAAAAAGAACTCAAATTAAATTTCTTTCTTCGAAAAAGTTATTATTACGATTTGGATTCTCGAGACAAAAGAGCACAAGGTAGCATCTTTTTATATAACTACAAAAAAGGATTTCACAAATCAGAAGAGAACGAGAGAAGCTTCTTTGGTGCAAGACACGTGTAAGTATAATAGGAATACATGCACGTATTCTGGTGCTCGGCAAAGTTACCCCTAGTACGTAACGCCGGATATCTGATGGGCGAACGCTCAGTTCAAAGGGAACATACCTTCTAACACACTCGCTAGAGCGCTTCGTTACTGAAGTCTGTAAGCTATGTTTATATCCCTTGCTCAGTCAGGTTAAACTTCCCTGGCGGCGTCAGAATATTATCTGAGATCAGTGGCGGCGAATAGGGGAGGGGGCGTGGGGGGAATCAGCCACCACCGCTTTTTTAAAGGAGAAATAAACAAATCTTTTTAATCGTCTAAAACTGGGAATGATAAAAAAATTACACCATCCTTGATGTGGTAAACACTAATTGTCTTTTTTATTTATTTCATTATTTAATGAATCATACTTAATGAAAATGTGCAGAAATGTCATGTTAATGAAAATTGTAAAATATAATTTTTGTCCCCCCACTTCTGATTCTCAATCGCCGCTACTGTGCGTGTTCGCTATCTCTTCCCTGATAATATTGAGAACAATTAGATCGGTGAAGATGTTCCTGATGTTATTTATTCACAATAAGTCCAGGAGTCTACCAATTACATAACTTTTTTATATTGGTGGATGAGAATAATTACGAGTCTGCTTAGTGACCAGAGTCGAGGAAAACCATTACGGAGTGAACATCGCACGAATACACAGCAAGATGGACTTGACTCATTCATGAACCAAACAGAGAATAATTTTATCACTTCAACATCTCGAAATAAACATACAATAAATACACATTTAAAACTTCGGACATTTTACAACATTTTGAATGATAAACACTCAAAAAAACTTCCTTTGAGTCCGCTGATTCATTTATAAAAACTTATGATTTTCTCTTCATTCAATAATACGACAGCCGACATCTTTGTAACCCGAGAGGAGGCATCACAAACTGGCCGTCATTTCATTACACAACAGTTTTGGCGCATATTATCAGTGAGCCTGAACTGAGAGGTTTTGATTGGCCTGCCGGCCTAGTAGCGCAATAAATAAAGCTAACAGAAAAATAAATCATTTCATTAAACGCCAAACCAAGTGCAATCGAAAGTCAATTTTCAATAATTCTCCGATGAAGTAGTTGCGCCAAATAATAGGCTAAGAAGCGTAGTTCATCGAAAAGTAGGTGAAGTATGAAAAAAAATTCCCCCCTCTTTTCATTTATAACAGTGATACATAGGAATGTGTATTGCAGATCTTGACGACCGTGGAGAGGAAGATACTCACACGATTCGCATGTCATTACGTGGTGGGTAGCTCACTTTCGCGCACGGTGTCCCAAATCACCGAAAGCACGGTTTTACTCCAGAATAAGTGATAAAACTTTCAAGAATTCAATATTTTAAAAAATCACAATTGTATTGGAGGGCATTTTTAGACGTCAGGGACATATATTTTCCGAACAAACACAATAACAGTTTACGGGAAAAAATTCTATATTTTGTCTCTTTCATAAATTTTATTACACTTGTCATAGAAGATATTCATTAGAATTACGTGAGTGATACGTTAAAGAGTGAATTGCAAAAAAATATCAATTTATTTACTTTTTTCCCTGACGTCTAAAAATGCCCTCAAATACAATTGTGATTTTTTAAAATATTGAATATTTGAAATATGTTTTTTTAGTGCTTCCTCAAATTTTGACCCCATATGCTATCACATCACATCACATCTGTAAGTCTAGGCGATATTTCGAGTACTTTAATAGAAGATTTCCGTATTTCGTACAAAGCAAATATTCCCTTACGCTTCCCTCTCTCCTTATGTCTATCCAAGTTCAAGTTCATAGATATTAACCTCTAGGAAAATGGATTCATTCAAAATATCAATTCTCTTCTGCTTGATCGTCCATTTTTCATTTCTGCAAAAGATCCAACCATATTTAGAAACCATTTTTTCGTCATATCTGTATTAATTCTTAATTTTCTATCACCACAAAATACTTCTAAACCATTTAGTCCCACCCGATCTATTTAGAAAAAATTACAAGATCGTCTGAAAAAAGTAGTCCTGGTATCGTTATTCCTGAGGTTTCTAAGACTACATCGATGGAAACATCAGAGCAGCACGTAGATAAACTGATAATCTGGTTCTCTTTGTATGACCCGTTTCCAAGGGTAGACGAGTTCATGTCTATTAGTACAGGAATCAATGAACAGGTATCAACCATATTCGTCTGTCGGTACCGCAAGCCATTGATACACAAGGAACACTCTAAATATAACGCGTAGCTATTTCACACGTCTGATCTAATGCAATATTTCGACGTATTGGCCCTGAACTGGTAAAGGTCGCATATTTTCCCCACTGGACCGAGAGCACGTAACACAAAACATCTCCATGAACATGAATGCGATTGCAGCTCTATATTAAATATCATATCTGTATCGTAATAAGTCGAGGTTAGAACGTTGAATCACTTTTAGCTTTCGTGAAACGCAACAGAAATAATTAAATAAATAACGTAAATTCTATGATTAGTACATAAATTCGATTCGCTGATTCGGCAAGATTAACACAAAAATGTGAGCACCAAATTGCAACTTATCTTTTCATGATATTTGAATTCCTTTCGAGATATTATCATAGGACAATACAAAGAGCGTATATAGCAAACGGTATTCATGTACCAATCATAGAATGTGCTCCGGGTACAACGGCCCAAGAAAAGGGCCACAGCAAGGAAGCCGAAACGTGGGTATTCAACACCTCGACAGCCAAGACTAATCAGACCGGCCGCGGAAGCCTACGCTCTAAGGACATGGACACTGGAAATTCCAAGCGGCAAATGGTAGGGTAGGCCAGTTTTTCCTTATTTGATAATTAAATAATTAATTTTAAAAATTCTAATACTGAAAGGTATAAAATAAAGGTAAAAAACCTTTTTAAAAACATGCCTTTCTATATAAAGTAAAAACTTGTACTAAGAAGTAAAAATAATTTTCAGTAAAATTGAAAATAAAAAACGAGTGTATTTTCAAAATAATTCCTTCCTTCTTCACTCATCATAGGTGCAATTACTTAGAACGTACACGAACGAGATATTTTTAAAATTTATATTTCATATTTTAAATATATCTAATTAATGTATCTTCTAATAAGTATGATGAGTGACCAAGGAAGGGAATTTTTGTAGTTACGCTATTCATTTTCAATGAAACTGATAATTATTATTTTTCTCTTTTGTACAGCACTTTCTATGTAAAAACTTGTTTTAAAAAAAGATTTTTCACGTTGATTTCATTCCTACTTTGATCCGTATGCTGTTCTGTTGACGGAATATTTAAATTATTACAATAAAATCGCTTTCAAGCGTGGATCAGTAATTCAGATATAAAATATTGACAACATGCGAAATTAACCAAGAACATTTCTGCAATCACAAATTGAATGCAAATTGTAATATCAGTCCATTTCGGACCATAATGAGAAAACCATTCATTCGTATTTATGCGTTAATCATGTAAACTATCTCAGATTTTCGGTCGAAAGTGTTTATAATTTACAGTTATATTTTTTAAGTCTACACGAATGCAAATGTGCACCTGTAGTATTTTTGTGTTAATCTTCCCGAACCAGCGAATCGAATTTATGTACTAATCATAGAATTTACGTTTTTATTTAATTATTTCTGTTGCGTTTCACGAAAGCTAAAAGTGATTCAACGTTCTAACCTCGACTTATTACGATACAGAAATGATATTTAATATAGAGCTGCAATCGCATTCATGTTCATGGAGATGTTTTGTGTTACGTGCTCTCGGTCCAGTGGGGAAAATATGCGACCTTTACCAGTTCAGGGCCAATACGTCGAAATATTGCATTAGATCAGACGTGTGAAATAGCTACGCGTTATATATAGAGGATGGGAAGCGCTACACGCTAGAGGCCCTGAAGAAGGCGAGTCAGGGAGACACCCCAGCCCCAGTCGGTGACGCGGCAACATCGCCGGTGCGACCGCCGACACAGCAACCACTCACCCCCGTTGTCGACACCTCAGCAGCACGCGGCGGTGCGAGGGCAAGTCAGCGCCAGCGCGTCATCAACGCGGTATGCGGGAAGTGCAACACGCCTGTCGGCTACCAACCGGCCGCCGTATGTACCTCCTCCACCGCAAGGACGGGTGACAAGATCTGTGGCACAGCAAGGTACGTCCGCGACAGGCCAGTAGGACAAAGGGCATTATTACATGTATTGTGTTGGAACGTTGAACGATTGACGAGGAAACTGACTCAGGGAAGTTTTCGTGAGTTCCTTGAAAAATTCTCTGTAATTGGATTACTTGAAACGTGGTGTAAAGACGGAGACTCGGTAAATTTAAATGGATATACTTCTTTTACGAAACATTTGAAAAGAAAAGGATCGCGTGGAAGAAACCCAGGTGGAGCCACAATTTATTGCAAGAATTCAACAAATTATAGTTTCCGAGAAATAAATATAAATTTGCATATGGGTTCCATATGGGTTAAACTAGAATGCACGGGTATGGAGATATTAATTTTAATTATTTATAGACACCCACAACGATCCGTGTATCATAATAGTTCCTTTTATGACGAGTTAGACCATATATTATATACGCTGAAAAATAGGAATCCCAATGCAGGACTTTTATTAATGGGAGATTTTAATTCAAGAATAGGTGAACGAATACCAGACGCACCTACGAACGAAAATCTTCATGTTAATAATAATAATATAATTAGAAAAAGTAAAGATAAAGTGAGCAATGGCGAGGGAAGCGAATTACTAGAGCTATGCTATTTACATAATTTCACGTATGTTAATAGAAATGGAGAGAGCGTAATTGATTATGGTTTGGCGTGTCCTAAAACTATACAATGGATAGATAAATTTCGTGTAGGTCAAAGAATAGAATCCTATCACATGCCACTTTGTTTAACCTTAAAATATAAAAATAGTTTACAAGTACTACAACAAAGAGATTGTCAAAAATTAAACGATTTAAATGGAGCCATGAAAAAAGGTTAGAATTTGCAGCGAACTTTGAAAGGAATCGCGGAAACTTGCACGCAGATATTCTAAATAGGTTGCAGTTTGGAGAGCTTAATGCCGCGACAGAATCTTTACGAAACACTCTACAGAAAGCGGGTTCACACATGCGAGTACGCGAACAGAAAAAACACAACACTCGAGAAGCGGTATGGTTCAACATAGATTGTAGACAGGCGAAGAAAGATGCGGAAAATGCATTAAAATTCTACATTTGGTGGGGAGGAGAAAGCTTACGACAAAAATACGTACACTTGAGAAAAAACTATAAAAGAATAATTAACACAGCTAAGCAACAATGGCAGAATTCGGAAGCGGAAAGAATTGAAAGCATTATTCACAGTAAAAATGTTGCAAATATTTGGGATACTAAAAATAAATTACGATTTGGGATACTAAAAATAAATTACGATTTGGGATACTAAAAATAAATTGCATGAACAGTATAGAGGCGAAAAGTTTGGAAATGCACTTCGCTCAACTTCTTTCCCGGAATCAGTGTTTACAACGAACGGGTCATTTTATCAAACGCCAAATAATAGTGACAGATTTAAACCGTGCAATAAGTATTGATGAAATAAAATATGTGGTACGGAATTTGAAGTCTGGCAAAACAACAGGTTCTGATGGTATTCCAGTGGAATTTTTAAAGGAAATAAATTCTAGTATTACCCCAATTCTCGTGGATTTGCTCAATTCTTTATACAACACTTCCATGTTTCCTGAAATTTGGAATATATCAATAATTTGTCCAATTTATAAAAACCAAGGTGACGATAACGATCCTAATAACTATAGAGGTATTTCCTTAATTAATACAATAGCTAAGATTTTTTGCAAAATTCTTCATGTTCGGTTAAATAAATGGATAGAAAAAGAAGGAAAAGTGACAGCATTGCAAGCAGGATTCAGAAATAACTATATTACAGTAGACAACATTTTTATAACTACCACAATGGCGGAAAAGGCTACTTCCGTGAAAAGAGGTAAGCTATTTTCTGCTTTTGTGGATTTTGAAACAACATTTGATACCGTTAATACGGAAATACTTTGGTATACTCTAGAAAGTAAAGGAATCTCCACAAAATTCCTAAAAATGCTTCAAGGGATGTATAAATCAGACACGGCATGCGTGAGATTAGAATCAGATTGTGAAACAGATATATTCTCTGTGGAAAGAGGTGTAAAGCAAGGTTGCGTACTTTCCCCACTTCTCTTCATACTATTCATAGATGGACTTGTAGATAGATTAACCACGGTAAATGCAGATGCACCCAGGATCGGAGATGAAAATATTTCAATACCAGCACTCCTTTTTGCCGACGACTTGATTATTTTCTCAAAAACACAAGCAGGTTTACAAAGAAGTTTAGATGAATTAGAAATTTTCTGCAAAGAAACGAAACTAAAAGTTAACGTTAATAAGACAAAAACCATGACTTTTAAAAATGGGTGGGTCTACAGTAAGAATTAAACTTGGACAATGGGGCAGAAAACCATACATTGACTGTCTCAAATCAAAAGAACGATCGGGTTACGAATGGTTTCGCGTTGGAGGGTGGAAATTAAGAAAACTGAGGGGGGATCGAGACTCTATTTGCCCACTTTGCGGGGATCAAAATGAAGATTGGATTCACATTTTACTAACATCCCCGAAAACAGATCAAAAACGAACTTTTATCCAAGTTGGTGCATTCCAAAATTATCACATTAACGTAGATATTTAGCCATTGCGATAATGAGGGACAATAGAGTATCAGTAGTGCAGTCCCTGGGTCAGTTCCTAAGCTATGTGAGGGACATGAGAGAAAGAGTAATATGCGCTGAAACCACTGATTCAAATGAACCGTGATTCTGCCGCTTCGTCTTTTTCTTTTGTTTCAGGCGGAGACATGTTGAGAAGACCTTCCAAGGTATTACGTCAATTATATGTTGTTGTCTTTTTTAGTATTGTAAATAATTGAATTTCATCTTAATCTTTATTTCTATGGCAAAACTAGTATATTTTACATTATAATTTATTTCTCTTATTTAACTATCTTTTGTAGGTATGTTTATATTAATTGTATATATTCGTGTCCTGACCGTTGGTTTCCCGTGGTTCCCAACGGTGCTCATTTAATCGGTAGCTGCAGCATACTTAAAATATAATTTACAACTAAATAAAACAATATTAAAAACAACAAAAAGCCTCGTCACACATTTGTACATAAATATTAATTGTAAATAAAGCGCCCTAATGAAATGAAAATAGTTAGAGTGTTCCTTGTGTATCAATGGCTTGCGGTACCGACAGACGAATATGGTTGATACCTGTTCATTGATTCCTGTACTAATAGACATGAACTCGTCTACCCTTGGAAACGGGTCATACAAAGAGAACCAGATTATCAGTTTATCTACGTGCTGCTCTGATGTTTCCATCGATGTAGTCTTAGAAACCTCAGGAATAACGATACCAGGACTACTTTTTTCAGACGATCTTGTAATTTTTTCTAAATAGATCGGGTGGGACTAAATGGTTTAGAAGTATTTTGTGGTGATAGAAAATTAAGAATTAATACAGATATGACGAAAAAATGGTTTCTAAATATGGTTGGATCTTTTGCAGAAATGAAAAATGGACGATCAAGCAGAAGAGAATTGATATTTTGAATGAATCCATTTTCCTAGAGGTTAATATCTATGAACTTGAACTTGGATAGACATAAGGAGAGAGGGAAGCGTAAGGGAATATTTGCTTTGTACGAAATACGGAAAGCTTCTATTAAAGTACTCGAAATATCGCCTAGACTTACAGATGTGATGTTCAGTTTATTAGTTGTGCCGGTGATTGCATATGAGGCCAAAATTTGGGGAAGCACTAACAACTTCATTTTTTATTCACTACAGAATGGATATTTAAAAGTGGTTCTCGGCCTTGAGGAGAAGCACTGCAAACTGCGGAGTAACATGGGAGTTTGGAGAGTATTCACTAAATAATTCGGCAATAAAAGTATTCGACAATAAAAGCATTGCCAAATTCGAAGTAGTGGAAGATGATGATTATGTCGGACTTCCTTAATTTTATTACAGACCCCATAATTCTGGTGAATGAAATAATGAAAGAAAAATCAATATTAGTGAAGTGTATTATAATGGTGTGTAATATGTGAATTTGTATAGTTTTTTTGGAAATATAGTATTATAATTGTGTAAATCTGTATGTATGTGTAAAAACGTAAGAAGATATGAATATGTACATACATTTTCCTTATATGACGAATTGTTTTCTAATAATTTACCACACTAAATACTGATCAAAATCTTTTTATAAGTTACGTATATTATTATCATACATCTCTATAACTTGTACGAACTTGTTAAAACACATAAACGGATTCTTTTGAAAAAAAGTGAAAAAATTGCGAACCGTTTCCGAAGAAAGTAAGGACACTGAAATCAAATAGGATGTATAAGTGAAATATAAGATGTATTTTATGAAATAACATTGTAAAATAGGATTCGTTAATGAGTTATAGTTTCTCATGGCTCCTTCCAATTTTCCTACTTCACCAGTCCCCATCCTCCGAGTCCAACTGTATACGAGAAAGGAAACAAAAGCAGATATCGAGAAGAGGCGTTTTACCATTAATTTTTCGCGACTTGAAATGGAATTCATGCATATGTTACACTTAAGTACATTCTCTGTATGTATGCCTTTTCCCCAGACAGACGACCCAACGAGGGAAACACGGCAGTTCAGCCCTGCGCAATCATCTCATTGTATCGAACAGAGTTCTGCAACCACATTTGGCGTCCACCTCGTGTAAATCTCCCCAGATACACGACAAATCTGTCCAGTCTGGAAACCACGAACTTTCTGGAGTTCATTCCATTACAATTGTTGGAGACAAAAGTGTTGCCCACGCCATATTTGACCTGCCTCGTAAGCTGCACGCAGTTTGTGTTTACGAAGTACAGCCTCAGTAGGTAGAAGGAGGTTCAGCTTGTCAATGAAGGGACAGAAAAATCAGTTAATGCTTGTTATTAGTTTCTGACGAATGTTTCGTACACTTTGAAAAGGCGCGATGATATGTTATCAAAAGCAATTAACGCCCTAAGCGTAAGTGTAAGAAAAGATCACAATTTGTTTAAACATCTCTTTGATTTATATTGTGAAATGGGTCTAATTGTCGGTCATTATCAAACATCTTATTTGACATTAATAAGATATATCGATGTCCTGAGTAAAATTATTGAAAAACCCCCTGTAAAAATGGCTTTTGCAGCAACTAGAAAACTGAAACCTACCATCCTTCCGCTAAATATCTCATATCCCAAATATGAAGAAACGCGTCCAAAAATCTGCAAAATGAAACGAAATGTTTCAAATTACTCATGTAAGGTCTATGGTTATTTGAGCTTAACGCTCGCCAAGTGAAATGACGGAGCAGCCCTAGATTGCGCTCTGCCCATCGTTTCCACGGACATCAAGGCTACCAAATTTGGCCTGCATAAAACGCAAGAAACCATCCGGCGCTCTGCTTATTTTGGGCCTCTAATAAAAAGCATGATCCTTACGAGGTTCGATCTCGTCGAAGACGCCGTATCTGCCACTTTGATAATATGTGGCCCGAAACTTAACCTATGCTCTATTTCTATTCCTAGGTAGGTGATTTGGCGACTCCATGCAATTTGATTCCTTTCCAGTGCGATGTGTGGGGTCTAAACCCTCTTCTGTCAGTGATGAGCACTGCCTCTGTTTTCTCCACCGCTATCTAACGTTGTCTCGGTCTGACCATCTTCTAGCTCTGAATTCGGTACCGTTTAGTCTCAGCTCCAGCACGATTGTTGTAATTAAAGAAATAAATCATTGAGCACTGCGTTTAGTCTAAATTACTGCTCCCAGAAAAACTGATGGTATACTAAAAACACTCTTTCGACATCCATATTTCGTGAAGCAATTTTTTTACGATCACAGTACTTTCTATAGATTACGTACATGTGATAATCGGCGTTCAGTAGTCGTGCTTGAAAGGTGATAAATATGAAATGCACTTTTAAAATAGATGGAGTGAACATACCATGTTTACTGGGAGAAAATTTCCTTCACAAAATTTTGATGCTGAAAGAGTGTTTTTTAGAATACCATCCATTTTACTGGAAGCAGTAACTCGGACTAAACGCATTGCTCAATTTATTTCTTGAGAGAGTTACTTCTTTAATAATAACAAACCTGCTGGAGCTGAGACTAAACGACACTGAATTTTGTTTATGAGGCGTCATCGTGTAAGTCTGATATTTCAAACTGTATCAAATGAAGCGATTGAGCGATTTTGACAAATATACCCTCTACTGAATTGCTTAAAGGAAAAATAGAGTCAAAGGGAGTGTATGCCACTTATTTATTAGATATACTGCTGAAAAGATTAGACTGAACGCTTTTCATCATACAGTAATACATTATTTCTGTAAACAACAAAAATATAAATCATAACGAAATTTGCAGTAATTGTAAGATACGAATTCAAAAAAGAGAATGTAAATACACAATTGGCTTAGGCAGGGGTAATATTCACTAAAGAGTCCAGTTTACAGCACAGTGTCTTAGGCTCAGAGTAGGTGTGGAGATCTATAAAGGTATATCTGAGGTACTTAACGAAATCTTTTGTGCTCGGATAACTCTTCATGAGAGAAGGCAAGTTTGCTAAAAATCTGACATCGAAGTGATAGAACTTTCTCAATGCTTTTTTGTGTAACTTCTCAGCAATATAACACAGCCATAGTATGTTGGTGTACGGGTCATATTTCATCCAATCATCCCTGAAACAAAAATAATTTTCATATTTTATTTTGAAGTCTATGAAGTTGGTATATTTTATTACCAATACTAGTGAAGAATTTAGTTATTAGAAACGTACTTCTCACGCATATATTGGAAAACGTCCTTAAGAACTGGGTGGTGCGTTGAATTCTCAGTAGTTTCTCCGAAAAACGTTTCGTTTTCTCTGTACGAAACTATCTTTCCATAAGTAGGATCCGCGAATGTCATTCGCGAACGGGTAAAGTTCCTTAAAGTGACCTAAAAGAGACACAATTCTTTAATTTCAAATCAACTTTGATCAAGTACGTAGTCAGTCGCTGCCGAAGTCGGACGTGTCTGTGCGTCGCTGTGTTAACGTATGTAGTAATAGTGATGACGCGGAGATTTACCGAGTGCAATGACTGATGAATACGAAGAATGCGTGCACAAAAGCAATAAAAACTGAAGTTATTTGGTGCAAAGCTAGTAGTTGCGTAAAATTATTTTTTCGCACTGGTTGTGTAGAAGCACGATGGAAATGGAGATCTGGTGACTTGCAGTTATCCTTTTGATTCTTTCATTATCACCAAAGAAGTTGAAATGAAGAGAGCAACAGGAAAACAAGAAATGAGGAAAGGATCTGTAGGAGATGTTTTTAGTGAAGGTAGTGCCAGTGGTAGGCGACCGTCATCTGGAAATATACCATCGAACATGAAGTTAAAAGTTGACTGGTTAGTTATAATGATAATAGAAATAAAAGATGAGGAAACGTGTAGAAATAACATTAGAAGAATTATTAAGGGAGTGAATAAGGAAGAATTTGGAAGCATTAGACAAGAAATAGCGGAATCGAAAAACAGTATACAAAAAGGGGTAGAAGAACCGAAGGATCAAACGAAACGTTTTTCGGAGGTTGTGAAAATGAAAAGGAAAGAAAACATGATTGTCGTGAAACCAAAAGTGGTTCAAAAAAGTGAAAAAAACTAAAATGCTAGTGAAAGAAAAAGTTGATGTCGCAAATGTGGATTTGGGTATCACAAAGAGAGGTAATGGTGCAAGTTATCCTGGGATGTGAAACTGGAGAAGAGATAAAAAAAACTAAAAGAGGAAGTACAAGAAAAACTTGGGGATGATTTCCAAGTAGTAGAACTAAAGCATGTTACACTCAAATTAAAGATAATAGGTATTGATGAAGAAGAAATAAAAGCAAGTGATGTGGATCTGCTGTCTACAATATATAAACAAAATAGAATAGAAAAAATAAATAAAGATTGTCGCATTCGAATCTTAAAAAGAATTTTAAAAGACAGATAAAATGATGCTAAAACATAAGGAAATATACAAAGAACGAAGGATCTATAAATTATAGAGGTCGATAAGCTTACACAAGATATAATGCTGAAAAGAGAAAATTAATGTTGGTTGGCGTAAATGTAAAGTTTACAATTACGCCAGTGTAAGAGATGTTTCAAATGTTGGTTTTTTCATATGGCAAGAAACTGTAAGAGGAATGTAGCAAGCTACAAATGCGCAGGAAACCATGAAACGGCAGACTGAAAAGAAGATAAAAAACAATGTATTAACAGTAAGCTAAAAAATGAAAAATTTCATTTTAATATAAACGACAAACATGAAGCTCGACATGTAGAATGTCCGACATATAAGAGATTCCTACATGAGGAGAAGAAAAGAACAAGATGGGAGAATAAAAAGGTAAAAACATAGCAACAACAGAAGAATAAAGATGTCATTATGCAAACAAACGCGCAAAGCATTATAGCGCATAAAGATGAAATTGAAAATACGGTCACCGAAAAAATTTAATGATGAAGGACGCTGACATTCTGCCTTGTAACGAAAATGCAAGACGTTATTCTTTATTTAAGAAGTAAATATTTTGGGTTGGGGTTACAGTCGTAGTAAATATTTAATAGCTATGTAGATGCATAAATAATACTTTTAAATTAATGTTGTATTTATTACTATATAATTTTTATTATAGGGTGCAATTTTTAAATTGTGTTAAATATTGTATTTTATATGTATGAAAATACAAAAAATACTGAATCAATCAATCTTAATGTAGTATTATTTTCTACCTGTATTCCGCTTGTGGGTACATATACTTTTCCACACTCGAGGGTATAGCTCGAAAACATAGACTGTGAAGGTCCTAACAAAATGTTCTCAAAGACCAGGTATCTATGTTCAAATTCTAGATGAGTCTCGGCTTCAGCAAGGATGCATACAATCTGAAAAAGGATAACCAAAACATACGAATCGTTTTCACATAATAACAAATCACAGAGCATGAGATGAAGCAAGATTTCAGTATATTGTTATGAAAGTCCGAAGTGAGGTAACCTCTTATGTCGAGACATTTCTCATGGAACATACTACAGGTAGTCCCAAAATGGGTATTCAACAATTCAACAAACTACTGCAGTGTTTTTCAACGTTAGTGCCAACTCTATTTGCCTTTTGTAATGGAAGTTTTTGGTGTCTTCAGCAATAACCGCAAAGGCACTGAATCATATTGAGGGGAGGAAAGTATTGTTGCAGTTCATTTCAGAATCGAAAGATTTACTAATATCAATGTAGAAATAGTAACAGAATTAATTAAGAGAGAAAATATTTCAATGTCTTTTTTCCATCTTCGACTTCCACAATAAGGGAAAAATTATATATTCTCTGATTTTTTCAGCAGAAAGTATACAAAGTGTTTGGATACATAATTTATGAGCAAGATAGTAAACCTTTGAATACCTCTTCTCGTCGGTGTTGAGGGTTCCAAACCACGACATATTACATTAAATCAGACCTTAAACAAAAACAAGTGAAACATAAACTATATTCGTCCGTAACGCAATGGAAAGTAGCGATGTCTCTCGAATATTATACAGCACATGTTACTTTAATTTCGTGAAGACATGCATATCAAAAAATTAACTGACAATAGCATTTAAACCATTACTGCAGTATGAATAAGCAGGAAATCAACTGGTATAACGTTGACTACAGAACTTAAATTAACCAATTTTTTTAGTTTTGAAAACATTCCACAATCTGAAGATTGATGCTAATACAGCATTAGAATAAATTGATAAACACATCAAGTGGAGATAAAGTAGAATAATTGATTTCATTCGGTCACTCCATTTAATTATGATGATTCTGAGTGAAGAAATATTGATTCAACACCTGCATAACCAAAAAATGTAGTTAATTACCAAGTATGAATGAAAGGGCAAAACAAAAAAAAACTAGCAAACTACTAGCTGTGTCACATTTACTATACATAACTCATTAGGTAATGTTTTGGTTTAAAAAAAGAAAAAATATCTCTTTAGATATCTCTTTGAATTTTGAGAGTGCAGTTTTTTTGTAACTTCCTTGGAAACACTGCCAGTTATTGACAAAACTGTTACCTGCAGCATTGTCATCACTGCTTCAGATGGATGTTGGAATTCATATTCATCCAACGTGAAGCCTCTAGATGAATCCTCTAAAGCAATATACTCTCTCTCTTGGAAATTAATGGATCTGGATTCTGGAAATACAAATTCATTCATACCAGACGTACGAAGCACATTTCATCATCTACACTCTCTGTCTCAGCCCGTACTATACGAAAGATCTTATCAAACTTTGGCATTAGAGAAGAAACAATGAATTTATTTTGGTTTGGTATTGTCGGTTTAAAGTTTTTACAAAAATAACTCGCGACTGTATCAAAATATGAAAATCATTTAGTACCCTTCCGTTTATTGCCTTAGCAATGACACATTAAGACTCATGAAGCTATAAAGCACTTTCACTCCTAACCTAATGTAGAGTTGCACGGACAATTATACGCACAAGAAGACTGTAGTTCAGGAGTATTCTGTATCCTTACCATCAAAGTCATATTCTTTTTTTAATATCGCATAGACAGTAGAGACGCAAGGTCCTTGGACTATCCACAAATGCAACAAGTCAGTGAAACTGTTTACTAAATCAAATTTATGCTGCAAATACTTTAAAGCCCTAAAAAAGAAACAGAAAATTAAAGTAGAAAATGATCTTTCTGTATTATTTACTAAAAAATCATTATGATTACAGAACTTTCACTGTTTTATGACCACCTTGTTGAACTATGAGTTTGGCTGCAACCGATTCTGCGATAAGGAAACTCGCAACTGGGCATTTCTCTCTGGCGAATCAGTGAGAAAGCAATGAAAATTTGCTTGGTGGTGATGAGATTTATCAGTGTTTGACGAAATACATTTGGGGCACCGAAGATTCTCGTGACCAGAGAAATTTGTGGAGTGTTACGGAGCAGTCACATCACAACAGTATAAAATCCGTAATCGACAATAACCGTAAAAACATTTCAAGTTTTAAAAAATTAATATTCATTCATACAACAATTTTTCACTTGTGTACATTCAAAACAAAATGACAATGGCGTTAACTATTTTTTTCTGCAATTTTTGTTGTGCTCTCAACAGCTATTAGAAGTCAGGGCTGTATAATAAAAAAAGCTATAGTAGTTCCAAATTCCTGTCTCTATATTCATTCCACGAGAGTAATTGTTGAGCCAGCAACGCACCGACTAATCACATTTCACACCACAACACTTCGAAGAAAAAGCACTGACTTTCATCTCATTTGGTTACGTATCTCAAGATGTCGGGTTTCCTAACATACGTGGGTTCTCATTAAAAAGCACATCCAAAACTGCAATACGCACTCCCTACACATCAACATTAAAGGTAACTGTTGACCCAAGTCTCGGTTTGTCCTACATAATATACCTAATTAAAATACAACATACAGAAGACGGAAAGTAACGCGGTGGTCATAATTGAACAGACAAGTTATTCTAACATAGAACGAAGTGCGAATGACAAATTACACAAACAGTTAACTAAATTACCTCATGATTAGTACTTCATTTAGTACCTCTTGGTAAACAGTACTACGACGTCCATGAGCTGCACAGGAACCGTCAATGGGTATCAATTTTAAACATCCCAAATGCGTGGAAATCTTTATCTTGCATTCATGCTCATGAATTTCAACCATGTTTCCATCACTGAAACAATATAATTTAAACCAACAGAATGCAACTAAAGCTTTTAAAAGGAAATAGCGAAAGAAGAAGCAAAATTCATTGAATAGCGATTGCAATTCAGCAATCTGTTGCATCACTATCACCGATTTTCGCTGTACAAAACTGCCTCGACAAGCGGCTCAAAATGTAATTTTTTATCCTAGAGATCAGGATTTTGGGTTCCTCTATCTTCCTATGTAATATTAAAAAACAATAATACGCTTTTATGATACATGAATAACTTAACAACATTCTTTAATTTTTCAATTAGATTATCCTCTTTCTCCTTTTCTTCCAAATACGGGCAACCCAGAGTTTAATATGTTCATACGGTTTGTTCTAGAAATCAAGGAATTTTGGATGGCTCAGCGTGCAGATTCATTTTCCGGTTGATTTTTTTTTTTTTTTTTGCTTTATAACAAATCTAAAAGAGGGTTCTCAACGGGTTTTACTTGGACATTGAAAATCAGCGCACTTGAACAAAAAGTTTTTGGACGAAAGTAAAATTTTTATTTCCTTGAGGGGTGATTTTCAAGAATTCAAGATCTAAGCCCATATAATAACGTTGAATAAAAACTTTACTTAAAAAAGTATACTCATGATTGCCAATAAATATTCAGACTTTATAATAATACCATATGTTCATCGCACTTTTATTTATTAAATGATGGTAGCACGAATTATTTTCCTTCCCTACCACACACACCAAATACTAAAACGCATATCAGGTGATATTGGCAGCATTGATTAGGTCTCAAGGATTTAAAAACTTGGTTCTCAAAAAGTTGATATAACATTTGAAATGCGAACTGACTTCATGAGAAAAACAGCAGACATAGACTTTGAATCAAGTCACATTTAAAAATGAGTGAAATTGGAAAAAATAGAACTGATTTTTAAATAAAAATAATTTCTCAACATTTTATTTACACGAATCCGACTGAGATTATGTACGATGGTATTGTAATTACACATCCCTACCATCAGTTGAATAGTTCAGAAAAACCTCCAGTACAAAATGTATAGGTGATTACCGAACATCTTTATGGAATGCATAAAAATATTTTACACTCGTTAAAAAATTCATTACAGAAATTCTTTATTGGACAAATACACTACGATGTATGTCTGAATTAGTAATGAATATCTTACTTACAATCTGTTCTTGAGTACTTCGAATAATTCATGATCACCCAGCTTACACTGATTAAGGAGCATATCTTCGTATGTCTTTGTCCCTGAAACAAATAATAATTTTTTGTGGAAGTTTATAGACTTCTCTTCTGATATTTTAATCCACAACTGTCGAAGGTAGGTGAAAATGGCGACGGGTCGGAGATCCAACGCGGAATGCAATGAGAGCGATGCTACGAATTCCGAGCAATGGCGAAATCGCCACGGGTGAACTCGTTCACACTTCGTGCGTTATGGATATGCGTGTTCCGGACAAACAAACAACCAACCTCGGCACAAGTGATGACGATGACACGAACGATTTGACCATCACAACAGTCAGACTAAATTTAATAAGTCCCAATTTGTACTATTTCAGATTCCGTATCTAGGATATTATTTCCGAGGACGGAATTAAAATTAGTCCTAAGCGAATAGAATCCATTCTGAAGACTAAGAAACCACAAAATATTTCTGAGTTGCGAGCCTTTCTAGGCATGGTCAATTTCTATCGCAAATTCCCAAAAGATTGCAGTGATATGTTAAATCCCCTTAATAATTTGCTACAACAGAATGCGTCTTGGCATTGGCCTCCACGATGTCAAAGGACTTTTAACACGATTAAGGTATTTCCGAGAAAAGATCCAGTGTTAACCCATTCATTACGCCTGATGGGATATCCCGTCATGGCTCTTCCACCTCCACAGGCTGATGACGGGAAATCCCGCAATGGTAGATCCTCGTTCTCATTGATGACGGGAATTGCCGTGACCAGGGCCAGGGTGTTGTTACGGACTACTTTTGGGATGCCGTTTCTCAACAGTTTCGAGTGTACTCCTCAAACGTTCTCTAGAGTTTGTAGTGTTAACAATGCATTTTACCATTCATATCGTTGCCATGTCTTAATAGACGATCTTATGGCAAGCTTTGAATCTGGACTATCAGACAACAAAAAATGTGGAGGTAAAACATCCCTGACACCCCTAGGGAGGGGGTGGGAAGAGGGTGACATGTAGAAGTAACGAAAAAATTTGATATTAGATTCGATGAAGTTGAGATGATAAGGACGCCCTCGGTGCTTAAATTCACGATCAGTTCTCATTATACCCTTAATACTCTTGCGGTAGGGGGAGAGAATGAGGGGCAGGTAAAATAATAAAAAAAACATCGATATTGGTATTGAATAAATCAATCTGAGGTGAAGTGACACACTCATTGCCACATAAGTACACGATCACCTGCTGTAAGGAATAAGCAACCTTCGTGTTGGGGGTGAGAAGGAATTAAATATGAAAATAATCGAAAGTGACCAATGTTAGTGTTGAAATCGTAGTTTTCGGACCCACTGAAATTAGTAGTGACATTCTCGAAGACGTCAAAGTTCACAATCAGCCCGTATAGACCCCAACACCCTTACGGACGGGGATGCCATGAAAAAATGACATTATGTCCTGAGGTTACCTCTCCGGATGGAAATGTTACCCACTTAAGCGCACCATACTTGCACTTGAGCGCAAATATACCATTAAATAAAGATTTCAATTGGACAAAAATCTTCCAGACACGAAACTTGGCAGAAAGTTAGATTTCGGGGTCACTTTAATGGGAAAAGAAAATTGGACACTTCGTCAGACCAGTGCCCCCTCCTCCCGGGGGGCGGGTCCAAAGGGCGGCAAAGCGGGTTTTTGTAAATATCTCAAAACCTACACAAGATATCAAAAAGAGTTACGAATGATAATTGTAGCTGATAAAATTTGCAACAAATTTGGTCATGAGTAATTTTTTCGTCAGACGCACAGAAACTGAGATATGAGCGCTCGCACCTTTTTTTGCAATTCTTCGTTTAAGGCATTTTTACGAAAATACGAGAAAATAGATTTTTTACATTTAGACTGATATTTGTGCAGTAAAAGCGCTAAATATGGGTATGTAAGTGTTTATACATGTACTACCATGTATTTGGATGTACATTTTTGCATGTATTTATTTATGCACACACATACACACACACATGACAACTACAAAAACATGCATTTTTGATGTGTTTTTAGCTGTATGTATACTCGTATACATGTGCAAATATGCGTTGGAATATATTCATACATGTATATTATACTTGTCTAAATTTAGACATTAATCCAAAAATGCACAATATACACTATGGATTAATCAGTATGTGTACGCCAAGTGGACTCGTTCTCCACTTGTAGACTTATTCTATTTCCATTTCGCATCGGCTGCGTCCGGCTTCGTGAAATTACTATGTAATGATTCTGTGTCTCAAACACAAATTTATTCCGTGGTTCACGAAGATACAAATTAAATGCTTTCGAGGGTTTTGGTTTTGTGTTTAATAAATAAATAAATTTAATAAATTTGTTTCGTGTTCAATATTGCGTTTGGCCAGAAAATGTGTTTCGGGCTTCGTAAACTAATCTTTATTATCGATTCTTAATGTGGTGCGATAATGTTTGTACTAGAAGTATAGAAATACATTTTGTTATATTGATTTTATTCACTTGTTATCAAGATATGAAAGATCAATACGACATTAACTGCTTATATTGGATTATTTTGACAAGAAGTGTTGACAAACTTAACCTATAATGCTTGATATATGATTTATGTTTCTCTATGATGTGATAATTTTCTGGTGATATCTGAAAAATGCTTATAGGAAAGCTATTAAAGAGAGATGCCATGGAATCTTTCTAGGAAGAATTGGAAGCCTACAAAATGGTCTGGTGTTCATTTCTAAGATAATACAGTTGTTAACTTTGACTTGTTGCGAGGATGTTGCGGGGAAGATGAAATACGATGATTGTAAAAAATTAAAATTTGTGCCATGAACTGTTTCCTACATGTTCCCTCATTTACCTTCAGAAACAAGGGAGGATCCATTGGAGAGAAGCTGACTTTGGGAAGAATATTAAAAAGCGATTGCAAAGCAACATATAGTGAAGCCAAAGAAATGAAACAAATAAGTATGTGGATTTTACTCTGTGATGATAAGATCATATATTAAGCATGTATTTTTGAAAGTGTGACCTCAGTTTGCTAGAAATGTAAATTAATAATGATTTCAAGTGTGAGAAGTATATAATTCTAAATATAATTGCAATGCAAGATATGTGTGGACTTTATCTGTGAATACAAAACTTACTCATTGGTCTCAATATGAATGCATTTTAAATTATTATAAAGACCTTGTTTTCAACTTGTCCATTCAATATTTTAAAATTCAATGTTCTGGCCTTGAACTGAAAACTTGAGCTAGTTGTGTTTATATAGATGACTGAGCATAGAAATTACTGTTCACCTTAAGTGAGTTAAGTAAATTGGGAGAAATTTGAATTTTTCAGATATAAACAATTTTTTGAACTTAAAGATAGTGTTAGGGTTAGCAGCGAGACCAAATTATCTTTGCCTGCAGCATTTTCTTGACACATTCAATCAATGAGGTGGTGTTTGATAATATGCTGGCATGATATGAAGTTTGGCATAATGTTGCTTGATGAATAAAAGGCAGGGTTATATTTATCTATTTACAATTTTGAGTAATATTTATCTATTTACCCAATATTCTTTTCTTTTTTTTTTTTTTTCATAAATAAATTTATATAAACATCAAGTTGGAAAAATTAAATAGTATACTCCATTATTTAAAAAAATTATTTTTAATATTTAGTATTATAATTAAATCTTTTCATTTGGTGATGTAATTTTGAACACAATTTTCTATTTTCTCTCAACAAACATACCACGTCAAATATTAATTCTGACAGCAAAAAGTTATGCTCCCCAATGTTTGATTTAAATTTTGATGTAAAAATATATTTATTGTCAAAAAAGTAGTACAAACTGATGTTATTATTAATGTTTAAATCCTGAGTTGAGTTTCAGCCAAATCCTGAAGTTTTCTTTAGGGTTTGTTTTTTTTAAGTTTTCTGAGATATATTTCCCTGAGGGAAGCTTGAAAGTGAGAGGGAACAAGAGGAAAACAAAGTACATGAAATGTGATAGAAGGCAAGATACAGAATCTGAATTTGAAAGTGAAAACCAAAAATTTGAAAAAAGTATCTTCCTTTAAGTATTTCGGCACATTTTTAATACCGACAATAGTGTACAAGAAGGAATAAAAGAGGGTAACTGTGAGCGCATAAACAACGGTTCTCGAATAGAATACTTCCTAGAGAAATGAAATTACAATTGTGTAACATAATATAACATAATAGGTAATTTATATACCTGTGAGACCTGGACAATGAAAAAACAATTAAGAGTACAAATTACTTGTATCTATACTAAGAAAAATTTTTGGCATGACAAAAATTGGAGAACATATATGGAGGCAGACAGCAAAAGAAGAATTAAATGAATTAATAAACCAAAATAACATTTACAAACAAATCAAGGCAAGATGATTAGCATGACTTGGTCATGTGGAACACGTGAACTACACTCTTGTGGTGAAGAATATAAAAGAGTGGGCACCAATTGAAACCAATGCCAAGAGGCAGACCAAAGAAAAATCATGTGTGTCAAGATCTAAAGAACATGAAGGTAGGCAATTGGAAGAGACTGTGGCAGAATAGGAAGGAAAAGTCGAAAGTAATTGACTCAGCCTAGACCCACCTAGGGTTGTGGAGTCTTACAGAAGAAGACGACCCTTTATAGGGCACTTGTTACCTTACCTTATAATATTACCTTATTATAGTGTAAATTACTCTCACAGACTAGCCTATCTCTTAATGAGAAAGATTAGAATGAAATAACAGAATCTATTAGAATAGAATTAATTTTTGTGGCAAAGTAACTTTGTAGCAAACAAGCACTGAGACCAGTTAATTAATAAATTTATCAAAATTGTTAATAACTATATAATCACAAAGAGGAAAATTAATTTAATGGAAGCATTCTAAGAAAGTTAAATTAAGAAATTCAACCTTTCTTGATTGAAAGTATATTTGTATAATATGACACAAAAACATCAGAAAATGTTTGGTGTCGTGATCCTTCTTCCTCTCTTAATGATTTTTATTCTTCAATATGTTTGGAGTTGGTACAAGGTAAATATATTAACAGATTTCGGTTAGAGCGAGGGTTGAAAGGGGCTTGAGTGGTAGTAACGTAAATAATGTTTTCAGGTAAAAACATTAGTTAGTTTTAAACATTATGTATCTAGACTTCAATGTTTAAAAAAATTCTTAGGTTATAATAATTACACTACATAGTGTTTATACATAAATCATTTTACCTGTCTTTGTCATGTTTCCTGGAGATGTAAGGTTTTCAATCAACAAAACCCCGTCTCTCTTCCGTGGAGTCTTAAGAAATTTTGCTGAAAAAATATTAAAAAATTAACTTTTTAAAAAAAGGGTAAGAGATTAATATACGAATAAATTTACCTCCAGAAGTACTAGGGCCATATATTGGTCTTTTCTCTTTATCTGAAGTGCAAGGAGACTCGTAAACTCCCTCAGTATCAGTGGCTTTAACAAAAACAAAAGAAATCAACAGATCACAAGTTTATTGCTATTCCAAAATATTATGATAAAGATATTAGATACTAATACAAGCAAATGCATTGAGTTGGTTTCGACTTATTTATATAGTAACAATGTTATTTAAATATTAATTTACTACATTTAACACATGTAAGAAAAATGCTTAAACTATTGATAAAAGAACAATAAAAATGTTAATGCTTGAAAGTCATGAGCAATACTGTTCACTGAAAAAATAAATGGGTTGTTCACTGTGAGAGGAAGCATTCTTATAAAGTTAAATTAAGAAATTTGACATTTCTGGATAGACTTAAAATGCTTTTTAATCTTAAAAACACAACAATCATGGAGTAACACCAGATAAAGTCACAAAGCTGTTGATGAAATGTTGTGTTTTCGAAATAGTAGAACAACATAAGTTACTTGAATTGTAAAATTTATCTACCAATAAAGTTCAAGATTGTTGAATATCGAGAACAGGGTTGACTGTGGAAACCATAACCCAAGATGAACACCAAGGAAATGCATGAACTTGACGGTATATAGGTTATGAATTAAAAATAAAATCTTTCAATAAATTTTGATAGAAATAGGAACTGTAAAGACTAAAATGTATGTCATTTGCTCTAATATATTTGAAAGAAAACTAAAGAATTTTAAAACCAACAAGAATTCATAAAAGTTTGATTTTTTTGAGAGCTAAAAATGCATAAATTGTGAGTTTTAAATATTCCCAAGGTAGTTTCATCCATATAAACCACCTCAGCAGTCAATTACNTTTTTTTTTTTTTTTTTTTTGAGGGGGGTGGAGGTGCTGGGAATATCAGGGATGATTTGCGCAATAGGAATTGGTGGGGATTGGCACCCCCGCAGCTGGAGCTCACAAAATCAGGTTGTTTACATAAATCTCTCAACTCTTCATTGCTTTTGATTCTCCACACCTCTACTGCCTTCACTGTACCATAGAACTTTTACAGAATTTTATGCTTACATTAATGCAGTAGGTTTTTATTTATTTGATTAACACCTATTTCTCACACCCATATAATACAAATGGTCTTATTACAGTGCGATACATAGCTTTCAGTTTTCTTGATAGCTTTCTTGAGTGTATATTATTAAGCAAGACTTTCATTTTCTGCTATGATTCCATCTCTTGTGTTTTCTCTTCAATTTTATAATGTTATTATTATTCCTAAGGATTTAAATTTGCCCACATCACATCAGCAGAGGTTAGGTGTTGATATAATCATTTGTAGATATCGTCTCTGGTATTTAAGCTGATTTCTCTCATTACTTCCTCTAGTACTTAGTTTAATAATATGGGTGGTCCATACTTGAAATCTCCTCTTGATAGTCTGCTTTTCAATGGATCCTATAGGTGCCAAGGTAGTAAGTTACATGAATGATTCCATAATAATTGTTGAGGGAAATGTAAAGAAATCTATGTAAATGTTTATCAGGTCTCGATTCGTTTCTGCATATTTTCTAAACAATCACCAAATGTACTTTGTGAATAAAAATTTAAAGTCAAAAGGGCAAAAATCCTAAAGTATGCATTTTTCTTATTTCAACCATAAAAATTGGTTGTGGAACAGTAAAATATGTACCAGAGGAATCCAATAAGAAGTAATCTTACAAATAGAAATTTATCAATCTGAGACAAAATTTGATCCACAAATAGTAAAATGAGATGTAATAAAATATTAGTCAAGAGCAAAGCTCTTTCGAAATAACATTTAGAAAATGTTAAAGGAGACAAATAGACATGGGTAAATCAACAAACACCGTTGGCAACACACAAATGAATTGTACCGAATAAGATGATTATTAAACAGCAAAAACAATCTAACTCTCTGGCAAGAAGTTCTACTGAAGGAAGTAGATTTAAACAACAATGGGTGCATTATTGACAGAATGCTTTTAGCGTACTTTGTAGCAGATGAAAAGATGGGTTTTTTCCCCCAAAAGGACAAAAACACAAAAACTAAAAAAGAAATACGAGGAAGCCTAAAAATAAATTGGGGTAATAGAAATCAAAACCATTGCCCACAAAACTAGGGATCTGTTTCAAGCGAAAAGAATTTGATTTCCCAGGAATTAGGTGCAATCTTTCAAAAGCTGAATATTCCAAACAACTTCACTAATGAGATATACTGGTAGCCTCCTTTTGCATTAGAAGGGTAAATATATGTGTGTGGTAATATTAAAAGAAGATTCAAAAAAAACTTGTTTAAATTATACTAACTAATAGAACTTCATAAGAAACTGTCTTATACATGAATATAATATTGTTTGTTCTAGCTGGTCAACCACTTGTCACAAAGGGCCATATCAGCGAGGAATTATTTTGTACAATTCCTTTCCCAAAGAGGTAAAAGATATTAAATTGAATCTCTTCAAATCTGCAGTAAAAAGCTACTTACTGTTCTATTGTTCAACAATGTAAAATAATTCATTAATTTTAAGAAAAGGTAAAATATGTTTCGATTTCCCATCAAATGTTCATTTTTTAAATTATTCTCTTAAATATTAAATATGTCATTTCTTTTCGTACTTTATCACCCAATTGCTTTCGACTGACTTTCAAAACTAACTCATTAAATTACAAAATTATTAATCCGTTTCACAAGAGTTGGTGCTATGTAGCACTATAAAACTATATTGCATCAACTTTTATGAAATGGGTGTGCCTTATGAATTTGTATATTTGCTATAGCAGAATGTTGTGGGTTTAGTGGTTGTAGTGATGGTTCATGGTGAGAGGGTACAATTATGCTGCAGAAAGGTATTTAGCAAATATATGTATGATCACTCTGATTATGCACTATGTTAGCTCTGGGTTGGTTTGTAATAGGTTTTTAGTTGGCATTCATTGTATATATTTTGTTTTGTTTTTTATAAATAAAATCTTGATGTATGTAGGTGTACATAGCCCTGAAGATGACTTGATAAATGTTGAAACAATGGTGATCTTATCTTATACTTATCTTAGAGGGGCATAAGCCATGGTTGTACCTTGGGGCGCAGAAGTGATAAATCTGCCACTGCCTGGCCCTTGATTGCTTCCAGCAAGTAAACTAGTTTATTGTCCTCCACTTGGTCATACACAGCTTGTAACTGCTTTTTTGACCATAAATTTATTTATTATTATCAAATATACAGTAGAATAAATGATTCCCATCGTTTGTTAATAATAATAAAACTTCTCTTTCTTTTTCCCACAGTTGGGAGTATTGATTTAAAAATTTAAAATTAAAATTGTTAGTTGAAATATCATATACTGTTAACTAAATCAATAATTTGTTTATGAACTAGCAAAATCCATTTTAATAGATAACTTTTAACCAAACAATAAAAAAAATTCATTGTTAAAATATGTATCATGCAGATCATTAAGTTTGGAAGGAAACAGCTAAAGATTTTAAAAACAAACAAAATATTATGCCCAGCTTAAGCAGCCCAGGCTGGGCCTATTGTCTTTGTAGGTGTTGGAGGATGGAATATGACTTTCCCAATGACATTACATGTCATCTGTTTTGAATACGGCTGAGCACCTATGCATTTCATCTTTTCGTAGTTGACATCATCTGAAGTTAGATCTTACATGAACCTTCAGAGTCTTCTGGGGATTTCTATCATTGATTTATTTGAACTAATAGGTATTAAACTGCAAGATGTGATTGAAATTTCTAGTGTTCATAACGTTAATGAAAGTTTCCTATAGAATTCAATATTTTTTAAAAGAAGCTTATTTTATGTATGCTTGTATTTGCAATCAAGAAACAAATACAATTGTAATTTCAAGTTTATACAATACCAAGAAAACTTACGATTTAAAACTGGAAAAGAATTGCCAACAGAAGTCCATTGGGGAAGATTGGTTTTCTTGCAGAACAATGACTTTCCCTTCACTTTAGTGACTAAGAATTCATGGATGTCCCTCTTCTTCAGGACTTCCACAAATTTTTGAGCTGCCTTTCTTTGTTTTGGAAGAGTCTCCTCGGCTGTCTCCATGGTTAAAGTTTAATAACTAACGTTAAATTTGCTTAAATATTAAATCAACAATAGGAAGTCTTTCAGTTTTAATGAAAGTATCTGACTGAAAATAATTAACAAGTCACAAATTGAGATGCAAAGAAGCGGCGAACATAAACAACATAAACTCCTTTTTCAATTTAGAGCTTATCAACACGGGAGGTTCCGTGGCGGTAAAATTATCGAAGATCAACAGGGTCGCCAACACAATGCGTACATACGTCTAAAATTTACGATACTTTGCCTAAAATTATTCAATATGGCTGACTTAAAACAAATTGCCAACCTCTACGAAACAAATCCTTGAAACTAACACGCGTGTAGGCAGCGGTCCACAATGTCATTCTCATCAGCTGATAATGTGAGATTAAAGCGTCCAGCTACGTCTTGCTAGAAAATTTTCAGGAAAGCGTGTGCAACGAATATTACCTCGTGCCTTTGTTTGTTGTGTATTTCTTGTATTTCTGTACAGCAAGTAGTCGCTTTTGTGACTACTATTAATATTTATTTGGATATTACTTAAATTGTCACAAAATCGACTACTTGCTGTAAAGAAATACAAGTTAATAACACAAACAAAGGCACGAGGTAATATTCGTTGCACACGCTCGATGCAGAAAAGTGCAGAACAGCGCCAGAAGAGCAAGTGAATTGAATTGGTGTCCGCCGTTGGTAATGGATACAAGTTTGAATGTCTTGCCAACAGATCGCGAGGTACCTTTATCATTACTCTTGTGGACGATAGCGAAGTACAAGCGTTCGCTACATTGAGTACAGGTTCAATACCAACATCAAGCTAGTTAGACTGACAAATAAATAAATTATTGACAAGAGCTATACAATCGACCTATGACCACGTTGAGAACAATGAAGTAATTTAGTGTGACTAATATACAATAAACTAATAAACAATGCGTTTTCGTTCATGATTTTCTCTGAAGTTGAATTTCTCGAGGCATAGAATTTGTTTCGTAGAGGTTGGCAATTTGTATAGAGGCAGCCATATTGAATAATTTTAGGCAAAGTATCGTGACTTTGAGTATATGTTGTGGCATCCGATGAATCGGCCGTCAAGCGGCTGCCGGGCGCTCTCAACATGTACTTACATATAGGTAGACTCAGCGGTCTCTTCTGTGCGTTGTCTGTGATTATATTGTGGAATACTGTGGTGTCGCCCTCTCTTGCACACCCTCTTGGAGTAGGGAAGGTGCGCAATGATATGTGCGCAGCAGTCAGCAGTCTGAGCAGGGATTGGAATTCCCATGCCCAAGTCGATGTGCGAGAGACAGACACCAAATTTTGTTTCCACATTTAGTAGAATTTGCTAAACTTTAACTTGCTTTCTTCTCAAAGTTCACTCATAGTAAATACTCGTGGTAGTTTAATAGCGCTTGAGAATTTCGTTGATGGAAGCGCGCAGTTTATTGACCTATTTTCGGAGGCACATTCGCCTACCTCTCGGAGAAATTGTGGATGCACCACTGCTTTGGTCTAGGATTGGTAAGAAACGGAATGCGTGTGAGAAAATGGGTTGGAAGGAAACGAGTAAACGAATCACTGCGCAGTGTTTTGTAGACACAAGCTGTGTTCATGCACTGATTACGTCTGTGACCACAGCTAGATGAATATGACATGAAGTTTTGAATGATTTTATGATAAAGTTATGAATCGTAGGAGTTGAAGTGTTTGTTTTGTCCAACTCAGCATAATTGCTTAAAAATCACGGAAAATCTAAAGGGCTGAAGTAGTTACTTCATGAAGTGGAAGCTCATCCCGAACTTGGAAAAAACTGAAGTATCTTGCTTCCATCTAAACTATAAGATGGCTCATTCCAAACTTGACATGAAAATGGACAACAAACATATCCGATACACTTTCAACCCAAAGTATCTAGGGCAAACACTTGAGATATACCTCACCTTCAAAGAAAATTTAACTAAGCTCGCTGCCAAATTTGAAACCCATAATAATATAATAAAAAAACAGTCTGGGAGCATCAGCAAAGGAGCTTAGAATATTATCACTAATTAAAGATTATTATGCTGTCAAGTACTGTTATCCTGTCCAGATAAACAAAACGCATTGCTCCTTAATTGATGAGGAACTAAACACTTTCAACATGAGGAATACCCCCTTAAGATGGCTACTAGTTCTTAGAAACATTCCCCACCATACGTAAGCAGAATTGATGCTTTACTACAGCTATTGGAGAAATTTATGTAAAAAATTGCTCCATGTTCATGTGGATGTACCTTTAATTAATTACAATAGACTGAAATCATGCAAACTCCTCTCAGATCTGCTAAAAATCTCCTAGGAGAGGAACAAAACATTCAAACTATCGGGGGGGGGGGAAACTGGAGAAGCAGTTGCACTCCGCAGGATCGAAGGCTTGTGTCCAATACAACAAGTCGCCCATAAGGTTGTGACCTCCTTCGAAGATTGTGGAAGACCGAGAAACGCGACACAGGACCCTTCGTATCCGCCTGGCGTGCCCAATGAACTTCTCCGCTGAGGGCGCACACCGTAGGTGACGCACGCAATTAAAAAGCGCGGTCGAAAGAATTGTGCGTCAAAGTTTGAAAATACTGGTATGTCGCGAAAGAGATAGCTCGTAAGATGAATTTCATCAAATCGTTTACCATACGTTATCGGCAATTCAGAAATATTTTATAGTCATTCCGAACCCCAGATGGATGGCCAATTTCCCCTCCCCCTCTAAGATGTTAGGTGGCTAAGAAAAAACGGCTTTGCATGGGATACTTTGTTGCTGTGACACTGTTGAAATGTCATTCTAATTAAGTGTCCATTTATATTGCACGTTTACATTAAAACACCGTGGTGATATCTTAAATAGCTCGTGTTATATGAGTGAAAATTAGAAAGAAAAAACAGATTTCACACAACTTGTACCTTGAAAAGGAGAGTTTCAAAAATTACTTTCTTCTTGAGTTTTCGCAATACATCAGTAACATCCAGTCTAAATTTCAAGTTCCTATATCCAATATTTCCTCTATGCTTTGGTGAACGTGTCGGACATTCAGGAANTATATATATATATATATATATATATATATATATATATATATACACTAATACCCCCAAAACGTGCTTTAAGATAGTTATAATAAAAAAATAAGGATTCGGTACTTCAGATGTGATTACCACAATTTATTTTGTGATTCTCTTGGCATATATAATTTACATAAAATGTACATGAAAACATAGAAATTCCCTTCCAACACAATACAGGAGAGAAAATACTCTGCAATTTATCTTGCAATTTAACATCCAGCTCATTTAATAATTTCGTGCATTTACATTTACGCACTATACAACAATTCTTTATCAACTGTTCAAAACTAGCACGATATGAGCCTTACTTTTTCATTTACAGCAGAGAAAATGTAACAGTTCATTTAATACGTTCTTGATTCTTCTTTCTTCTTGGAAACAAAATTATTACATGTGCGACAGACTCGATTTCAATGAGACTTTCTCTTTGAAAAGATACTAGCTTCTCACTGAATTACAAAGGTAAGCAATTCCCTAACCATTGAAACCTCTGCTTTTAAATGTTCGTCTCACAGAGACGTAAACTCACTCCCAGATTTTCTCCTTCGAGATCGTGTACAAAATCAGCTTGTCAGAAGCACGCTCCTCCTTCACGTCGATGTATTCGCTGCTGCACGGGCTTCCCCGCGACCTTGACCCAGTAGGTTACCTGCTGGTTGTTCTCCAATCGCCCGTCCGACCCTCCGTTCGTCCTTTTGAATTCGCGGCAAGTTATCACGGTCTCCAGCGTGCTACCGTTTTCATTTTACGTCTAAATAGTATTTCCGAAGTTATGACGACGCATTAATTGATTCACTTGGAGCATTCAAATAATATTCCGTACGCGTTCTGATTTAAGTCTATCTCGGACGTTCATTAATAAATTGAAATGCGAAACGGACAAAATACGTTTCTCTCGAACTGCGTTCTTACGTTCTGCTACACGGGTCGTCCTCTCCGACGATTCTCCGACTATTCAGCTGGAACCGTACACTCTGACGCTTCCCGGAATATTGAGGAGGAACCGTACCCTCTGACGCTTCCCGGAATATT
>NNCF01130163.1:26815-40908 GCA_002313205.1 Laupala kohalensis | reverse complement strand
GCGAATTATGTTGATATTTGGAATGTTATTTTCTGTAATAAATTCCCAGCATGTTCGACAGTTTTTTTGTACTTTTAGCCTGTTAAATTCTCCACAGTTAAAAAATGTAACTTCTTTGAGAGTTGTCTCCATAGGAACACATGCAACTTAACTGTAATTTACTGGAAAACAAATCGGTAAACGCAAAAATTGTATTAGACTTCTTTTTATAGATATAAGTCTTTTCTTTCGATCAAATGAAAAAAGTGCACTTAACCAGTATATTCTAGCCGCTCATACTACCGTAAGTGCAGATTGGAGAAATATATTAGTTTATAGGGGACGACCGACAGCAGTATCCTAGCTAAAGTAAGAGAAAATCGAGATTCAATTGGTGAGTCCTTCCTGATAGGCATGGACTCTTATGGAGAAGCGCAGAGATCTTACGGGAAGCGTAATTTTTCGTTCCGAATGAGCGAGACTACGTAACTAAAAAAGTATCAAATGAGAGTGGGATTTCTGATATTAAAAAAACCTTTTGTTTTTATTCGTGTTGCAAACATTTCCAGTTGCAGTAAAAGTCGCCATGTTTACATTCATTGCACGATTCGCTTGCAACAGATTCCCTCTGCGTGTCATATTTCACATCTCAACCTACGAAAATATGAAATAAAAATGAATACTGAATTGTAAAACGTGATTTGAGTAACAATTCACTATTTGAAAGCTACAATTGGGACATAATCTTGACTGGCGTTTCCCTGCAAGCACTGGCCGCACTGCAAGGAAAATGGATACATCTACAGTTTCCACTTTCGTGGTCGTATATCCGATATTTAATACGTTTATTGTTCATGTAAATTATAACGCTGAGGAACNTCATTTTTTATCTGACCATCACAGCTATTACCGCTGATTTTGAAACTGCAATTATTATTTTTTTTCTCCGCTCGCCATTACAATGGACAAGGGACGCGAAACCAAGCTTTCCCCGTAATTCCAGTGAAATGTTATATATATATATAAATATATAGTGGCAGAACGAAACTTTTAGGGTTAAAATACTAAGGTTCTGGAATTTACAATATTGATCTATTTTGAGCGCCTCGGTTAATCAATCTCAGGGTTCCACAATATTTCTGGGGTTCGCATTTTTTTAGTGAAGGGAAGGGCCATACAATGGTTCCACTAAAGGAAAACGCTATTGACAAATAAATCCATTAAATTTAATCACCATTAGTCTAGTACAATAAAACCCCTCATGCTATTCCCCTCAAAAGAAACACACATAAATGGTAGTCAATGATAACATAAAAACTAATACACATTTAAAATCTCTCCCTCAACAAAATAAAGATACACTGAATTTAACATGACATAATTCTACCAACATTTAAAATCTCTCTCTCTCAAAATAAATAGAGATACACTGAATTTAATATGACATAATTCTATCAACATTTAAAATCTCTCCCTCAAAAAAATAGGGATACGCTGAATTTAACATGACATAATTCTATCAACATTTAAAATCTCTCTTTGCACTGATCAAGTCCACAGTTCAAGTCCTCTTATATGACATATCCCACACTATTCCTTACGCGCAAGCGCATTACGACGTTGGTTAAACATCACCAACCGTCGTAAAAATACCTTCTTTAGATGACCAACCACGGCAAACCGTAGAGAGTAGTGTCCTCGCAAGGTCGGTCAGGCTCCGATCTCGGGCGATCGCTGACGGTGTCATCAACGACGGCTACCGGAAGTTGCTCCTTTCATCATCTGAGGGCTCGGGGCCTTCAAGCGCAGCGTCGGCCTGACTTCGTTCATTCCGAATAGCCACCCGGAAATTGTTCGCCCGTGGCTCGGATCGGGAACAATTAATCAGATTTGTCCGATGTTAAAAAAAAATCGGCAAATAATTGACACGAGCGCAGCATCTTCAAAAAATGAAGTGCTAGTGTTTAGTGCGAAATCTCGAAATAATTGTCTCAGAGTATTAACGCAAACATGTCCGTGAAGAAAATCTCTTACAATGTCTTCGCGCCAAAAAAATCTCGCTTCCTGTGATCTGGTCTGATATCACAAGTTCTACAACTCCAACAAGTTTCAACAACGAGAAGCAACGAGGCGAAGCTCCGAGAGCTGACGCCGAAAACTCACCAGGAAAGATCCTATAATTTCATTTTTCATTCCTTAAATGGTCTTCCTCCCTTCCTACACCTCTCTTTCCACTTCCAAGTCTTCCAAATTTTGAACTTCACGTGACCGAAAACTTCCAATGTCAAAACGGTTCCCCCTTCTCAAGCCTAAATTCTGAATGGGAATTTTGAATGATTTCGAATAATTTCCAACGCTCTTTTCTTCCAACGATTTTTACTGACAATTTGGTTCTTGCTCATACACCCTCGCGTATCCTAGGTTATACGGTCGGGTTGGGTCGCTTTACCCACCCCCTCGCTAACTCGCTATTTCTAAAAAGCCATAAAGTTTTTCTACAACAAAGAGCCGACAGCGGGTTGCCGCACCATACCAGATGCGAGTGTCCCTTTGTCATATCTCAACGGTAGGCCTTTAAATTTCTAGAGAGTGGTAAGACTTCCCTCCTTCGTCCGTTCTTTGNTATATATATATATATATATATATATATATATATATATATATATATATATATATATATATATATATATATATATATATATATACAAAGATCTTGCATAATTATTGAATGTAATTTTATCAGAGGTTTCTCTTTTTTACTTAAGGAGGAATGAGAAGAGGTTAAGCGATGAAGCTATGTTAAAATACGGGACATATTCAACAAAAATAGTTGTCTCCAGTTTCGTACTTAGTGTGAGCATATGCCTCACATTACCGTTTACGATTCTTACTCCTTGAAAGTAATACAAGTAGGAGAGTGAGTGAAACATAACTTCACTGACTTCGGAATTCCACAGAATACTATGTTAGCCGGGGCTAAGCACATTGAGACGCAGTCGCTTGCAGCGTAGCAGCAGCAGCAGTTTGATGTGGCTTTGTGCTATAGAGGGCACCAGTGTGAGTTGTGCCCCGGGTTAACATTGAGTCCTTGTTCCTCGCGGAGGAAAATGTTTGAACCTTTATCAATATTTTTATATTATTCGTAGTAAAGTGGCCTTCCCGTTGAAGGTTGGTGTTTGAAGCCTCTCTCCTTGTATGTGTTGCAGCCATCGTTGGATGGGCGCGCAACCGCTCCAGAGACTTGCGTCTGTACGTGATGCCAGACAGTGCCACCACCCTCCTGCAGCCTGTCTGGTCTTGTGGGGAACGCTCTCCTTATCTGCTCGTGATCGTCTGCTCAGCCCTGGAGCACGCTGGCACACGAGCAGTCATCCGTGACACTTGGGGAAGTGTGCGCGAGGTGACGAATGCATCGGTGCACCTTGCCTTTTTAATTGGTACACCAGCTCCAGCTTCTACGGCTGACCAGCTCCAAGTAAGAACCTTGAATATTCTTTCGATTTCACGTAATTTTGCTTTGTGAATAATTTTTTGTTGTTCGCCGGGGTTTAGATTCTAACAAGCAGTAAAAAGGAACATTGGATTAGTTGTGTTAAAGTAAATCAATTGCTTCTTATTTGCCGTCATGCTATTTTCCAGCAATTATGATTTTTAACTTCAAAGAAAAAAGTGCCATTGCGTGTTTTCGAAGCCTTAATCCATGGAGAAACATACATACACATCGTAATTCCCAAGATATGCAGCAATTATTACCTTCTTATTGTTCGTGTGATGTGGTTTATATTGTTTAAAATGAGCAAAGAAGCAAGAATGCAGTAAAGTAGAAACATGAAATCTTCATAATTTCGTTTGATTTGAGCATTGAACGCACTGGCATCTAAAGGTCCGAGTTGTTTCTTCAGACGACAAAGAATTATCATATAAATTTTGTTGTTTCACGAATTAATACGAATTGAATGTTCCTGTATCCTTTTGTTTAGGCTTATTTGCGTCCAACATTTTCATTGAATAGCGAGGATTGCAATAATTGTTAATCTTTTGGTAAAATATAGTATTGTGTTGTACATACATTTTTTTAAACAGGAGCTTAGCGCTTTTAATAATGGTATAGATTTTTACCTGTGTGCTGTGTCCTATTCGTATCAAGAAATGTTGGAAGACTTATACGAAGAATTACATAAGGTACCAGAGTGATGAAGTGTTGATTTTATTTACTTGCTTTTGAAAGGTTCTTGCGACAAAATGATACCGGTATTTTGTATTTACTTAGAAATTCATGAATTCTTAAGTTCACTTTACTTGGCGTTGCGTATTTGTGTAATTGCCAACTTGACCAAGAGTAGATGAGCTATTTGTCTGCACCCGGTAATTGTTCAAATATCCTGCATCCTTGTTGCTCTTATGATCAGATTGCCTTTCTTTATCATTACAACCCCGTAGTTAGTCCACACGTTGTGTTGTCCGTAGCGCGAGATGGCTTCCTTAACCATGGCGTGTCGCACCGTTGTTAGGTCTTCTCTGATAGTTTCGCGTTGCCCCTTAAGTTTCTTTGTGTTACGAAACATTTCGGAACGCACATGGTATTTTGAGAACTTCATTACAGGTCTAACTTTACCATCTACACGTGGACCGACCCTATGAACTCGTTCAGAGTCGGAGACTTAGGTCAGGTTTCACTTTTTCAGAACACAAAAACGTTTTCTTCACAATTCAGACCTTGAGACTCCAAACGCTCGGAGATTATTAATTTCTTGAATATTGTTCCAATTCGTCGAATCCATTGTAAATTTTCGATTTTAATGATATGATTTCTTCGTCTTTTTCCTAAAGTTCTTTTTTTAGTTCATCGATAACACCGACACAGAACTGGATTGATTCTCTGAGCTGTTTTTCTACAACTTTGGCGACCTGGTACGCCAAAGTCTCTGCCAGCATGAATCGAACTTCAGCGTTTCATAACGCACTCAGCAGCGCTTAAACTAGATGTTACAGTTCGATGTTGGCATTACTGACTGGCGCAGGAATCTTGTTCGAGTTCCTCCTCCTATTTGTGATGGCAAATAATCAAAAAATAAGAAGACTTGATGAGTATCGAGCATTGTCCACAGGTCGATAATCGATTGTTCTCGACTCGTTATTTATCGATCACTTAACCGCACTCGCCTTGAAACGAACTCCCACAAGTAGTTGAGTAGATCATTTAGTCAGTCATCGATCATTAAGCACTCCATGGTTCGGTTGTGGTGATATTCAGATGACGATAAATCTCTCAAACGAACTTTTCCTACACTCATAACGTTCTTCCTCTATCACAAATTTTTCTCGTTTGCTCATCTAATAACATTCTCCCCCTCCTTTCTACAGCATGATGCTAGTTAGCCACGCCTTTAACTTACGTCATCATTCCCATTAACCAATCAAAGTTCCGCTATAGAGCCTTACCAGATCTCACATGACCTCTTCTTATTGGTCCGCGACCTCGAGGTCACACTTTCTTTTGACCAATGGTGCTCCGTCCTTCACGTCATATGACGTTTCGTTTGCAATACCTTCTGCCCAGTCATTATTACATCTGTTGAGTATTTCCCGATGATTTGTCAGTGTGTCGAAAAATCCTGGGTCTGCTGATCTTACGCAGTCTCAGAGTTCCCCCCCCCCATAGGGACGATCAGAGTTCCGCGATGAAACTATACCTTTTCTATTGTGTAGGAGGCGTCTGGAACTCCGCATATTTTCCAGAAAGCGTCATTTGACGTTCCTCGGTGCTGTCAATTGTCGTCGAGTCCCTAGCTCCTCAGAAGGTTCAAGTGCCCATCCTTCATTTGTCATTGTTTTAAACTAAACAGAGTCCATTTTTCCCCTCTCTCAGTTGACCCAAATTCATACATCCTCGTTTTTCTCCAAGTAGTTGTACATTTCCAAATGGCTCGGCTAATGAATAATTGTTCATTTAATTTTAGTTCAAAAATGTAGATAACTTAATAAATTATTTAAACAAATTAGTGTTACAATATCTACCTCTTCAACACATTTCAAGTTCCCCCTCAAATATGCACTGACAATTATATATTTTCGTACCTCATGTTGTATTCTGCACGTCACCAAAAATATTAATTGCAAAATTTTCGTAACCCCAACGTCCATATTATTCATTATCACCATGCAGGCCCAGCCGTTATCTTCCTCTAAATAACGTGTCATAATTTTATTATGACATGGTTTCCCGATTGATAGATAACAATCTTGGAAGCAACCTACATCAACCTTTTCCGCCATTAGAAATGCCATTTTTTTCCTTTGGCGCAAATAAAATTCTTTCTAGTTTTTGATGATAAATTCTAATCGATGTGATTAATATTTTTTGTTCCGCCTTATATCCCGGGCAGTTATTATGCCTTAGTTTTTGATAGCTTGGTAGACCTTTCCGTTTACAATTTGCACACTCCGCAGGTTTCTATTTATTGGCACATTTGTTGTAGCAATGGTTTTGTCCTAAACAATGTCCGCATGTGTCTGTAATATCCTAACAGTTCTTAGCCACATGATTCAATCTTTGGCACCGGTAGCACAACGAACCGGACTCGTACACTGTGACACACTATAACTTTCTAATCCTTAGTAAATTCTCCCTTTCCGCAACAATACTTTCATGTGTTCCTGATTCAGAGCAATCAGCCTTCCTACATTCGGCGTTCCTCGTCGCAGCGTAGTTAATACTATTACTTTCTCATATACGTAGAATATAGAAAGTTTTGTAATCGTGAAAAAATTCGAAAGCGAGATTTCGACGGAAATATCCGTTTTCACGATCCCTGATTCGGAAAGAGTGTTTTTGGCATGACGTCCGTCCATCTGTCTGTCTGTCTGAGCATAGCGATTCTCAGTTAATGAAATAATCAATTCAATACGCATTTCATATTTAAGGTACAATTTACTTGTCGATGCACGTGATCTTTTTTTTTACTTTAAACCCAAGGTTACTTTACATGAAGGTGAAAGAACTCTTTTGAATGTTTCTAAAAAAACGCCTGCATCATTTTTGCTTAACTTTTCTGCACGTAAAGTTTAATTAGTTTTCATTACATCTGTATTAGCGGTATTTCGCTTGAAAGTTTGGTATAGACGCAGTAAAATAATTTATGTCTGCTACACTTAGACATTAGTTTACTGTTTTAAGAATCTGGACTAAAATTTAGAAGTGTAAATGGACCAAGAAGACGTAGAATACGCTTTTCTTAAACAGAGATGAAAGATATGATAATGATAAAAAAACATAGGAGGACAGCAAAAGCACTGCAGATACTTAAAATACATCCATTTCTGTCTACAACGAAATTACATGTGCACAAGACTTTTGCGATATTTATAAGACTGATATGTCTCTATATGTTTTGAAATTATATTCTGAATGATTATTTTACTTTCAAATTTCAAATAAAAGACTGTAATAAGTTCGTCTAGCGACTTTGAGCATGAATAGAGCACGGGAAGATGACCAAAATATAGAGGGCCACGCCAGAAATGACCCTTTCACTATATAGTTTTTCTCACTATGCTGCAGAGGGAGAAACGTATATGAGATAATATGTACAATGGTTTTACGTCACTAGTTGTTTTTGCCAGAAAATCCTCCTTTTTCCCCTATGCCTCCTAAGTTCTGTTCAAATAATCTGTCCTATAACTCCTCATTCGTTACGTCACTTCCTTCCTCATGGACCAATCGTCTGGGCTGTCGCTTCCGTGGCCGTTGTACAATTACACGGTCCTCTTCCTGAAGAAGTTTCGTGATTTTTTCTATCTCCTTACTTGACTCTCTAATACTATAAGTTTAATTAATTTATTACCCCAAATGTTTACTTTACCTTTTATTTCGTGACAATGTCAACCGCGGTCTCCCGCGCAGTCCCCGAATCTCCATTCAATGATCAGTACATTTTGCTGTTGTCCTGTTCTGTTTTGTCTTAAGTGCATCTGAGTTCATTTTTCTCTCTGTTGGGACATAATCACATTGCGCGTCCCTATACCCTTTCTTATTGTTTGCCCCGTCTCTCAAACAGTTTCCAAAATTCTGTCCTCCGCGCGTTCTAGCTCATGTTTCTCCCGTGATTCTTGGTTCTTTTATCACATTTCTGACAGATGCAATTCCGTCACTTGACGTTGACGAACCCTAGAGCCCCACGAAAATAAATGATGAGATGAAGTTAGTGCGCTGCCAAATTGACCTGTGAGTGTATATATCGTTCTAAGAAAATAGTGGATTGGTGTAAATATTGTGTGTGTGGGGAAGGATTGATTGCTTGGAAATACGAGCTTGCGGCAATTAAAGACGGAAAGATTGCAGGTGATCCGATGATGTGGTACCTGTTTGGGCGCGGTGCATTGTTGATGAAGTCTGAATGGGAGCAACGTAATGCCACTGTTTTCTCTGGACTTTTTAGGGAGATCTGGACTTGGAATCCGCCCGTTACGGAGACTTGATCCAGGAGAACTTCGTGGATACTTACAATAATCTCACTCTGAAGACTGTCTTCCTTCTGAAGTGGGTGCGCACCCACTGCGCCGGCGCGCGCTTCGTCATGAAGACGGACGACGACATGTTCGTCAACATCCGTTCCCTCGCTATGCTGTTGCTCTCCATCGAGCGGGGGCGTGCGCGGGCGGCGGCCAGCGGTGGTAGCGTGTCGCTGGCCGGTGCCTCGGGGCGCCCACCCTTGGCCCCGGGCCCTCTTCTGCTGGGCGCGCTCATCTGCGGCGCCCGGCCCATCACCAACGCCAGCAACAAGTGGTAATGTTGCTTCATTCAAGTGTTACTTTGCTTCTTCAGGAACGCCTGTTGCAAAGCTACCTATTTTTCATCTGAGCTATTGCTTACTGTAATTTCAGGGGTCACTGACTGGGCACTGCAAGTTAACTTCTGTAATAACTCCAGAACATCGATAGAGGTGAAATTTCTCTCAATTCCAACAAGTGATGAATTCTTTTAAAATTGTGCATAATACCTTGTTATAAATTATTAGAATGAAAGAAATTTAAATGCTTTAAAAAGCCAAATAAAATAAAATTCTTAATAATACGGTAGTCTTGAGTGAATGGATTTCACAGATAAACATGTAATATTCAAAAGTATCATGATAAAATCAAATTCTGATGTATGATAATTTGGCATATTACTTTTAAATGATCAGAGTTGTTTTTAAAATAACGATTTTAACATATTGTCATTATATAACTATTCATATAACCAGTAATTATCGAATAAAAATGTATTGCTCAGCCAATATTGAGAACATTTTAAATCAAAGATAGTTGATCCCAACTCAATTTTAAAATCAATTTCTTTAAATTACAAATACATAATGAATCATTTGTTGAGGGATGTGGTACAAATTCTGCCTTGGTGCATACCACAAAAAGTTTTTGATGTATATTATATTTATGCCGCGCATACACTCCTCCATTTTTTATTTGTTACCTCTATATTTCTTAACATATTACTAACTAAATTGTTGTCTTACATAACACATGAAATTTTCACTACCATAAACAATGTTTAATTCTAGAAAGATGTTGATCATATTATGTTTAGGGTCGGGCAACATCCAGGAAAGTGAGGTGAACTACTTTGACATGTACATTAACTTATATTCGTTTCTAATTTCTACCCAAATTGTAGAGTCAGTCAGAGAAGTCATTAACTGGATTCGTCCGCTTTCCTGTATTTTGTATTTTGTATAATAGTCAGCATGTAAATAACAATGTATTTTTTCATTCTTATAAAACAGTGAGAAAATCAATTTATTTGTCTTTCAGGTATGCCCCTAACTACATGTATCCTGGCAGAGTATACCCAAACTATCTGTCTGGGACTGGCTATGTTCTCTCCTCGGATGCAATTGCCCCTTTGTATTCAGCAGCTCTCCATACTCCTTTCTTCCACCTGGAGGATGTTTTTCTGACTGGCTTATGTGCTCGTCAAGCTGGTCTACGACCAAGTGGCCATCCAGCTTTTACATATGAAAAGCGTAGACCTGATGCCTGCATCTTAGGGGACAAATCTGTTGTTACTTCGCACCACATGGAACAGTCAACTTTGCGTCAAGTATGGGCAGCCATCCAGCAACCATCTCTTAACTGCACACCAGCTAAGGTATGATGTTATTTTAGTGCAAAAACCGGAAGGTTAGTAAATGCTAGCATGTACCAAAAGGAGGTAGATACAGTCAATAATATTTTTATGAAAAGCTCCAGACCAGGATTTCGACGATTTAATCACGATTAATTTAACAATTGATTATTTTAAGTGATTAACAAAAAATATATATTTCGATTTTTTTTCCAAATGGATTATTTTGAGTATCAATTAAAATGTACGATCATTTGGTCCGATTATTATATTTTGTTTATTTATATTTATTTCAAAAGATATTTTTATCTTCCTTTTCCGTGGGCTATTAAGTATTAACTATTTTCTGAATTACGACTACATGTGAAATAATGTGTGGTATTTTGAACATTGAAATTCGACGTTGGGATGGTGCCACCAAAATGTCAGCAGTTTTTAAAATAAAATATTTCTAGTGTATATACTTTCTCAAGTTTCTAACACATATTATGAAGATGTTAGTAATATAAAAATATTGTTTTAATTCATTTTAATACGATTAATACTACCACAACAAGTTTTGTGCCTTGTTATTTCTTGTGTGGCAAGAATGTCAGGCAAGAAATTGTCAGTGGTCCTATGTTGGGAAATACTCATTCTCACACACCCAATCTTAAAATTTCCCAAATGCAGTACATGATTTATGTCTCAGTTCCTTATTTTTATTATCTTCGAATATTGATGTATTGATTCTAATTAAGCTTAGTTCCTTTTTCTCTCTCTCTTATATTTATAGACAAAGTCCGATACGACATGAACATTTTGTGTCTACAGAGTAAAGTGTCTAAGAACAAAAACTTTTATGAACATGCGCCATCTGTGCCATCTATTGCCTCATCGAGGAAATACAACACTGTGACCAAGGAGCTACCTGGTGCCAGAAAATGGAGACCCGGATTTTATAATCCTGACCAAAATTGAAGAAACGTTATCGTGTTTCAGCAGGAGAAATAATCGAAAAAAATAGAGTAGCAATGTAAAATAAGGAACGAATATGATCAGACGTGTCGATGAAGACATAGTATTTCCTAAGAGTTTGAAAGCAAATGGTTGCGTTTTTAACGAAAAAACTCAATTTTAAGCTTTCTGATGGTAGTCCTATGAATACTGAGAATGTGTAATGCAATAATTTGAAGGTAACCAGTAAAATAATTCGAAAATTTCAGTGAAAGATTTTTGTGTTTATACAAAAAATATATATCCAAAAACGACTCCAACACTTTTATGAAATTTTCAAAAAAATTGAAATATTTCTCTCGATTTAATCAGTCATTCTATTGTTTCACGTTGCTTTTTTTCGTCAAAAAGCGTCTCTATGCCTGGTGCATAGTAACAAGAAAAGTGAGATACGTGGACGACAACACGCAAGTCATTTCCGTGTTTCTTCTTTGAAATTTAACAACAAACTCTGGCTAATACAAATTTCTACGTATTCCTGATGGTAAAACTATGAATACTGACAATGTGTAATGCAATATTTTGAAGGTAACCAGTAAAATAAGTTGAAAATTTTGGTCATACTTTTTCTGTGTTTATTCGAAAAATATATGTCCCTAATCTCTAAAAATGACTTCAAAAAAATTTATATATTTTAAAAAATATTGAAATTTTTTTCTCGTTTTAATAAGTTATTCCATTGATTCACGTTACTCTTTATCGTCAAGAAACGTCTCTATGTCTGAAACATAGTGACAAGAAAAGTGAGATACGTAAGCGACGACACGTAAGTATATTCAGTGNGTCTGAAACATAGTGACAAGAAAAGTGAGATACGTACACGACGACACGCAAGTCATTTCAGTGCTCTTTCTTTGAATTTTAACAGCAAACTCTGGCTAATACATATTTGTAGGTTTTCCAGATGGTAGTCCTATGAATTTTAAAAATTTCTTATATAATATTTTGAAGGTAAAGAGTAAAATAAGTTGAAAATTTCGGTCAAAATTTTATTGTGTTTATTTTAAAAATACGATATGTACCTATCCTCCAAAAATGATTTCAAAAAAATTTATGAAATTTTCAAAAAGATTGAATTGTTTTTCTGGTTTTAATAAGTTATTTAATTGTTTCACGTTACTCTTTATCCTCAAGAAGCATCTCTATGTCTGGAACATAGTGACAAGAAAAGTGAGACGTTTTACCAACCCCTATGCCCCACCCTGGCGAAGAGACTGTGGCGAAACCTATCAAAAACACGCCTCATGCTCTGAGAGAACCGCTGCGTTTCCCCAAACGAAATTCCCCCGCCCCAAGATCCCAAGGGACTGGATTATCAAGAACCACCTTAGACTTTTCCTTCGCACCAAGACGAATACCCGATGTTGACTCTGGTTTGCGTACTCCAGCGGAATGTAATCCAAGTCGCTTAATCAATCCTAATGAACGAGAAACGCAGTTTTGGTTTTGCACGAATAACTTAGTGACATTGAGCCCTTTGGCAAATATATAGATTCAATAAGTAAACTATTTTGAGTCCATGTTAATTTTTAATCATTAGAATCATAGAATTCAACTCTTCTATATGTCATTTTTATAATGTTTGACAACACTAAAGAATCAACGTCGTTTCACTGCTACCCATTGAAATTTTAAATACACAAATTATAAATTCGTTACGTTTTTACCCATATGTGTATATCACAGAAGTACTAAACACAATTTATTGCCAGTAATTATTGGAAATAAAATTTGAGTGTAAAATTTGTGTAAAACAGATTAAGTATGAAAGAAATATGGAAATAAAACTGAACCGAATGATGTGATCTAAGTTGTTGTTATTATTATTATTATTATTATTGTTTTCTTATTTTTTGTTATTCAATTTACACCCGAAGCATCTTGCTGCTCGTCTAAGCAACCCCTGACATAAAAACTTCTACAAGGCAACAATGGTGATGAGGGTGAGTATAGAGATTTAGAAGCAATACAGTGGTTTCCCGTTGACTTCCACGAGTATACCACAAGAGGAAGACTCCCACACCTCATTTGGGATTCGAACGAAGATTCTTTGGCTTCAGGGAGGGCAGACCTCCGCGTGGCGTACCTACACCTCATGAGGCCCGTGGCGGGAGTATGTTTTTGAGGCCCCCATACACAAACACTGTTTAGAAACCTACTAGTAAAAGTCCAACGCGGAAAGACTATTTGGGAGAAGGACACAATGAGGTATCTTTGTAAGGATACCTCATTTTTGGCAATTACTTAATTATGAATGGAGGAAATGGGACAATTAAAAAGTCATATTTGAGAAATAATCTCCAGGATAGCGATTCTCACTTCCAGGGTAGCTGTTTCTCCGGTAGAAAAGTCCGCCCGGAAATGTTGTCCCCTCATTCGCTGTGTGATCACCTCCATCCGACCTGAATCCTATGGGCAATGGGAACCGATAGCCGTCTCCACAGGCGGCGTGCTCTACCTGATCACCCGCTCCCGCTTACACCATGCACGACAGACATTAACTAAAGGTTCAACCAGTCAAGGTCCAGGAAAGTCAATATTGAAGGGTTATTAATATTTTTCTGCAGCAAGGTGAAATTTAATTATGCATAATGTTCGCGAATAAAATGTTTCAATACACAGTTACTTCAGCCTTAAACGTAACTTTTGGATGCATTATTTCGTAGTAACAATGCTATTTAGTCACGTATTAATTTGAAAAATAATAAAACTTACTCTTTTATAAAAATGTATAGTTTAGCCATAGTTTATAAGTTGACAATCGTCTCATTGTGAACAAATCAAGACGTGGGAGCAAAAACATTCAAATATCATTCGTCTGGATGTAAAACTTTTGACAAACTAACCCCCGATTAGAACTGTTTAGGAAACCAAATTCGCACATTTTCACATGCCAGAAAACGTCTGTGTCATTTTCACATTAATAATCTAAAATCAATTTTAGACAAATACTGCTCAGCATTCCGAATACTAATCGATGTTGATGTAAAACCTC
>NNCF01130163.1:14195-26197 GCA_002313205.1 Laupala kohalensis | reverse complement strand
GCACTTCCTTTCTTCGTGTTCAACATTTGGACATCAATCTATTTCATTTTTATGGAGTGAATGTATTCAAAGTTAAAAATAGTCAAAAAGTGGAACATTTGATCCTTCGCGAGTCAAATGTCACATTGTGTGCATTTCACTTTTCTATCAATCTATGTCAACTGAAACTATAGAATTATTAATGTCACAAAGTAACATAATTTACTTCAAACACGGTTTCTTTTATTAAGTGTGTAAAATGGGCGCTTTCAACAATTACCTTTTCCACAAACTTATATTCTATTTCTCTTTCGTTCAGAGGATATATGCCTGAGCTCCAATTAACATATGACCTCAACTACGACTGGTACTTCCACCTTAAGTATGCAATATAATGTACGTGTCATATATTACTATTTGGTGACAAGAAGGTTCGAAATCAACATTGATACCATATTAAAACAAAAATTATTGCGATTCCGAAAATATTAGTTGCATTCTTCGCTCTTCATATTTACGGTAATTATGTAGAAATATTGTTCCGCACTATGTTCTTCTCTCTACCACCGGTCATATTAGTATGACATATATGATATAACTCAGTGTATGTTTCCACGTGTTGTCATGTTCGATTATTAAACTAAACATGGAGTTTCGTGAGGTTTTCTCCACCACTCTGTCTTCCATTAGTCCTCAGTCAGTACTCAAAAACTTAGCACATACCTCGATTTTTCAAAAAAAAAACTAGCGCCTGGTTTCTTAAAACTGTTCGAATCCCTGAACCGATTGAACCATAGAGAACGAACACGATGTAAACACACGTTGAAGAGAGTGTAATTGCATCATATTGACTGCACTGCGAAAATATTTGTGGGATGGGCGGTATTCATTAAATGTCATATTTATCCAAAAAAGAAGAAAATTCATTATTATATTATCAATTACCTGTTCCTATAAAAGAGGTTTGTGATACTTGATTGTGTTGGCGACATTGCNTTTGTGATACTTGATTGTGTTGGCGACATTGGTTTTAGAGATAGACGGCGGCAATCGGTTTGAAGTTCCAGCGTGCTTCGGAAGGTGTGGTCAATTTGACAGTCACGTCGTACGTACCATGGATAGCGGTAAGCGTGTGTCATGTTATTCTCTTGACTCGTCTACTTACATTTCGTTATAGCACGCTTACGTAGTAATATCGTCAACCTTGCATTCTAAGAAATTCTTTCGATCAATTGATTTCTGATAAATTTTAACGTTCAAACCAATCTCGGATTTTCTTAGAACGGAAGTGAATTCCTCACCTATTGTGTAGGATGTAATTTATCTTCTTGCCTTAATAGCAAGAACCTGCGTCGTGTTACAAATGTTTTTTTTTTGACATTTCTCTAAGATTCATTAAGTTTGTATAGTTCTTTCCAATCAAGGAACTAGTTTCATATGCCGTTCACTTAGTTTAACACTAACCAGCCATCAATTTAAATCATGCTATTTTTCGAGTCCATAATATTTTCTGTTTAATTTAATATTTATCTCCCCCCTCCCCGTGTTCTTTAATTTTGATTTTATAATAGTCTTGACATTTTATGCGAGGAATAATTTTTACCTAAAATGGAAACCTAAATATTGCTGGAACATAAATGAATATTATTTATAATTCTGTAGAAACTAATACTGTTTTAAATACAGTGAATTAATGAATTCAAATGTTAATTGTATTTTTAGTAAACTGTGAAAATTTTGTAGTAAAAGAGTGATTTTTAAAGAAAATGAGCCCATGGTTTCCGTCGTGTCTCAAACCATCTCATTTGTGTAGCTTCTTTGCCAAGTTTGAAATGTGCGAATGAGTCTTACGTTGAATTCTTATTCTTATTGATTACTTTTCAGAAGTTGCCTTCGCGTATTATTTGCTCTTTGTCTATTTTGCGTATTAGAAAAAAAAATTACTTTTCGCAGTTTTCTCCAGAACGTAACTTTTTGTTAATGTAAAACATTATGTTCTTCAAATACTGTCTTTTAAATTTCTTCTTCAATTGAAACTTACTAAAAGAGAACATATTTATCAGATTATTCATTTAGCAGTGAGAAATAAATGAACCTTTTTGTTTTGCCAAGGTAACAAATTCATTAGTTTCAGAATATGTTTTCAATAGCATGGCCATTATCATCAGTAAATCTCTGTAGTAAAGAAGGGTGAAAATGATAATATGAAAATTGAATTAAATTAAAATTTTCACAATAAGAAATTATTCTACCGGAAGTTTACATGAATTAAAATATATAGCATAAGAAAGAAAGAAAAGAATAAAGAAATAGTTCTGTAAGAAAGCCAGAGTGAGTTTATCTCTAGCAAAAATTTCCGACCATCAGGTAAGCAGGTAAACTTACTCAGGTTTCCTTACAGCTTTATTTCCCCTTTAGAAAATCTTTTATTTCAAATTCATATTGTTTTTTAATTTCTTCTTATCCATGTGCGAGTATTAATATTCCTCCATTACATTTTTTTCTAAATTTTTTTTATATTCCCCATGGTCATATTCAGTTTGTACTGCTTTTATTGACAAAAAATGATTATTATTTTATAATTCATGTAATCCTCTTCTAGAATAACTTTTTATCATGTCAATTTTTGTTTATTTATATTTATAATAATTATTATTACTTTCCCTTCTTTGTCTTGAAATATGGATTTGATGTAAACCATTTTTCATTATTTTATATTAGAGAGATTTACTGATGTTGATGGCCATATCATTGAAAAAATGTTCTGAGACTAATAGATGTGTTACCAGTGTGAAAAAAAAGAAGAAATTTTACCCATTTTATGATAACAATACCTTACCTTCTTCATGTAATGAGAAATAATTTAATATTGATTTCACTATCCTTGTAATAAATAAGGAAAAAAGGAATAAAATAAATGTTACATCAAATGGACACATTTGGTAACATTCAGTTCTAATCATTCCACTTCAGATTATCTCTGTGAGAATAAAGAACAATAAAAGTTTTTGATGAAGAAGTGAATTCCTTTTAAATTATGGATCACAAATCATGTTGCAGAACTAAAAATTGTGGAACTTATGTTCATGCATAAATGTCATGTTGTTTTAGCTTAAATGTAAATGTCTGTTTTAAATAAATATTTGATAAGGAAGTCCATACACAGAACAGAACAGATAATCACTTCATGATTGTACATAAAGTATAAAGGTTTGTTTACATTGCAATAAAGTTTTTTTCGTGCTCTTTGATGGATAATTTTTTTTTGATCTGCTAATAGTATTAGTTTTTGTTACAGGAATATATCTTGATACCCAAGATTGCAAAAGGTGCAAAGACTCTTGGAGAAGGTATAGAGAAATTGTCTATTTAATGAAGTAACTTAATTTAATATTAATAAAGTGAAATAAGTTTTATTTTGTACATATTTCTTCCATATTCCCTACACGTGGAGAACATATGTGACAACATTTGGTCAGGTGAAAATGGCAATGAACCCAGAATTGAACCCGAGATAACATCCCTGTGATCAAAGCGGGAGTCCCGGGTTCGATTCCCAGCTTGTCGCCATTTTCCCCTGACCAAAAGTGTTCAAGTTTTGTTTTGATTGTCTCCTAATACAATACTTTCTTTTTTGGTGAAGAGAGGGGAAAATTCATGATTTGAGAAACTTATTGGAGGAGAGCGAAGCAAGCTATTCTGTATTGTCCATGGAAAATGATTACTTGAAGGAGATGTGTACTAAGTAAGATCCAAATTGCTTCTGTTTTTTTACAATATGTTTTCTGTTTCTGAAATATGTTTTTTTACAATATGTTTTCTGTTACAATATGTTATGTGTTTAGTAAAAGGATATATGAAAGAAATTTAGAGAAAAGACTTCTGCAATTGGAAGAGAGTGAGCAGAGTCTAAAGGATCAGTACACATCACTGCATGAAAAGAAAACAAAAGCAATTTATGAGCTTTCAAAACTCAAACAATTACTGGCTGTGACTAAGTCTGAGGTATGATTTATGTATAAATAATCCTTTGAACTATAGGTAATATTCCTTTTATACTATTTTTACCATTCACTAGCACAAGAACTTCTAGTTGGTTGGGTTAGTCATCTTGATTGGAATACTTTGTCAGTAGTCAAGGAAAACTAAAGGACATTTGTACTAAAAAATTAATTTTGCCTGAAATTCAAAGTTCAAATTTTGGTATATATATTGTGTTGTACTGTTATCACAATATTTGTTGTTGACAAATACTGTGTTCTCATCCATATTTCCTCAGCGTGTGTGAAGCTTGTTTGCTCTTTGGATGAATGTTATTTAATATTATCTTTTTTAATTAAGTTTCTCAAATTAGTTTCTCTGAGATTTTAGATATTATACCTATAATTTATTTTCACCTATTTTGTAGTTTCCAATGTTTTATGTTCTAAAATTGAATGATTTTTATTGTCAGAATGAAACTTTAGCTGCGCAAAATGCTCAAGTACAACATGACTTGGCAATGAAGTCAACTGATGCAAAACTTTGCAAAGAAATGAAGCTGTATCTTGAGCAGAAGCAGTTGGAGCTCTACTCTAGTAATTTAGCTCTTAAGGAAATGGAAATAGAAAAAGATCAATACATACAGTACATTGAAGTAAGTAAGAGATTATTTTGGCACATTTCTTTCTGGACATTTTGTAAGAGTGATTATGTCAGGAGAATGATTGAGCTTAGAATGAAATTATTACATGTCACAAGACTGGAGAAAAGTTTTAACATTCTATATTGCAATTCTGATATTTTTTTAATTAAACAAATTATTTAAACTCTGTCATGACAATACAAGGGAATGGCATGATATTTTATGACTTGCATCCCTCTGCATGGCATGTCTTCAGTTTCATCTCTACAGTTGAATAATTATAAAGAATGATTTAAGTGAATAATGTAATGCATTTAAACTATCTTTTAACTTGAGACCCTCCTAAACCACAAGAATGTGATATTCAGTAACTTTATTTACTTGTCTCTCTTGTAAGATTGGTTTGTATTGATATACAAAAACTAATTTTCCTGATCTTATGTAAATCAGTGACAACCATCTACCAGTGGTGTCATTATTAGTTTATGGCAGTTTATTTTATGTTCTTTTAAGTTTTCAAAGAGTTGGGTATGACATTAACTCCTAACGATCAAGGCAACCACTCGGGTATTTATTACTTCATTTGACCAGTAAAAAAGTTTTAAAAAATTGTAGTATATGTGAATGGGAAATATGGCGTACTATGGAAGCCGATCTTTGTGGAGTCATAGGTGTAGGAGTTGGGTTGTAGGCTATTGTTAATAGGTCGACCTCTTAGCTGGGTTGACCAACAACTTTATCCACGTGGAGGGGTGAGTAGGAGTAGTCGGTACTAGTTAGATTTAGTGATACTAGGAGCAGTAGGAGATGGATAGAAGGAGGGGAGTTTACTTTTCTGTAGTCACTGCTATATTAACTGGGACATTAATGAGAAAAGCTACAATTTTTTTTTCATCCACAGTCATACATATGTGCATTGCTTTTGTCTTGGGAGTTACTCTTTTGTAGAAGAGACCCTACCAAATTATGGAACGAAGGCCCTATCGCGATTGTGAAGATTATTTATGATTGAGAAGAGCCAAAATGAACATGCTATAAACAATATATATTCTTGTTCTTGAAAATGATCCAATCTCCTGAATTGGGATTAATTCCACTTTGATTCTTTTGCATTTATAATTACTGGAAGACTTCCAGTCCACTTCTTCAGATAAAGAAGATATCTATTCGATACAAAACCCACCTATCTTTTTCCATTCTGTCTCTTCTGATCTTGCACCCACCCAAATCTGTGGATGAGACTTCCTAAAGCATTGGAGTAGTTCCATCTACTGAATATATTCTTGATAATTGCAAGCTTATTTCAATCTACAGCTTTCAGTTTTAATTTTTATCACATATCTCCAGTAAAATTAATTCATGTCTGATTAGTTTTTCCTTCTGTTTGGTTGTAGGACCTTAAAGCTAAGTTGAATAAAAAAGAAGAGCAATGTTCAGAGCTTGTAACCAATTTCCAGAGTATTGTAAGATAGTAGTTCTTAATATTGTTTTACTGCATTGTTCCTTAATGGTAAATGTAGTATTTAATTTCCTTTTTAGGTAATTATGTCTTTTCCATCCAAGTTCTCTAATTAAAATAAATTACACTTTTTGTGTTTGTTTTTGAAAGTAATATTATTTTAATGCCTTGAAGTTTTCTTATGAGATTGCTGTTTAAAATATCTTTTCATTGTTGTCCAAATGTATGATGTAGTATTTGTTTTTATACCAATATGAACTTAAAGTATTACTTTTCATTTAATATTATTAATTTTAGAACAAGAAGCTACTTGATTCCTCAGACAATTTGGACTCGAGCAATACAGTTTCATCATCTGTACTTGGTGAAGAATGTTCACTCAAAAGAGAACTTGATGATTGTGTAAGTAATTTCTCTATAATACATTGTTTCCCTTTAAAATATTATTAAGAGGAAATAAGATGAGAGTGTGCAACAGTTGAAAGATGATATCTTTCATTCAGTGTTGAATGGGGTAATTGTTACATCTTGATTTTGGATGATAAAGCGAGAAGTTGTGGTATCATGACACAAGGAAAGAACATTTATTGTGGGTATATAAACTTGAAATACCAAGAACCACTATGCAATTAGCATAAATAAATAAAATGTATCATTTTTTGTTCATAATTATATTATATATACACACATAAGTGTACTTCTCATTCTTATATTTTGGTTACATAATAAATTTTAATATCTAAGGTAGTGTCCACTCTCGTTTATTTCACATCCGGCATCCAGGAATCTGATTAATTTCAGCATAATCTCTGTTATTGGCTGTGACTTCTAATACACAAAAAAGACCCAACCTAAGCTCTTTGTTTGTTGCATTATGAAACTTCTTGAAGAAAAACTTCTTTTATACTAAGCTCTTTGCAATGCTTACTTCTGAATTTGTTGTTTCCACCCCTGACATACATTATCATTTAAGTGGTGCATTTTACATGATATTCTTATCTGGAAAAAAAAAGAAAAAGAAAGTATTTTCTTATGTCTGCATCTCTTTTTGGGTGTAGTAAGTACACAGTACTTCCAAAATTAGAAGTAGTTACCTTATTCATGACCTTATACCTCATTTGTTACCTGGTAAATTATTGTTATGTTCAATAATATATTGCATGGTTAGAAACAGAATTTTAGTTTTGGAGCTTTAATTGAAAGCTTATAGTGTTTACATATAGTTGACGGTATTACCCACAAACATCAACTACAAGGCACTATTTTTAATCGTAGTATTTGTAAATGGGAAACATAGAGTGCTATTTAAGCTTATCTACATGAAATGATAGGAGATAGGAGGTGGGTGGAATTTCTATTGTTAGTAGCTGAGCCAGTTAGCTGGGTTTACCAACAACTTGGCGCATGAGGAGGGGTTAGTAGGAAAAGTTAGTAATGGTTAGATATTGATATTAGGAGCAGTAGGAGGCGGATAAGGCGTTTTCTTTTCATTAGTCATAGAGATGTATATGACCTAGGACAGTAATGTGAAAAGCTACAAAACACTCTTGCCCTCTTCTTTCTAGCAATGTAAAGCAAACCACTCAGGATGTTGTCTAAAACCGTATTTGGAGAAAAAACATTTTTTTTAAATTGTGGTATGTGTAAATGGGAAATGCAGTGTTTTATTGAAGCTTATCTACATGGCGTGATGGGAGGTAGGAGTTGGATGGTAGGGGCTATTGTTTGTAGATGGGTCGGTTAGCTAAGTTGATGAACAACTTGGCCCACGTGTAGTGATTAGTAGGAGTAGTTGGTAATAGTTATTAATAATAATAATAATATTTTATTGAACCTCATAGATCATAACAAAGATGTATGGCAATTCATAGAACAACAAAACAATAATATTTACATATAAGAATTACAACCTTATATTAATTTTGATACATTTAACCATATTCATTTAACTTAGGTTAACTAGAAATTAACATAAAATACAATTATTTCCTATTATTACAGAATATTAATATTTATTTGTGCTAGGGTTATTAGATATGTATGGTAGGAATTGTATTATTTTACTTTTATTTTCTTAATTTATGTTGAGGTCTATAATTATGGTAAAACAAGGTAATTTGATGATGATAGATATTTTCTTTCATCAGAGGTCACCTTCTGCACCTTTGTTCTAATGATTACTTGCAACAGATTGTATGTTATACATTAGTTATTGCCATTAAGGAATTCTTGAACACCGTAGTAGAGTTTCTGTTGTAAGAATAGTTTGAGTTTTGTTGTGAATGGGTTCAGTGTATTGATGTTTTTTAGGTTAAGTGGTAACACATTATATAGCAGTATACCTGCATTATAAGTGCTATTTGGGCTAAGAGTGGATGTTATCTGTGGTAGATGGATATTTCTGGCCTGTCTAGTGTTGTGAACATGAACAGTGGAATTAAATCTATAGAGTAGTCCTTTGTCTAGTAGATCCTTTTATACAAAGTACAAAGTTTCAAAAATGTACATGCATGTCAGGGGAAGTTATTTCAACATTTCAAATAGTGGTTTACATGTAGAACGTTTATTAGTGTTGGTAATTGTTTGTATTATTCTCTTCTGTAAACAAAAAGTTTGTTTTGTTTCTGGTGCTTTTCCCGAAAATATTATACCATATTTTAGCTGTTAGAACTCTGATGGCATAGTTTATTGTGCTGAGTTTCATATTCAGTGTTTCTAGGTGACAGTTCCATTTCATGTTATCTTGTATAGTAAGTCCCAGAAACTGTTGTTTGTTTAAAGTTGAGGTGGTTACCATTAAATTCGATGTTAGGTGTGTGCTGTTTAGATGAATAAGGATTATGGAAGTTTTGTCAGTGTTTGCAATGAGTTTTTTTTTGTAGGAACCATGGGATTAGGGTGGCGATAGTGGATTTGGTAGTGTTAAGTAAGTTAGCAAAAGTTTTATGATAGCAGTTTTAAAAATTTGTGGGAAGGTACCTGGGGTTCAGGAGTTGTTGTACAAGTGAATAAGTGGTTTGATTATGTACATTGCTATTTTTTAAATGACTGTGTCTGGTATATCCAATTCCGGAGGATGTTTTGTTTTTCATTTGACTAATTATCTGAAGGACTTCTTCCTCATTCATTTCCCTGATATGCATTGTTAATGTTACATGAATATCATTTGGTAGTGGTAGCGCTTGTAGTGTGGTTGTGTTTTACTTATTTTGTAGTTGGTTGGCTATGTCTGTGAAATGCTGGTTGAGTGTATTAGCAACTTCAATGTGGTCAACTATTTTGTCTTGTATCAATTCTGTGTGTTGTTGTTTATTGATGATTTGCATAGAGGTTTTCTTAACAATATTCCACATAGCTTTCATTATGTTGGTAGATTTCTCTATGTATTTGTCATTCGTCATCTGTTAGGCTTTAATTATTATTTCCTTATGTACTACTGTGTATTGTTTATAATATGTTTTTCTTATAATATGAAATTGTTTATAATATGAAATTTTTTATTTATAATATGTTTATAATATGAAATTTTTGTCAAATTTTTTTGTTTATTCCAAAAATATATATCTCTAACCTACAAAAAAACTCAAATTTTTTTTCTCGTTTTAATCCGTTATTTCATTGTATCACGTTACTCTTTTACGTCAAGAAGCGTCTCTGTCTAGAACATAGTAACAAGTAAAGTAAGATACGTACACGACGACACGCAAATCATTTCAGTGTTCCTTCTTTGAAATTTAACAGCAAACTCTGGCTAATACATATATCTACGTATTCCTGATGGTAAAACTATGAATACTGACAATCTGTAATGTAAAATTTTGAAGGTAAACAGTAAAATAAGTTGAAAATTTTTGTCATAATTTTTTTTGTGTTTATCCCAAAAATATGTCCCTAACATCTAAAAATGACTTCAAAAAAATTATGAAATTTTCAAAAAAATTGAATTTTTTATTTGTTTTAATCAGTTACCATTGTTTCACGTTACTCTTTATCGTCAAGAAGCGTCTCTATGTCTGGAACATAGTAACAAGAAAAGTAAGATACTTACTCGACGACACGCAAATCATTTCAGATTTTCTTCTTTGAAATTTAACAGCAAACTCTGGCTAAGACATATTTCTACGTTTTCCTGATGGTAGTACTATGAATACTGAATATGTGTAATGCAAAACTTTGAAAATAAACTTTAAAAAAAGTTGAAAATTTTGGTCAAATTTTTTTTTTGTGTGTTTATTCTCCAAATCCTTATCTAGGGAGACGTGGGTGGCATCTATTTGACCTGAGCTGTATCAAGCATTATTTCCACTTACTTGTGCTTGATTCTCTTACAATTTGCTTTGCTACCTTTCTTGGTAAACTCTTGCTCCCTTTGACCCCGACGCTATTAGGTTTCGAGGGCTAGGGCGTGTCTTTTCATCCTTCCTTCAAGGTTTACTCTCTACTCTTCTCTTTTTTCACTCTTCTTTATGTGGTTTCCGGCCTCAGAATATGAGAACCACGGGTTGTTTCCTCCCTGTCGTAAGAGCCGACTAATGGAAACACTTGGTCCCTGGCCAATGGCTGGATGGGCAGATGAAATTGAATACAATTCAATGGCCAGAAAGGCAGATGAGCCATACCCTATGACTGGGTAGCAGCGGTCATAGTACCGTCTGTAGGTAGAGACGAAGACGTCAGTATAGCTACAGATTGGAAAGCATGAGGCGATCGTTGAAACCATGATATAGGCTCTTGTACTGCAATGTGGCAAGCTCCGGATTAGCTACCACATTATTCATCCTGGTCCCACACGACCATAGACACTTTTATGAAACATGACAGTTCCTTTATCAGAATATTCCGAAGTAAAATGTCCACGCTCGGATCTTCGGGTGGACACTTTTAGAGGTGAGCCACGTGAAATTGAAGTAATAGAAGAAAGAGGAAATATCCAGGAGAAAAAGAAAACACCAATAATGAAGATTGCAACATGGAATGTGAGAACAATGAATAAAGAAGGAAAACTTAAGAACCTTAAACATGAAATGAAGAAAAACCAAATAGATCTGATGGGACTAGCGGAGATAAGGTGGATTGGAGAAGGAGAATTGTTAACAGATGAGTACAAGATGGTATACAAAGGAGAAGATAAGAAATATTGTGGTGTGGGATTTATATACAAACGGAGTCTGGACAAATATGTTACAAAGTTAATACCCAAGAGCGAAAGAGTCTTTGCCTTGAAAATGAAGAGTGATCCGGTAAATACGCTAATCATACAGGTATATATGCCAACATCTGGACATACCGACGATTTTGTAGATGAAGTATAGAAACAAGTAGAAGAAATAATTGATGAAAATGGAAAAGGTCAAGTAAGAACAATAATAATGGGAGATTGGAATAGTGTGGTTGGAGAGGAGAGTGTTCATGGCATAGTTGGAAAATATGGATATGGAAAAAGGAATGAAAGAGGAGAAAAACTAATAGAATTTTGTAAACAATATGATCTCTGGATATCAAATACTTGGTTTAAACAACATAAAAGACGGCTGTACACATGGATGAATCCAGGAGATAGAATGCGATTTCAGATAGATTACATCTTGGTTAATCAAAGGTTTAAAAATAGTATTAAGAAAGCAAAGACTTATCCAGGAGCTGATGTCAACTCAGACCATAATCTGCTTGCTATTGAAATCAGAACAAGATTGAAACATGTGAAGAAAAGAACAACACCAAAGAAGTGGAATAATGAAAAGTTAAGAACAGAAGGTGGAAAACAGTACAAACATGAAATCGAAGAAAAACTGAAGAGCAATATCGCTAAAGAAAATGTGAAAGAGGATTGGAATGAAATGAAAAATGTCATCTTGGAATCACTAGAGAAAAATATTGGAAAGAAAACAGATAGAACAAGGAAAGAATGGGTAACACAGGAAATGATACAGAAAATGGAAC
>NNCF01130163.1:0-13960 GCA_002313205.1 Laupala kohalensis | reverse complement strand
CGGAAGCACTGAAGGCATTAGGACCTTGTGCCATAACTAGAATTACAAACATAATCAACAAGATTTACAACACCGGAATATGGCCTGAAGAACTTTTGAAAACCATTCTAGTACCCTTACCAAAGAAGACCAATGCAGCACAATGTAAAGAGTATAGAACCATCAGTTTTATATGTCATCTAACTAAAACCATAACAAGAATTATATTCAAAAGGATTGAAGGAAAAATTGAAAAACATTTAGGAGAAGATCAGTTTGGATTTAGAAAAGGGAAAGGAACAAGAGATGAAATGGCGTGTATGAGAATGCTAGAAGAAAGGATGCTGGATATGAACAAGAATGTGTACGTGTGTTTTATAGATTGGGAGAAAGCGTTTGATCGAGTGGAATGGAATATATTGCTGAGAGTATTGAAAGACATTAATCTGAACTGGAAAGATCGCCATCTAATTAGAGCACTTTATAAAGGACAGAAGGTTGTAGTAAGAGTAGATGAAGAAGAAACAGAAGAAATAATAATTGGAAGAGGAGTTAGACAAGGATGTTGTATGTCACCTACACTCTTTAATCTGTATTCTGAAAAACTTTTAGAGGAAGCAATAAACAACACGGCAGGCATTAAAATTGAGAATAAATGCTTAAGAAATATTAAATATGCTGACGACCAAGCAGTGCTGGCTGAATCTGAAGGGGAATTAAAAATAATGATTGAACACATAAATGAAGCCGGAAAAAGATATGGAATGAAGATCAATATAAGTAAGACTAAAGTTATGAAGATAGGAAAAACGGATTCAATAATACATATACAATTAGAAGGTCAAGTGCTAGAACAAGTGAAGAGTTTCAGATATTTAGGTGGACTTATACGAACAGATGGAAGTTGTACTGAAGAAATCAGAAGTCGAATATGTATGGGAAAGATGGCATTTGAAAAGATGAAAGACCTACTGACAACAAAAAGAATACCATTGAAGTTGAGAAAACGATTTTCTAAATGTTACATTTGGAGTGTGGTACTGTATGGAGCGGAGACGTGGACATTAAGAAAGAAAGAAGAGAAATATCTGGAAAGCTTTGAAATGTGGGTGTGGAGAAGAATTGAAAACATCAAGTGGTCAGACAAAATAAAAAACGAAGAAGTACTTAGAAGAGTTGATGAAGAAAGAATGATTTTGAAGACAATAAGGAACAGAAAGAAAAGTTGGTTGGGTCATATATTGAGAAGAGATTGTTTACAAAAGAAAGTAATCGGAGGAAAAATAGAAGGTAAAAGATCACGAGGGAGAAGAAAATTTGGTATGTTTACAGATATTGCACATGGAAGAAGCTTTGAACAGTTGGAAGAGGACGCTCAGGATCGTGAAGAGTGGAGAAGGCTGTGTTGATACCTGTCTTTAGACAGATTTACAAATAATAATAATTCTCCAAATATATGTCCCTAACCTCCAAAAAAGACTTTTAAAAAATTTATTAAAATTTCAAAAAAATTAAAACTTTTTTCTCGTTTTAATCAATTATTCCTTTGTCTCATGTTACTCTTTATCGTGAAAGAGCGTCTCTATGTCTGAAACATAGTAACAAGTAAAGTGAGATATGTACACGACGACACGCTATTTATTTTAGTGTCCTTTCTTTGAAATTTAACAGCAAACTCTTGCTAATACATCTTTCCACGTATTCTTGATGGAAGTCCAATGAATTCTTACAATGTGTAATGCAATATTTTAAAGGTAAACGATAAAAAAGTCGTTTTGAAATTTTTTTCATAAAACATTTTTTTCGAAACTTTTTGGAAAAGGTTTTGGGTACAAGGGTATATAAATTTTCCGAATGGTACCATAAAAATTTTTCAAAATTTTTTCGGAAATTTTTTTTCGTACTGTTAAGAAAAAAATTTAGTACATATGTATATATATTTTTCGATTGTGACTAAAAAATTTCAAAATTTTTGGAGGAAATTTATTTCGAAAAATTTCTAAATTTTTTTCGGTACATTCGTACATATATTTTTCGATTTGTACCAAAAAAAATTTCATATTTGTAAGGGAAAAAATTTTTCGAAAAGTTTTGGGTACATTGGTATATATATTTTTCCATTAATAATTGGAGCTTTTGATATAGCATTTCCTCGAATAAATAACTTGAGATTTTGGTTATTACCTCCATCATTAATTTTACTTTTATCAAGTAGAATAGTAGAAGCCGGAGGAGATACTGGTTGAACTGTTTATCCTCCTTTGTCTAGTAATATTGCTCACACAGGAGCATCAGTTGATTTAGCAATTTTTTCTTTACATTTGGCTGGAATTTCATCAATTTTAGGTGCTGCAAATTTCATTATAACAATAATTAATGTACGTGCTCCAGGAATATCTTTTGATCAAACACCATTATTTGTTTGATCAGTAGAAATTACAGCCCTTTTATTATTACTTTCTCTTCCTGTTCTTGCAGGTGCAATTACTATATTATTAACTGATCGAAATTTAAATACTTCATTTTTTGAACCTGCAGGAGGAGGAGATCCAATTCTCTATCAACATTTATTTTGATTCTTTGGGCATCCTGAGGTTTATATTTTAATTCTTCCAGGATTTGGAATAGTTTCACATATTATTAGACAAGAAAGAGGAAAAAAGGAAACTTTTGGTACTTTAGGAATAATTTATGCTATGCTTGCTATTGGCTTATTAGGTTTCATTGTTTGAGCCCATCATATATTTACTGTGGGTATAGATGTTGATACTCGTGCATACTTTACTTCAGCAACTATAATTATTGCTGTTCCTACAGGAATTAAAATTTTTAGTTGATTAGCTACACTTCATGGAACTCAATTAAATTACAGACCATCATTATTGTAATCTTTAGAATTTGTATTTTTATTTACTATGGGAGGATTAACAGGAATTGGATTAGCTAATTCCTCAATTGATATTATTTTACATGATACTTATTATGTGGTAGCACATTTTCATTATGTATTATCAATAGGAGCAGTATTTGCTATTATAAGAGGAATTATTCACTGATTTCCTCTTTTGACTGGACTTTCATTAGATCCTAAATTATTAAAAACTCAATTTTTTATTATATTTTTTGGAGTAAATTTAACATTTTTTCCTCAACATTTTTTGTGATTAGCTGGAATACCACGAAGACATTCGGATTATCCTGACTCTTATACATCCTAAAATGTAGTTTCATTCTTAGGTTCAATAATTTTATTAATTGGAATTATCATATTAATTTATATTTTCTGAAATATAATGTATTCCCAACGAGCTGTTTTATTTCCATTAAATCTATCTTCTTCCTTAGAATGATACCAAAATTCACCTCCTTCAGAACATTCTTATGATGAACTTCCTATTCTTTCTCAATACTAATATGGCAGAATAGTGCAATGAATTTAAGCTTCATTTATAAAGATTAAATCTTTTTTTAGTAAAATGGCAACATGATCAGATCTTAGTCTTCAGAATAGATCATCTCTTCTTATAGAACAATTAATTTTGTTTCATGATCATACTTTATTAATTTTAACTATAATTACTTTAATAGTATCGTACATTATAGCTTCATTATTTTTTAATAAACTTAATAATCGATTTTTATTAGAAGGACAATCAATTGAACTTATTTGAACTATCCTCCCAGCTATCACATTAATATTTATTGCTTTACCATCACTTCGACTTCTTTATCTTCTTGATGACTCTTATAATCCTAGAATTACTCTCAAAACTATTGGTCATCAATGATATTGATCATATGAGATTTTAAAAATATTATCGAATTTGATTCCTATATAGTTTCAGACTTGGAATCAAATAATTTATTTCGATTATTGGATGTTGATAATCGAACAATTTTACCAATAAATATTCAACTTCGAACTTTAATTACATCAGCTGATGTAATTCATTCCTGAACAATTCCTATATTAGGAATTAAATCTGATGCTACTCCAGGACGATTAAATCAAATTTTATTTTTTATTAATCGTCCTGGAGTTTTTTATGGTCAATGTTCTGAAATTTGTGGAACTAATCATAGATTTATACCTATAGTAATTGAAAGAACTAATTTAAATTCTTTTATTAATTGAATCAAAAAAATTATTCAGATGACTGAAAGTAAGTATTGGTCTCTTAAACCATTTTAAAGTAATTAACATTTACTTCTGATGAAAGAAATTAGTTAAAGCATAACATTAATATGTCATATTAAAATTATTATTTTATTAATATTTCTTAATTCCTCAAATATCTCCATTAAATTGATTACTACTATTCATAATTTTTATTTTAATATTTTTATTACAAATAATTTTAAACTATTTTATTTTTCAACCATTAAAGAAAATAACTTTTTCCTCTTTTGAAAAAAAAAATTCATTAATTTGAAAATGATAAGAAATTTATTGTCTTCATCCAATATATCATCAAATCTTTTTAATATTCCATTAAATTGAATAAGATTAGTTCTTACTATTTTATTAATTCCTGTTTCTTATTGAATTATTCCATCACGAATAATAATGTTATGAAATTTAATTATTATTAATTTACATAGTCAATTCAAAATTCTTATTCTTCCAAGAAAAATAATAGGAACAACTATAATTTTTATTTCATTATTCTCCTTTATTTTATTAAATAATTTTATTGGTTTATTTCCATATATTTTTACTAGATCAAGACATTTAGTTTTTACACTATCTCTTTCATTACCTTTATGATTAAGTTTTATACTCTATTGATGAATTAAAAATACTAACTACATATTTATTCATCTTGTTCCACAAGGAACCCCTTCTATTCTTATACCTTTTATATTTTGCATTGAATCAATCAGAAATTTAATTCGTCCGGGAACTAGCAGTTCGGTTAACCGCCAACATAATTGCAGGTCAATTATTGATAACATTATTAGGAAATACAGGTCCTTTATTAATCAATTCTATTCTAATTCAAGTTTTAATTATTGTTCAAATTTTATTATTACTATTAGAAAGAGCAGTTGCAGTAATTCAATCTTATGTATTTGCTGTATTAACTACACTATATTCTAACTGACCTTTAACTGGAGCTATCAGAGCAATAACAATTGCATCAGGATTAGTTAAATGATTTCATCATTTTAATATAACAATTTCATGTATTGGATTTTCTATTACTTTATTAACCATATTTCAATGATGATATTATCAAATAATGGTAGGACTTATAGTTAATGTTAAAAATACAAAATTTTACATTTTTCTGACCGCCTGTTTTTCAGTTACTAATCTTCAAAATGTGGATATTTGCGCCATTTCCGGTGCGTTTAGCAATATTGAAATGCCATTATATTTAAAAGTTTTTGACGTAGAGTTGAAATTTTTGTAGTGTTGTCTTTTGATTGTTATAAGCATTAATATTACTTACGACTTTATTATATTAATAGATACTAATAATTTAAAAAAAATATTTTTCAGTTTCTCAAAATTATAATTGTTATATTTTTGAAAAATTTATATTGTATTTATTAATCTTTTTAAAACGTGTGCCAAATTTGAAGATGGAATGAGAATCGATTCATGTTAATATAAATAATTGTTTTTAGTGATGCACATAACATTAAATGAAACTGTTTAAAGCTGTTTGTGTCAGAATTAATTTAATGTCACTATACACACGTTACCATGCACGTGAATGACCACAGGAAATTTATAAATTGGTTTGTTTAATTATTGAATTGTAGTTATTTTTTATTGTGTAATAATTATAAGAATTGTTCTTTTTTACTTCCAATGAACAACATAGCTAGTTAGCAATAAATGTACCGTGTATCGCTATAAGCGATAATTTCTTTATTTGAAATAAAACTAATTCTTATCTTTGAAATATTATTCTTAAAGACGTTACTATTTTACCTGGCGAGAAATAACTGGCACCCGCGACCAATCCAGCAGCAGTGCTAGCGGAGTTTTATTTCTTTCTCGGAGACGAAACTCTCGAAAGATAATAACTACAAAGGTACCATCAGGCATTGAAAAATGTAGGCCGTATGCACATCTGTTTTATAAAGAAATATCGCAATTTATTTTCACGTATCATTTGTGTGTTTTCGTTTTCATTACACATTGAAGAAAATAACTACAATTCTATCATTAAACAAACAAATTTCCTACGGCACTTCCAGGCTTATGATATGAAGTTTTTAGTGACATTAAATTTATCTTCACAAACAATTTCAAATCAGTTAATTTAATGTGTATTGCTATAAAAAATTATTTATTTCAATATGAATGCATGCTCATTCCATCTTTCAATTTGGTACATATATTACAAAATGGTTCCTAAACACTAAACATATTTAAAATAATTAAAATTTAAGTTTTGAAAATTTGAAAACGATATTTTTGAAGTATTTATAAAAATTAATTTTTTTAGCACAACCAAGTTGCCCGTTGTATTAAATCTCATACAAATATGAAGACAACGTTACAAATTTTAACTCTACGTCAACAAATAGTTTTGTGGATGGAGCCATTTAAATAAACGTATGGGAAATGGCGCGAATATCCACATTTTAAAGATTAATAATTGAAAAACGAACGATAATAAAAGTTTACAATTTTGAAATTTTTGTGTCACCAGTGGTAAAACTATTTTACAAAAATATCGATTTCTGAGACAAAAAAATCCAATTTTGTCAGATTTCACATGGATTTACCCGTATATAACTTTTTAGACGTAACAATATTCATAACATTCCGTCAAATCAGTCCCCGTTTTTCTCGCCAGATTCAAGGAATTTTATCGACGACACAAATAACTCCTATGCTTGTATATTAGTATCTCTGAAATTTTCGGTGAATTTAAAAAATACAAATAGACAACCTGATATAATTTTTTACTAAATTAATTGATTTTTGTTGCTATTTCCGTTGCTCAATTTTTTTAGAAAAGTTCGTCACGGACAAAAGAAATATGAATGGGATGAATTTTGAATGTGATGGGTCTTAAAAAATCAGTGACTCATAACAAGGCTTATTGAGTTATCTTTGAGATAATCAATATTCAAGGTATGAAATAAAATATTGATCGCTGTATACGAGCTTGACCGCGCCACTTTCGTAACATTTGACGCTAAAATGAGCAAAACACTTTTTGAAACTCTTTAATGAAGACACTAATAAATAATTATAAGCTTTTATTTAGTGATTAGGCTCAAGCCATCAGGCACCTGCTCTTCCGCCTTACCGCCGTCAAAAAATAATACATAATAATACATGTTAATAAATCATAAATAACAATACATATATAAATAACAATAAATACATTAATATATTCATAAACATGTACATAAATTATACAAGGAAAATGGGAGGACTATAAAATTACTCTGCTCAGGGGATCGAACTAGGANATAAATCATAAATAACAATACATATATAAATAACAATACATATATAAATAACAATACATATATAAATAACAATACATACATTAATATATTCATAAACATGTACATAAATTATACAAGGAAAATGGGAGGACTATAAAATTACTCTGCTCTGGGGATCGAACTAGGGATCATCCCGGTATTAACCTGAAGCAATCGAGGAAAACCCAGAAAGAACCTCAATTAGGATGACGGCTGAAGGTCGAACAAGTAATAGATAATATACTACAAAGTGTGTGATACAAAATAATTAAATAAAATTCAATATACATCGTTTACAAGATAATGTTACAACATATCACGAAGAATGTTACATTACATTTTAAATTAGACGATTAAAACTTACAAATTTATGACGTAAAATCTTCATAATATGATTATTATAAATTATGGAATATCATTTTCATAATAACTTTAAACATATTTAAATTTATTGTAGTGCAGTAGTAATTATAACAAATGAATCTTTTATATTTATATTAAATTACAATTTAATATTAGGCCTAAAAATTATAAAGTTTAATATATATTTAATAGCATTATTTCATATGATGGTTAAATAATAAGATAAATTTATTATTAAAGACACATTCAAAATAATATATACTACATAACAAAAAATCAATACTTTCTGTGATTTAAAAAAAATAACAATACCATAGACCTATTTTATTACGAGCGTTTTATTGAATTTCTATCTTAATCTTTGTGTGGACAAGACAGGTACTTTTAGAGAGATTCCGAGAGACATGTGGTAAGAACCTGTCTCTTAAAACAGAGTATTGAAGAACTATTCATGATAGTAATAGGGAGAAAATTCCACATCCTAGCTACTCCTACGGTAAAAGAATTATATGTAAAAGCCTTGCTTATGTTTGGGTTTAAAAAGAAATTTTGACTTCTAAAGGCGTAAAGAATTTAAAAATTTAAAACGCTCAAATATAATAAGTTCAGTTATCTTATTATTGGCTAAGTGCTGAGTGCGAAAGTCAAGTAGATTAGATAGCTTACTTTGAGAGGTGCTGTTTGAGTGCTGCGACCTAGATCGAAACATGACTGAAATTTGTTGAGGAATTAATTCTTTGATAAAAGTTCAGTTATCATATCTTATTATTGGCTAAGTACTGATTGCGAAAGTCAAGTAGATTAGATTGCTTCCGACCTCCCCCACGATAAGCAGATATTGGTTTGCTCGCGCTTTCGCTGGAGATGTTGGAGGGGAACGCATCGTGTTTGTAGGACGCTTTGCATTTGATCGCTGCAGTTTCGTGAAGTTAGTGTTCAATTATTACTTTTGAATGCTTCAATAATATCGTCCGTCATTTTATTTATAGGAGTTCTCTAGTAAAAATGGCCAATGAGTGTCCATCTGTTAACGTCAAACAACCATTCATTTTGATGGATATTATCTCTAGTGGCTACCAATGGCCGTTTCACGATGAGAGATGTCCATTTTGACTAGAGTGACCACAAATTGATTTTGGAACGAGGAAACAACTCCTTTTTGCACAGCCGTAGCCCTGACTTTTTTGCTGCAATGAAACTACAAATCTGCAAAACTCGTTCCTTGTATTTTTGTTCTGTTGCGAGGGATATTTCGAAGCCGAGTTCCTGCGACTGCGGAGGAGTTGTCCCATTGTAGTATTTGTAAATGGGAAAAGTAGCGTGATATTGAAGCTTATCTACATGGAGTGACAGGATGTGCGGCGGGTAGGTTATTGTTAGTAGCTGGGTTTACCGACAACTTGGTCCACGTGGAGGGGTTAGAAGAAGTAGTTAGTTATTGATGCTGGGAGGAAGCTTTCAGTAGCCATAGATGTATAAACTGCGACATTGCAGTGAAAAACGAACAAATTCTTCGTGGCGTGTTTCAGATGGAGCGGCTGCTGGCAGTGGTAGGTGGGGCCGGTGGCGGCGCAGGGCCCTTGCTGCCGCGCCGCTACCTCCGCTATGTGGCGCTGAGCGCGGCGTGTCTGCTGCTGGCGCTGCATTCCTACCTGCCAGCTCTGCTCGCGCCGCCGCCACGCGCGGATCCACACCACGTGGGTAAGCGCGGTTCAACACCACACCACGCGGATCCACACCAANGGATCCACACCACGCGGGTAAGCATGCGAAGCCAGCTGGAATTGTAGATTGGGACCTGTAGAGTCTAAACTCGATCTGTCTAGATATCATGCCTGAAAATTAGCTTCGATTCATATAAGGGGACATGATCGCAATCTGCAATACATGACGTGTCCGTATCTTCGATGCCTAGCCTACACGCCACGGAGAAATAGCTCGAATAGAAAGCGCTAATAGGTTTAGATCTAAAGACAAGGAAGAGTCATCTTTTCTTATTAAATATATTAATTTTTTATTACTTTTTTTTGAATGGTTAAAGCACGGAAGGGAAGGAGAAGTCTGGTAGTTGAATCGCTTTACGAAGGTAATTTAGCTTATTATTACCGCTTCACCGCCGTTTGACCAATTTAATGTGAAGCTTTAGGTTATCTTCCATCGTCATGTATCCCAAGCAGATGTGTTTGAGAAAGGACAATCTCGAGGATACAAGTATATCATGGGTTTCACTGGTATGAGACATTCACTCAAACACACGAGTAGGAAGTTTCACCGAGATACAAGAATTTTCTGCGTTGTTGGTTAAAGTGCTTGCACGCTGCATTTGTCGTATGTCACACCGGCGAGTCAGTTCACAGTCGCCGCTGCCGAAGGTCAGCGATCCACAGCGCATGCGCGGCCTCGTTGGGAAGAGGTCGCTCGCTCCTGCATTGTGATCTGTCTCTTTTGGAACCGACTCGTAAAATATTATCGGGCCCTATATGGTCACATGCCGTGTGAAATGGCTTTCAGGCAAAATTATTGAATTGGATGTAATCACATTTCTATTGAATTTGGAATCTGTTTCACACAACAGAAAAAATAATAAGAATATTCTTGAGGTAGCTAAAAGAAAGCGATATATATTCAACGTATGTGGCATCTTGTGTCGCGTGGTTCATTTTCCCTATGTCATTCCGGAGACTGTTGGTTTCTTTTTGACCCAAAATTCTTACGGAAGGTGAATGTGAGTGGAGTAAAATAACGTTCAGTTTCCCCGAGACAGAACTTGATTCTCCGTCGGGACCATTGATCGGAATATTCTGCTGCGAAATATGGCTTCTATGACGAAGCTTCTACTAAGCTCTTCATGTAATCACGCGACTATCGACTTCATAACGCTCCCTAAGTTCCAATGGTGTAACTTTTTTTCATATTTCGGGCCAAAAAAGATCAAAGGAGAAATAATAGTTGATTGATACACTCGTAGATAATACTTGGGAAATGCGCCCAGTTGGTCCCAACATGGGATGGAATCTCATTTTTGAGAGTACGGTTTACTGCCCCGAATTAAAAAAATATTTCCAAAACCNCTCCGAATTAAAAAAATATTTCCAAAACTTACGATGTGTCTTCGTACAATCGGGTTCCTAGTGAAACTTAAATTTTTACTCCGAGTTTATCGCGACTGATTGTGCTGAAGTAGCTAATCGCTTAGAGAAAATTCTGTAAGTGTATTTACGCATCCGAAGCCAATTTCATCATTAATGAAGGCTTTGCGCTATGTTCTGCTAGTTACAGCATTCGAGACAAGGACATTTGAATTTGATCCTCTCCTATTGTTTTCAGATGTGTTGAACTCTTAAGTGGGATCTATTAATTATTCTGGAAAATTATTTCACTCTTCTCTCTCGTTTGGGAAGAAGAGACTCCGTGAGAATTTTATTAGGACTCGTACGAGTTCCATTTCGTTAAAACCTTATGTTTATTATCGAGACTTGATTGCTCCATTTCCCTTTAGTTCCTCCGCTCTCTGCTTGATCTCTTTAGAGCATCACTTGCTTCGCCATTGAATGCTCGTCTCGCAGCCTTCTGTTGAGAATTGAAGAAGCTTCGTGCCACCGTGTTGAAATTTTTGGGTTCTTAATTATTTGAACTCTGTGCCGTTATTTTAAACTTTCGATCTCTTGCATTCGATTAATAATACACATCGCTATCATATTCTAAAATTCGGCATAATTAGGAAGCTGGAACAAAGAGTATTTTCGGAGACACGTATGTTCTTAAAATGTCCTGTAACTCGAGCTAGGAGAAAGCTTTTTCCCCCTGAAATGTGAATAATTTTCCGAAGGCAAATGAAGTTTTCTTTGAAATTCGTCATAAGAGGAGGGAGATGCGACTCCGCGCCGCGTGCTTAGCACAACCGTTTGTCCACTACATTCACAACCACTATTTCATGATTTTGGAATTTTGTTTCTAATGAGTGGGAAAACGACTAGAACTTCTCCGTTTTTCCTTCGGGTAGAGGCAGATTTCTTATACAGGTTCTCTAGTCTTTGTCTAGGGGCGTGTTTATTGTAACAATAAATCGTGAATTTAGTGTTTTTTCAACTCTTATGATTTTTAAACACTATACTCAGAATAATCTATAGTTCGATAATAACTTGTACATGTAAATTTACAAACATATTTGCGTTAAATTACAAACATATTGACATTATATATGTATTATAACTCGCAGCTAACTTTTTATCTTATCTAGGAACTGTTGCTGAAATTTTTGAATCCGCCTCTGCCTTAGGGCCTTTGATCGGAATTGATGGGATGGTCCCTTGCTTGCTTCCTGAGAGTAAATTAGTTTATTGTCCTCCACGTGGTCATACGCAGTCTGTACTGTTTTTTGACAATAAATTTATTATTATTAAAAGAAATTAAAATGATCTATAATTGAAATTAGTGGACGTGTATCAATATTTGGTCAAATATGTAAAGAAGTTTAGTGAAATTGAAATTTTTATTGAATCATTTGAAGAAAATATGTTGGTGGAATGCTTCTTTTTTTTTAAAGAAAAAATAATGGAGTTGAGGAAACATTCATTTCTTTTTTCAGTGAGTCGAAGCACGCCGTTTAGAACAAAGATGTAAAAGAAATTGATAATCCATTTCCCGCTTGAAGATGTTTCAGTAAGCATGAAGCAACGAGCTTCATTTGAAAAAATTTCTAATTAACATGTTAGACTTTTTTCCAGAACATGTATGGGCACTTGCAATTTTTTCTCATTTTTTCCTTGTTTCCTGACAGATTCTCATAAGTTTTTATCATTATTGGAGATTTGTTTTAGAAGCAAACACTTCGTACGATTTCGATGATCCGCGAAATTCCTCTAATTTCCTAGAGGCTGAAAACCCAAACCGGTTAAGAAAGCAAAAATTTTCACGTTGTTTCTTGAATCCAGAAAAGGAACAAACATATTTCCGTAATCCGTAAAAGTATCACAAAAACCTGAGATCGGGGATATCGTGGTGTGTTGAGCTGACATGCGATGACCCTTATACTTCTGAAGTCAAAAATTGTAAGACAAGAAAGTTCGTTAAGATACAGTGGTTTCTAAAACTAGTACAGTTGGATGTCAAGCGTTGAAGGAAGTATAAAAATTAACTACGCAAAAATTGTATTTCACTTTTCTCATATTTAGACTTACCAAATAAATGCATGACAGTGTTTCCATCGTGTAAATAATTATAATAATACAGACTTGCAACAGGCATAAGAAATTAAATGATATTAGAACTAATCAATGATACCAAAGTTCAATTTACAACAAGTTTTAGTAAGAAATGAGTATGAATTCAAATCATGCAGTTGAACATTGAATTTTCTTCTCTAGGGGATTCAAACTACTTGTTCCCTTGAAAATGATTTCTTGTGACAAAATGTCAGCGCCCCCGGCTTCAATATGAAGAACTGAATGTGAATCCGCAATCAATGGCCTTCGCGTCGACGTAGGAGCACCACGAGGGATGGCCATCGAAGCACAAAATTATTTCGGGCAGTATAAACCTAATAGGTAACATTCAATAATGTTATCTTTTCCGTTTGTATCACAATAATCATTATAACAGAAATTAATGAATTATGGAGTATTAAGACATTGCGAATCATTTATTATACCGTTTAAATTGAAACACTATATTTGAATAACTGTCTCCAATTTGACTCGAGTTCTCTTTTGGCGAATGAAAGTTCGTTGTTTTCTCCTATGTCAAATTGCTGACACAGTTGATGGTTTCTCTGCTATTACGAATGAGAATTACTTCAGAAATTTATTAAAAAATAATCCCTTTAGGGAATATGCGAAACAGCACCTACAACTTTGAGGCGGGTTCTGTCAAATATTATCCCCAAAGGTTCAAACTTAATTCGACAATTCATAATGATTTTTTTCTTTCATTAAAAAAAATTATGGAATTTCATAACAGTCGCCTAACCGAACACAATCAATGCGTGACGCTGTATACTGAATAATAACGGCCACATTTTAGTTTTAACGTATTTTTCTGCAGTTTTCGATGAGTATCTGTGTCTTTCATCGCGAATTATGTTGATATTTGGAATGTTATTTTCTGTAATAAATTCCCAGCATGTTCGACAGTTTTTTTGTACTTTTAGCCTGTTAAA
>NNCF01130161.1:536386-600463 GCA_002313205.1 Laupala kohalensis | reverse complement strand
AACTCTGGTTTCGTTTGTATGGTATATTCTCTAAAGATTATCTGATGACGACATGTACTCTGTATTCAGTACTGTCAATTTTTATTACTTTACTTATTGCTATGTAAATAATTCGTCTACGGACAACGCTCTGAAGTAAGATATTATTCAATTGAACGTGATATAAACTTCAAGATGAACTTTTTCGGACTTATAAAAACTTCTTGATGTGTTAGTTTTTATGTTATCTGAAGATTTTCATGTACTCAAGAATAATCTTTATGTCCTCTCAAGACATAGGACATTTTACTTGTACCCATTTGTATCATTTTATGTATTGTTTTTGTGATGTTTATTACCACACGCCACACTATGTATCCAACATTTACTATTTTAGTATTTCATTACTATGGATTCAGTACTTTGTTTTTGTGCTCCTGCTTTCTTTTTTTTATGGGTTTTACCCCTCCTCGCAGGTGTATGTTTATTATTGTTTGGTTTTTGTTTTGCTTTCAGCTTAGCTTTTAATGCGCTCCGCGCCTCTATTTGTACGTCGGGGTCCACATGTTCCATGAGTCCTCGGTTCGTTGACCGGCCGTGGGTCCGGCCGGCTTTAGAGGGGGGGTTATGTCACAAAGCGACATGATGCTTCCCTCACAGGGCCTCTCGCCACGTGGTGTGGGAGTCTCCCGAGATTTATCATCTCGCTAATTAGAAGGGCTGATAGTGATATTCAGGTTACTTGCCCCCAACAGAGCCTCTCCTTCAACCGCGGTGCCCAGCTGCGAGAGATAGGGACCACTTCCTGCTTTTGTATGTGGGATAGATGCGTAATTCCCCGGAAAGTGACACAGGGCCGCGTGACTACGCGTGGCAGTCACCCCATGCAAACCCCCACCATATGACGATCCCTCCTACTTTCTTAATAAACGCATCTTAACTTATGGACAACGCCCTGCCATCTCTACCAGTCCCTCGATGGGCCGTGTGCAACTTTTCCATCTCTACAGAAAATCAATACAAGACAAATAAAAGGAAATGTATCAATATGGTGAAATGCGCCGGATATCATTTCCTGTTCTTTGAACAGCATGTGATGAACAAATAGCTGGGTGTGAGATTGAATCACGGATCTTTAATATAATGTAACTTATGAATATTTTTATGTCTGTACACCTTGTAGTTGAGGATTGACCTGTTCTGTGCGGTGAGCTGTAGTGTGCGGGTTTATGACGTCGACAGAATAGCACGAGTATATTCTGCGGTCCGCAGACGGCATCTGCACGAATGCGTGGGGGTCAGCAACAGACGTCACGGAAATCCTGACGGTAACGCCGCCAAGTTCCTCGCCTGTACGAGGCGAGGCGACTTGAGTGGTAGTGAGAATTCTGTTCTGACAATGAGTCAGGAAAATTTTGTAAGAATGGCCGACGGCGAGTGAATGAGTGGGGCAGCAAAACGCATTCCCCGAATAGAACCGCCTTTGTTTTCTGGGGATTCAGATCCAGAAGAATTTGTTAGTTATTATCAAAATATAGCCGCCGCGAATCGTTGGGATAACTCCACTAAAGTCTTGTTATTTCCGTGTTATTTGAGCGATATAAGGAGGGGGAAATTGGTTGGGAGGATGTCGCTAAAGATTTTCAAATCGCGTTCAGAATGGCAGGTACGGAAAGATTAGCAGAAGTTGTGTTAATTCGCCGTACACAAGCGGCAGGGGAGAGCGTGCAGGCTTTCACATTTGATATGTTACGAATTTGCCAAAGAGTAGATCCTCACATGACTAAAAGTGCGAAAGTCACTCATATTTTACGTGGGTTAAGACCACATATTGTGAGTCAAGTGGTACCTATTTATCCGCAAAGACCTGACGAGGTGATAGAATACGCTAAAAGGGTGCTTGAGGGGCAAATGTTAGCCGGAAAACCTTTTTTATATACGGACGAGGCAGCGCCGAAAGAGAAAGAAAAAGAATTCAAAAGGGAGATAAAGTACTTGACGAATAAGATAGATGAGTTAGCGGGAATGTTGCGTAGAGGCGAGCGATGGCCTTCCGTCGCTGCTGACGGCGCGTGCCGCGATACGCGACCGCAGGGACGCTGGCGAGATGGCGATCGGTGAGTACAGTGGGCAGACCGCTTGCCGATCGGCTACAGTGGGCCGCGCCCGGGTCCTCGCGGACAAAACTTTCAGCGTAATACCAGAGGACTGCGTGATCTTGATCGTACTCGAGACGGACACACGCGTTGCTATTTATGATACCGGATAGGGCATTACGCGCAAGTTTGCCCGGAAAATAGAAATAATGCAAAAAACGAATTTTGCCCGTCGGGGCAACCCCGACGACAGTACGTTAAAAGTATGTGGCGAGGTAAACAATAGAAAAGTACCCGTAGTAATAGATACAGGAAGTGCGGTAAACATAGTGGCTCATGAGTTAATTGTTAAAACGAAAATGCAACGGTCTCAGGGGAGACTACGCTCTATTAATAATACTTTACTTGTACCGAAAGGCGAAATAAGAATGGAAGTGTATTTAGGTGGACGAAAATTTGAAGTAAACTGTGTTGTTCTGAAAGATAGTTCAATTCCTTTATTGTTGGGAACGCCGTTCCTCAATTATTTTAATGAAACAATTTGTTATGAAAAGGTTTATCTCAGAGTTTACCTCTCACATCGATGAGATAAATGCATTGTAATTAGATTCAGGATTAGAAAACATTGCTGCATACTATTCTCTTGGAAAAGCCAGATTTGGAAACAAGAAAGGTCTAGTTTATGGAATTCTCATCTGGTTCTGATGATTGAAATTTCTTGAAAAACGTGCTATGGTATTGGAATTGTCGTTGTATTCCTCGGTAAATCGCATTGACAGTCTGGAGAGGCTCGGGTCATGAGAAATTAGTGAAAGGAGGCAGGTGGTTTACCAAGAGGTTAATTCTGCAACGCACAAGTTTCCTTGAAAATGCTTCATATGTTCAGAATCGTTTCATAGATTCTACAAATGTCCAGAATGTTTAAAATTATCTCCAAAGGAGAGAAAAAACTGTAAAGGCTCACAAGTACTGCTTTAATTGTCTATCTCCCTTTTAAAAAAATCAATCAAGCTTGTCTCTCGTGCAAGGGAAAGCATTCATCTTTGTTCGTGCTTTTTACTTAGAAACTTCTATAAATTATTTGTAAAATACCTTTAAGTTAGTACAAAAATTTGACAAAGCATTAAAGCAGCATCTAATTTCCGTCTTTTTTTCTTTTTGTCATATAATAAACACTTAGCTATGATGTTTTTCTCCCGGTCTTTTTTTGTAATTGCAAATACTTCTCCGTTTAGAATTCCCGGGATATTATCAAAACTGAAATCACGAGATGTTGCAGTTTCAGACTCAGATATTTTTCAAATAAAACACAAAATTCACTCAAATTCAACAATACACACAAATGTTCACTCTTCAGACTGAACAAACTAAATAAGTTTGGTGGTGCTCTATATACAGAGTTTCAAAAGAATTCGTACTATTTGATGAGTAAGAATGGAATTCAACAATTAGAAACATGATATTGTTATGTAGTGACACATAGCTCTGTAAAAAAAGATTTAAGTCCATTTCAAAATGCTATGTATTTATTGAGTGTTTCAGAAGAGGCGCATAAAATGAAACCCTTGTCATCAAAATAGAATAAAAATGTTTTAAATTACACATTTTAAAGTAATTAAATACCAATTACATTTGAATCAAAGTAATTAAATACTGTAATTAAATAATATATGTAACACTCCTACCAAGTTTGGTGCACTGTTCCGGTGCCCGGGGCAAAACTGCTGAAATTCACGTACGTTGTGTTGGACCCGCTTGTAGCAACGCTGTTAGTACATCTATAGTATGTTATATTAACGTGAGGCACATAGTATACACTGTAGGTTTCACATTGCTTCCATAATGCATGCCACATTACGAACTATAGATTCTGTGACCCAGATGAAAACAGTTTTTATGGCCGTTCCTCCATATTTCAAACTACAATGTTTTTATTCCAATTTCAAAGCCACTGCGTGTTTTTCTCTTTAGGTTTTATAATTGCAGTTGCTACTACACCACTCCAGCACTCCACAATATAAATTTGAGACCAATCCACATTCAGACAACCCTATCATTCGCTGTCACAAATCCATTTTACATCGTCCGGTTGTGTTGGCATTATCTTTTACATTTTCTGACTCCCGTTAGTTTTAACAAATTTGTCCCTGACTTTTAACACATCTTCTGGAGGCTACAAGCTTTTGACCCATGCTTGTTTAACATCCCTCATTTACCTCATAGACTGTGTAACCAGGCACTTAAGATTACGATATGACTGCCGCCATTATATTGGTATACGAAATATGCTCGTGACTCGATCTCCATGGGGCGAATTTCTTCAAACTCTCGTTGACGTACCCAGAATATTTTCCTCTATCCACAGATACCCAATTCGTTACACAAAACTTGCTCAAATTCACTTTTTGAGAGCTCATATACATATACAGAGCTCATATAATACACGTCTATTCGCTATCATAACTTATAAATATCAATTTAAATTTGGTAATACATTTTTTTAAAATACAAACATCTAAACACAAAGCTCCGCCACGTGCCCAAATGTGGTATTTTAACAGCGTTGTATATTTCTTAAATAGAATATGAGGCACTTAGAATCATATTTTTTCAACGATCAAAAGTTACATTGTAAACCATTACCAAATATTTAAAAAATGGCCAAACATGCATTCATTAAAGGTTATGTTTAAATCATACTTACAATTCATGTATTTCTTCGTCAATATCACAGAGGTTAAAAAACTAAATATCGTGACACCACAGTAAATAAATGGTTACTTTAAGTTCAAATTCATTGGAACAATCATTTAAGTTCAGATTCAGTATCACATGGAACATGACCTCCATAACACACTTCGTTGCAATCCGTAAGCATCCCATTCGCTGAAATAAAGTTAACGTATTTAACCAAGCCGCCAATTTGCCACATAATGCATGATCCACCTTGATAATTGTAGGAAGTCATGCCAGAACCCATGGCTAGTACGCGCTCCGCCATGTTTGTTTACATTCTAGTTGTGTTTTTGTAGGTTATATCATTGTTATACATATTTCACATAATCTATTGATTCCTGAAATCTTAAGTGTTGAGTAGCGCTTGTATTAATTGGTTATGCTTAGATTACTTTGTTTCTTCAGTAGATTAGTATATCAGTTTGTGTCCTTCCCTCGCGATTCACTAAGAATTCCGTGATACAAATCGCGAAGTGTAAACGGCGCCGTATACATATATGAGGCAGAAGTGTATTAGCTCATATAGATCGCAAACCTTCGAAAACTTGCGTAAAATATATCTCATACAAGTCCCTCAAACATGTATATATGTGTAAACGTACCTTTAGAAGTGTGATTAAGAAAGAAATGAATAAAAGTTGTTAGATAGAAAATAACCTAGAGAAGAAGGAATATCAACTTTAGTGTGCCGCGCACACGATGAGAGACTTGGTAAAAAGCAGAAAGCTAAGGAACAGGGATGTCTGAGATGTAATAAAATAAGAAAGGTCTAAAATCATTATACTGACTTTTAATTATGGAATACTGTGATCAAGTCATTCAATATTGAGGTGTTTGGTTCTAATATTATTTATGAAACAAATGAAACGTTTACTTCATGTGAAGCACCTCACGTTGGGTGCCGCTTCGATCGAATGCTTGCCTGGTACTCCTGAGATAAAACACGGCGGTGACTTATAAGACTCTTGATTTCTCACTACAAAAGTGTCTCTAACTTCTCCTGTTCTTTTCCATCGTTTCTCCAACAGAAATCTCTCGCTGAGAAGTGTTCCTTAGATTTTTCCAGTTGCAGAGGCTAGGAATATAACATTCCTTTCTCAATTACGGAGCTAACCTCTGCCGTTAGGTCTTTGAAAGATACATTCCCTGGTCCTGAACAAAATCATAACGCAATGCGAAAACATCTTCCAGAGATAGGCATGAAATTCATTCTGGACATATTTAACCGTATTTAGAATCAGCATACCGCCCCTACTCAATGGCGTGAAGCCATAATTATTCCACTTCCACAAGGAGGGGAAAGATGCAATAATCCTTACACGAGATGGCGCCGCTGTCGTGATACCATTTGTGAACGAGTGGTTACTTGCTCAGACAGGAATGAGTGAAATATAGAACGAGGAAATTCAAAACGAAGCAAGATTAGGAGCGCGCGGTGATACTTGGATCGAAGGGTTTTGTACGAAGGGCGTGGAAACATTTTTTGAAGGCACTATAAACGGGGAAACCGATCAGTTTGTAATATCTAGAGGACTAGAACAGAAAAAACGCATTAAGCTGCAATTGATTGCGTCTGAGAAAGGTCCGGCTTGGGTTGTGATTATTACGAATCTGACGGCCGTACCGCTGTGCATTCATAGCGGAACGACATTTGCAAGCTCGCAGTCGAGAGATTTCAATAGAAAAAAAGCAAATTTACTATTTGTGCGTGAATTTAATATTGTTCACATCGTAAGGAAAATTCCAGTGGTTATTCGAAAAGATAGAAAAGGGCAAATAATCAATTCTGAAATACAACATAATATAGATTGCAATTTGAGTCAAGAGCAAGAAGAATTAATAAATACGGTACTAATCAAGTTTCGAGATATTTTTGCGGTAAATCATGCGGAGCTAGTAAGAACCGATTGGATTGTTCATAAAATAGATACAGGCGACGACACACCAGTAAAACAATCGCCGTATCGAGTATCTCACGCCGAGCTCGACTACATCAATGAACAAGTTAGAGAAATGTTAGAGTTTGGGGTAATTCGTCCCTCCACGAGTGAATGGGCATCACCAGTAGTTCTAGTTAGAAAAAAGTGTGGTAATTTAAGATTTTGTGTAGACTATCGCAAATGGAATTCAGTAACTCGTCCTTGTGTATACCCACTTCCTTTAATTGAGGATTTGTTTACTTATTTGGGAGAAGCCAAATATTATGCTTGCTTAGATTTTTTGAGTGGTTACTGGCAGTGCCTAGTGGCAGAGAAGGATGAAAAGAAGTCCGCGTTTATCACACCAGATTTTTTGATGGAAATTAGTTGTGTTAGTTTCGGTCTTATGACAGCTCCTAGTACTTTTCAAGGATTGGCAGATTTTTTACTCGGAGAAATGCGTTGGAAGAAAGCTATCGCATATTTAGATGATGTTATTTTTGGTCGCACATTTGAGAAATTAATTGGAAGAATCATTAAGATATTTTTAAGGATTCGGGAATCAGGACTCACTTTGAAACCTGAAAAATGTGTTTTTGGAGCACGAAGAGTAAAATTATTGGGTCACATAATTGATGAAGGGGGATTCAGACCAGATGATAAAGTACGAGCTGTGAGTGAGGTTACCACCCCACGAACAGTTAAAGACGTGCAAAGCTTTTTGGGAATGTGTAATTATTACAGGAAATTTATAGAAAATATTGCAAAAATTGCTAAACCCTTGCATAATTTAGTCAAAAAAGATGTAAAATTTAATTGGGATGAAGAATGTGAAAATACCTTTCAGGAACTGAAAAAAAATTGATTAGTCGTCCGTTATTGATTCATTTTAACAGGGAAGATGAGAGAGTTTTCTGTACCGATGCTTCCGACCAAGGTATCTCCGGTATTACTTCCACTTACTTGTGCCATGCTCCTTCCTTTCTCTTTCCTGACCTCCCTCGGTCACCTCTTGTTCTTTTCGATCCCGACGCTATTAAGGCTAGGATATCTTTCATTTTTCTCATTCCTGTCATTTTTTGTCCTACCCCTCATTTTTTGTCCCCCCTCATTTTATCCCCCCCTCCATTTGATGTATGTTGTGAGATATGTTTTGGTGTGTTGTAGATCAGGAGGGTTTTTAGTGGGTAGAGTTGAATCATTCGACGAGTCCCACTGTTGGCTCTCCCTAGTGCGTAACTGCATTTTCCCTACCTGTACAAGTTTTTCGGGCTCCAATGACCTTTGATGTCGACATGAGCCGTAAAGCCACACACAAAAAATACATTTGACAAGCTTCACTGGGTATGAAATGATTAGATATAAGTTTCATTTAATAACATTTTGGAATACCATCTTGGAACTATGTTTTTACTATGTATTTATTCAACGCAAAGTTCATTAGACAGGGAAGTAACTAATCTATAACATTATGGACTACCTGTGAAGCCAAATTATCTTGTTGTTACTGTTGGATTTTTTTGTGTCTTACGGATTTTCAAAGTATTGTACCTTAACTTTTGTTAGTGTGGAGTGGTTGTTAATGAAAATAACTTAATATGTTTTAGATTGTAATAGTGATTGAGATGAAAGATCATTTTTGATCACTTAGAAAAAGTCCTTGATAAATCTGTATTTCCGGATTACTATAGTCTGTTTATACCAATCTGTTTTTGAATAGCTGGGGGTTTTCTGCTGAAACATTTATTAAACTCCATAATAGTTTTAATTTGAATAAAATTTTATTCTTTATGCATGAGTTTCTAGAATATCTAGTTAAAGTTCAAATTTACATTTTAGACTTGCAAAATATTGTAGCGAAGATTTGGGTTTTCATAACGCGCTGGTCGTTGAAGGAATTCCGTTTAATGTTTCAAATTGTGGGGCTTCATATCTTTCATTTCATTCAAAATATGTTTCAGGTAATTTTCCCTTTAAAAAGTTGTATTATCTTTAGAAAATGTAACAGCTAGATTGATATGAAATAGCGTAGGTCAATTTTGATATCAACCGTGGGACGTTTCGGGAAGGTGCTTATATGTTTTATTTAATACGTGGAACATTTAAATTATTAAGGAGGGTTTTGATTTTTCTTGAATGGTTGTTTCGAATTATTTTTATTGATAGGCTAGAAAAGAATGAATAGCCGAAGTGATTAACAGAATTATAACTTGAAATGAATTAAACGTTTAGTAGGTTAGGAATTGGGTAAAATGTGGTCACTGAATTCTGTCGATTAGAAGTTCGATTGAATGTGAGTTGTTCCATCGGTTGCATTTTGAAAAATTGTGAATACATGGATGGATTGTGTTGCTATCTTACAAATTTCTGGATTATAAAAAACCAGCCTAATAATTTGGGGAAGGAAATCAATTGTCTGTGAACTGGCTCAAAATATTTTTAAGGCACAATATATCAGGTCTGAATGTTTTGTATATAATTAATCATACCAACTTCAAAGTCTAGATGCAGTATTTTGTAAATAACCTGGAATAGGGCTGCTCTGAGTTTGGAAAACTAGTTAATCTTGGTTGTTTGTTGAAAGTTGAAAGAATCTAATAATTCTTGATTAATCATAACATAAAAACAAAATGAGAAAGAATGTCCTGGATCACCTTGTCGCGTTGTCATCCACCCTCTCATCAGATTTAGCTCGAGAATTCTGAAAAACGTAAGATCGTGTTTCGCGGAGATTTGACATTTTGTTCATTATGGTGAGAAGTGCCATTCACCATAGTCGCACAGTGCGCAGTCAGTTGGTGAACAACGTTTGATTCGTAGGGAGAACGAGGACAGTGTCCGCACGTCATTGCCCATTGACGCAGATCGCTGATGAAGAATGATACTACTGCTGAACAGGGGGTGCGCTTCAACCCGCTGACCCCCAACGAGGGTCTCATCTGCCAGGTGCCTTTAAAATGATCTCACCATCCCATCACGAAGGTAATCTGCCTAAACTGGGGCTTTCCAGCTAGTGAACATTTTCAAGTGGCCGCGCAAACTCTTAAAAAAAAGTTCTGCGAAAGAAAAGAATGCAACGGCCTACGCTCAGGACATTTGTTTTATTATATAAATTTTACCAAGGTCTGCATAATGATGAGCGTCTGTCAAAATGTTTAGATGAATATAATTAAATTCTCTCTGTTTTATTAAGTTATTGGAAAAGACTATCCTTGTGTAAGAGAAGTAGGAATATCTCATTGTATGTAACACATGTGAATTTTTGGGGGTTATGCTTTGTGTGGGAGCGGGGCGTGAATGTTTAATTAATCAAAATTTTATTTCATGAGCGTTTCCTAATTAATAAGGAACTTTGTATGTGGGGCTTACTTATGCCTGAATCCCTGGTCAAATATAATATACCCTGAGATGAGAGTAGACCTGCGGCAAAAGAGTAATTAAATTAATTATATTTTTTATGGTGGTTTATTGAAATTAATTAACCTGATAGTGGTGCGTAATTCACCTTTACACATATGATAGTTAAATTCTGTCACAAAGTGTAGTGGTTAAAACATCTGTAATTTTTGCTTTCGCTCTCAAAATATTTAAGTTGCAAGTATGAGGTTTTTATTCCTGTGGGAAATCACGTTTAACCTAAGAGGAATGGTGCCAGCCAAATTGCACGCAAGTCATATCACGCTGGGAGTGTTTTGATGACTTGTTTCAGTTTAAATTTAAATGGAAATTGTTGACTTCTTCTTTTATGGATGATGTAATCTAAGCAAATTCCAACTGTAAAATTATGATCCCTGTTTTTGAGTTTCCTCGATTTTGTCGTTTCTTCTGGTTAATGCTCTTTAGCATAGGAGAGAGAATGGGGTTGTTGTGTTCACTCCTGTCCGTGGGTATATTGCCGATCATTCAATATTGGAGCGTTTATTGAGGATGAACTTGATCCTTAAAATAAATGGATGTGAGACTTTTCTAATTGTGTTATATACTTATGACTATGTATAATTTCTCACTACACCCAATTCGCAATGACCAATGGAATGATCGTTTTGATGAATCTGTGGATTCCATGGAATAAATAATTTATTTATTTTTGTTACTTGAGGTTTCATGCTCTTTCCAGCCCCGAGCTGTCGTATTGCTAATTTGGTTATGCTGTGCTGTGACGTTGGGATCGGCGGAACTTTCGGTGCGTATCGACACCGGAGCTACCTGGAAATTGATCCCGTCGGCTATTTCATATGGAGCTACCATGCCTTTGACGTATGGAATACCGCGTGCCGTGTGGGCAGCGGAAGCCTCCTCTGACTCCGCGGGATCCGAGGCGTTTCCGGACCCACCTCAGTCGATAAACAGAGAAGCATCTGATATTTTAACTAAGATGGCTCAGTTGCTTAGAGGGTCGATTGATGAATTTGATACCCAACTGCTGATGTTCGAGCAGCAAATTTCCTTTCACGCAGTTTCTGTCTCTCGGAGTAAACGAGCCCTTGACTTCATTGGAAATGCCCTTGCGTGGTGCTGTGGAGTTGCCACAGAACGTAAACTTAAAAGGTTCTCTGCCAATGAAAGGGAATTCGAACAGGAGTTTAATAACTTACAATCATTGTTGCAAAATGATCACCGATTCTTAACTAATACCTCAGACATCGTCTCGAAGTGGGGTCGCGGAATGGGGCAAGACGTTAACTTACTCGCGTCTAAGGTTAAAATGTTAGAAGAAACTGCTCGTATACTGCCTCCCACTGTTGCTTGGGAACGACTTATTACGTTTTATTTAACTAAGTTGGCCTACCGAGAAGTAAGGCTCATCGACACTATCAAACTGGTTGACTCAGTCAGCCTCTGTGTAGCAGGAATGATCCCGGGAGGAAAGATTCCTAGCGAAATATTACGTCAAAGCATAACTGACCTCCAGAGTAAGCTTATTAATTTCAATCAGCAATTAGTTATTGAGACCACGAGCATCACTGATTATTACCAGTTGAATATCGCTGAATGTTTAATAAATACTGAGGAGATATTAGTGCATGTAAAGATACCTGGTCACCAACTGGGTGAACCGTGGCGACTATATGAGCTTATAACCTATCCGTTCGCTTGGCAAAATGAAACTTGTCATTTATTGAGTGAAATTACATATATGACTGTGAAGAACGTGACTCGCGTAGTATCAGGTAGACATTTGAATCAATGCAACCACAGGACCAACAGATTATGTTATATTCCTCGGTTTTCCAATAGCGCAGTATTTGGGCCTTTATGCGGAGAAGCCATGTTTCGACAGACTACGGTACAAGAACTCACTCTAAAATGTTTAGTTCAATGTCACTTATCGACGGATATGCGCGTCACCGAAGTAGCACCAAACCTTTATGCAATTACCCACTCCGCAAACCCATTGAAACTAAGTTGCTCTCATAGCAACATAACCCTCCCAGTCAAAACTGTACGTGCGCCAGGTGCCCTGCAGCTGTAGGTACCTTGTAATTGTGCACTACAAGCCGGAAACCAGCTTATTGTCTCAAAACAATTCCCAAGCAATAACGACTTCCAAACAATAATACCACCCGTTAGATTAGTACCGACACCTTGGACACATCTTGAAACACTTAAATTGAATGCTTTCCGTCCAGAAACAAATCCGGGATTCAAGACTGTTAGTGAATTCTTACAAACCAAATGGACATTTCGTGCTCCGCACCTAAATTTAACAGTTCCCTCTAACATCCCCGAACTTATTACCACGCATTTACAAGATCAAGACCCCCCTTTTGTGGTGTCCCATGAATTAATTTTTCTTATTTGGAATATTTTATTAACAATCCTCTTATTATTCATATTGATTAGAACGCATCCTATAATAAGGACTGTTTGGTTACCCACAGCTCGTGCAGAAAAACCCCTACCCCTGTTTCTAAACCTAGGACTTTTTTCCTTATTCTTATTCGTATTCTTTATTAATTTAGCGAGAGTGGCCTGTCGGGTGATCTACGCATACATTCGTGAGACAAGCCCGGGCAGCCCTCCGGCAGACTTCCGTTAATGAAGCAACAGTACCTGCGGGGACCTCTGGCTTACTCATAGTGAATGATGGCGCGCTCCGCGCAATACCAGTACGGACACAGGAACTCCCACAGGGCTCCAGTAGTCCTATGTCAGCACCCATTCCAACGGCTAAACCCCCTAGAACCCCTTCGCAAACGGTTAACTGAGCCATTTGTATGACCTTCTGGACTATGCGTCACGATGTTGTTAGAAATACAGTTTATTGATAAGATTGCGAGTTACGATTCCACCTTACGTCCTCACAGCCTTAAATTTTATGTTATATCTCAGCAATGAATAGTGTCACCAATTTAATGAAATGCTCAAGTTCTTTTTTTAACCACCTCCAAACCTATGGACCCTCATTGGCCCAATCCTGTTGGAATGTGTCCTCTATGGAACCAATTTACTTGATTGACCTGTTGAACATAGAACATGGTTGATTAGTTTTATTCACATATTCTTAGTAGTATCCAGACACAGTTTTAAGATCGCTATTAGTTGTACTCCGTTGCACCGCGGAAAAGAGAAGAACACCAGGAAATCAGTACATTCCTTTGATTGTATTTTTGGGATAGGATTTAGTTTCCCACATGTTGTTGTCTTATAAGGGGGGTAAGATTTAGTCTCCCGCGTACTTGATTGGGTTTTTGGGATAGGATTTAGTTTCCCTCATATTTGATTGTAATATTGGGATAGGATTTGGTCTCCCACACATGTTGTCGTATTGTCAGATGGGATAGGATTTAGTCTCCCGCATATTGTGTAACAGAGGCGTGTGGCCTCCAGGGGACCTGGACCCCAGTAGCCGGCATTTGGAAAAGGGCATATTTGTGATATAGTTGTTTTTCATAGAGTCTGATCGCTTTTGGAATATAATAAGTACCTCTGCACTCTTATCGACCTAATCGTGCGTCTAAGGTCATAAGCGTCCAAATTTTGTTTAATCTCTTAGCGTAGTCGCAGTGTGGGTTTTAATTTTATGTCTTCAACTCGAGCTGTGTGAGACTCAGAGTAGGCATAGTTTTTGTTGCCCTTAGGATCCATAGGGACGATTGATCCTCTTTAATTATTGTTGTTTACACTGCAGTGCGAGCGTATGCTCGGGTTTAGTATGAATTGTGTTGGTGAACCTGCGGTCTGCTCAACCGTAGCGGCCATCGTGATCCGTATTGCCGTTCGAGTAGTAATTTGAGAAACCCGTAGAAATTATAGGTACTGTCCCCGCTACTGTCTCCCCAATATAACTGTCACCGCTATTAGGAATGGCCCTACATGTGGAAAATGGAAGGACAAAGGTTATGGGACGTTAGCATTGTTAGTTTCAATCTTTTACACCCTGTGTTCCACATATCCTTGAACCTAAATATTTTACAGAACTTGTGCATTAGATATCGTGACTAAGGTCCCCACATCTCCGTTTCCTCTGTTATTTTAATCATGCACTATAGAATCTTCACTCAGGATCGACTCTTCTCAAATAATTTCCTAAGACTCTTCGCGCTGATGAAGGAAGTCTCGCTCTTCCATTTTCCTTATAATAATGCATCGTCATGAGCCACTGATCTGAGAATACATAACGTCAGTTCAAATGATTAAATCCGTATATAGTAAAAATCTACTTGACACTGAGTGCTGCTGCCTTTGCCCATATCGGGAAATTAATCAAGAACTTCTCGATTTTCGGTGTTCCCAGGGAATAACTTCGGATACAATGCCTACTTCGGGATTTAACAGTTCTATACTTGTAAGTTCAACTCTGTTCTCCTTTCTAACTCATGGCGACGGACCTTCTGATCCACCCTCGGAGTAATATATCTACGTGAGACGACCGGAATACTCCATGTTTTCATGTTAGAATGGGGTGAATTTTGAGTGCCACTTTTGCTTTAGTCATGAGTAACTTTATCGGACGCAAGTAAGTTGCAACATAACCTTGTCACGCCATACTGGGTAGCTAGACAGTGTGTCACACGTGACCAGAGTGCATCGAGGTGTAGCTATCCATCTTCAGGGTTCTCGACGGGAAATATACATGATTCTCGTTTCACTCGTTTCACTCGTTTCACATTAAGGAAACCAATGCTTATACTTGGTTCAATAAAAATTCAGTTCAGTTCGTTGTACTCCATCTTTCTAGATCTCCTTTGCTTTTGGCCGCAGTGAGTGCCGACTCACTTCAACGGTATCTTGGCCCTATCGAGAACCGCGAGTGTCGTGCTTCCTGGTCCACTGCAGTGAACCTAAGCCAAGACGCTGGTGCAGTCTATCAAGATGGATGGATGGATGGATACATTGGCTTACATTTGGATGGCTTCCACTATGAAGTCAACACGTGAACCCGTTCTCCCACACATCTTCCGTTTTCTGGAATCTACGCCCCGGCATGAGCCAATGAACAATGACCTGCTCACAAGACATATTTAGTGTATATGTATATCGTTCTTCGTTGCCCCTTCGCTCACTACTGTTTGTTAACGACCAGAGACCTGCCCTTTGCAGCAAGCGGGGCGCTTTCTCGTTGAACAAGGGGGTAATGTTACGGTACTGCTTGAACAGCAGTGGACAATTTCTTTTCCATTCTTTTATTTCGTTGCTCCGACTACTACTTTGACTGCAGTCAGAAACATAATTTTGACTGGTCACAATTTATGAGGCCTGCACGTGTACACAGCCAAACCCTTAGGCAGCAGAAAAGCGACTCGCCGCTTCCGCTGGCCGCCCTCGCCCTTCGAAGCGTCCCTTCGAGGCGTGGTATTCGGATTGTCAGCATCACGCCTTAGTGGCGTGAGCATTGACCAACCAATAAAAACCAGCAATAGTGTCGCCATCCCCATGCCATCTTAAGAAACTTGATGGGATTGGCACCCCCCCCTCCAGGGGACAAACATTCAAACGAACAAAGACCTCTTGCAACGAGCTCTTGCTCGAGAGCGAGCGACACTCCGCAAGACGTGCCATCAGCGCGGATTGTATAAGAGAATTAAATAATTCCCCAACACAGTGGGACTTTTACCATGTTGGAGAATTATTTTATGTGCTCATCAGGCACAGGAACAGTTATATTTTGTTTTCTTTCTCTACAATGTTTGGAATCTTGTAACAATTCATTAATCTTGTAATTGTCTTAAACAATGAGAGTGATTTCTTTGTTAAAGGGAATGTATCAGTTCCACCAATCTTTAAACTTTGAAAAATATACATTTTTATGGTGAAATTTCGCTATGCTTAATTTCGGCTCCTGAACTAAATATAAAAAAGTATTTACTGTTTTTTCTGTTTAGGTGTAATACATACACGACGTTTCGATTTGCATGCAACGACAAGTTACCTGCGACTTCGAATTTGTTAGGTTTCAACCTGCAAATTCCTTCACGTTTCAAATTGTTTCGAGGACTTTCTTGACTTGACTCGCGATTGATTTGTTCGTAGACAAAGTAATTTTTAAGCTATATAAGTACAGTTGCGATTGTTACAGTGTTAAAAGCGGATTTTGTAATTTTTAAATAATGAGTTCGAGGCATAGTGAGACCAATTGTGCTATTTTGGGACCATATATATATATATATATATANGATCAACAAAATTTGGACCAAATCTTCGATTCCAATCGTAACTAAGGAAAGAGTTATTCAGTTACTGAAATCCTATTTCGAAAAGTACCTCAATTTGAAAAGATACCCCAAAAGCAAACAAAATGATAGTTTTGAAAACAAACTGAAGTGTTTTTTAGTCATCTGAGAAGTTTTTCGACGTTACTTCTTGTACTTCTTCATTTGAAACTTGTTCGTGTGTAATACCTAAGAAAGTTCCCATCTACGAGAGAAGTTTCTTGTTGTATCAAAGAAATGACAGATAAATGGTTCTAAGCGCTGTTGACAAGATAGAAACGACTGCAGAGACAAGTTGAAGAGCCAATAAGGGCAGCAAAAAAGTCGTGTTCTACTCAAGAAACCGATTCTGTTTCGGCAAATTGTGAAGAAGCTTCATGTCAATGAGTTATCCTTCGTCATTTATTCTTGACCTTAGATGGTTGCACTTCGGGTCCTAGAGAATATTCCGGACCTATTTGAAAACAATTAGCTGGTTGCGAAAATAAAACCGACGTGTCTTTTTGTGCGATGGCTGATAATTTGCCAGACTTGCCGAAAAATGTGCTCAATGAACTAAGTATGGATCAAAAGTACCTTTATGAGATATGTCAAGCTGCATCAACTGATTTCTGTACTACTGAGCTGGCAAACCGTCAACCAAAAAAATAGCGCACTCGAGATGGCTTACTTCTGCTAATCGTATACTCAGACTTTACGTAAGTACTCTTAATCTATCAGAAAATTTGCAATTGCATGTCAACTACGTGGTGAAAGTATACGCTACGATTTGGTACCTAATCAAGCAAAAGATGTCTTTTAAGGACGGAGCCAATCATATTCTTCAACTGATTATGTTCTTTCGATTTTTACCCGAAAATCTGAGATCTGTTGTCGATTCTGTTATCGAAAGAAATGCTTTTTTTGCGCACCCAGAAAACCTACTTGTCAGTATGTTGTTTGATGATAGAGACCACATTCGGGAGCTGGCATTGCGAAGAATAATAAAAGCCAGAGAAGCTGAAAGTAGCACTATACGCAGGATATTTAAACCACAAAAAATTAACTTCTCTGCTAGAGATTACACCGAAATTATTGTGTGGCACGAGTGTCAGGTTACAGCACCACCAGTTCTTCGACATATTTCTAATTAGGACATTCAAATCATGGCAAAAGATAAGAGTTTGGAAATTGTTGACTTTATTTGTCACACACAATCTGTCGAAAGATATGTTAAACTGGTGACAGAGGCCTCACAAAGTGTAAGTGACGCTACTTCTAGAGATGGCGTTATTAGAACAAGGTTGCAATCTCGAGCAGAAATGCCAAATTTTGGACGCAAAAATAAGTTTACATTTTAAGTTTTTGTCATTGAATATAATTTTTAATTTGTTACCTTGTGCTTTGTTTCGTTTATTTCAAGAATAAAATACCTTTTAAACTTGATTTTTATATTATTTTAGGCATACGGTTTAGGTCTGTAAAATGGTAAAATTTACAAAACTTCAAAGTACGGTAGAGCCCTGAAGATGGCACTCAATTTTTGTTTTTCTACCTTTTTCGTAATCTGCGTAAGATTACGCAAATTTTGATACCCCTTGCGATAGTGTAGCTCGAAAAATTTCTTTTCTTGTACATGGACGGGACAGCCTAGTAGTGTACACTACTGGAAAATTTGCAATTCTCGAGGCGCTGAAGTTCGTTCAGCTGTCTTCAATACGGCGTGTGGTTCTCTGTAGTGACTCTATTAGTGCTCTGTTGGCAGTGTCTTCACTTATGACACTTTTACACTGACAATTCAGAATCTAATAAGCCATCTAGTATTTCAAAATTTTGAAATAGTCCTTTGTTGAGTTCCTGGGCACGTGGGTATTATGAGGCAGTGAAGCGGGGAACATAGAGGGCAGTCTTTGACCTTTCAACTGTTCCTACGTCAGATTCAAAGGTCGATAAGATCGTCTCTTCTTGGGACATGGCAAGCCGAATGGCAAACTCGCACCTTCAAGCTGGGGAAGGTAAAAGACTCCGTTAAGACCTGGTCGTCATCATCCCGTGCGTGAAGAAGTAATCCTTACACGCCTTCGTATTGACCGCTGCTACCTTACCCATGGTCACCTCTTACGCGGTGAACCTCCCTTCAACTGTGGAACTTGCAACACAACACTTACCGTGGAACACTTTCTTCTGGAGTGTCTCAAATATAGTACCAGCCGACGGCGACACAACCTACCGAACAGTTTGAACGTTATGCTGGGACAAAATGAACTGATTTTGATACGTCTTTTTAGATTCCTTCAGGAATGTGACCTCTGGAACAGTACCTGATCTTTCTTCGTATGTCATTACTCAAATCCATACGCTAAACGGGTCTCCTCTCACAAGTTCTCGGGAGGGTTTGGATTTAAATATCTTTTTTCCCCTTTGCTTTACATTTCTTTGACTAAATTTATTTTTTTCTTTGTTGTCGGTTTTTACAATGTTTTCGGAATCTTTTGTCTCTCTTCCCTTTCTTTTCTTCTCTCTTTTTTTGTTTGGATATATTGTAATTTAGGGTTTTTTTAGTGGGTATGGTTGAGTCATTCGGCGAGTCCCACACCCGGGGAGAGTCATGTTGGCTCTCCTTAGTGCGTAACTACATTTTCTCTACCTGTACAAACTTTTAGAGCTCTAATGACTTCGATGTCGGCGAACCGTAAAGCCCCACAAAATATTCTCTGCTTTCCACATTAATTTCAGTTAAAATTGTTTTATCTAGATTTTAAACATTTTCTTGTTTTTTTAACCAAACATATTCCAATTTTATTTAATAGGACTTGTATCAACATGTATAATATTGAGGTTTTCTATATTTTACTTTATGTTCTTTTTAACTACCTTAAAACGAAAGAAATTAGGTTCTTGTTCTACTTCAACAGGTTTCTTCTATATCCAGTTTCATTTAAAAAAATATTTTCCTAGGAATTTAAACTTTTTATCTAAATTACAATTATTCATAATTCAAATGACGTTAGTCTTCAGTTTTCTTTATATTAATATTTAACTAGTTTATTCACATAAATTTAATTTTTTCCTTTATATTTAATCTTTACTTTCCAAAATAGTTTTCCCATAAAAGGAATTATCATATCATAAAAAGAGAATACTTTCAACTTTCATTCCTTGATTTTAGAATTTTCAAGAACCTTGGTTTGAATTATGTAGTTGTTAAACTTAACATATGTTTTATATTTAATTTTTATTGGCTTTTAGGTAGTTCAAATATTTTAGCTTTTACTCTTGTATGATCAATGGTTGTATATATACCTTCTATCAAATGAAATATTAATAAGTACCTTCTGTGTTCATCTCATGTGTGTCAATTACTTTTGAAGATTCATAGAGAGGTCGTTTTGCTCCAGTTCATTTACCGTCATAAATGACTCTCTTGCGTTTTATGTTTTTTTCACAATTTTCCTAAAAAGTTTAAATTCTTAAATTTTGTTTATTATTACATCATATTTGTAAAACAGGAATGTTATAGTTCTTCTCTGTATGAAATTCTTGATGTTATATTATCTTTTTTATTACAATCTCTTTATATCTCGATGTCATATTATCCATCGTTTTTACCTGTTTACATCTTCACATCTTTGCCTTAAGAACTAAAGTATCCTGGTTCGAATACCGGTGCTGCCGAACGCCTGAAGACGGACGTTGATATAGAACGTCCGAAACGTTGCAAAGCACACCTGTTGTGAATATATAAACATGTGAAGATGATGGATAATGTCCCAAGAGATTGTAATAAAAAAGGAATGTTATAGATTGCTTAAAATCTTTCATGTCCTCACAAAGGATATAAATTTTTTAAATTTATATTCTCCAAATTAGTGTCATTCAACGACTCACAATGCACATAATATGTCTATTGACTCTATAATATTAATGCAACAGTTCGTGTGACTGCTTCATACATTGTGCATTCCTTACACAGCCAGGCTGTTTCCTTCCTTATTTACGCACCTAAAAAGATATGTCTTTAGGTGAGAGCATTTGAAATGTATATTACTCGTACAATCGTGAAATAACATAAACTTTTTCTACTTCCCGATCGCATACCACGCACCGTACCATTTTAAACCATTTCAATTAACAGAAACAAAGTAATATAATTAAAAAAACTACCACTGGATTTTACTCGAGTGTTGTATAATTCCAAAAATTATCTATAATTAACATACACAACAGCAATTCATTTTAAAAAGTTTATTCTTCTATAAATAATCACCAAAACATGTCATTCAATCATGAACAGAAATATGTCCTTCCAAAAACCACATTAATTTAACTAGCATTATTCACGAATAAATATTCCTTAGGAGACACAGCAATTCAAAAATATTTACTCTTATAAAGTAACCATTAAATTGACACTCAAACCAGTTATAAACCCATAAACACATTATTACCATTACGAAAATATTACTGTTAGTTAGATCACAGTTTATTTTTGTTTACTGACCTTCATTTCTAAAGACCCGACACTTAGAAGATTAGAACACACACAGTTTTAAACCTGCAGATTCACCTAGGTTTTTAACTCAATCCGTTACATACACTCGCTTCTCAAAATACAAAACTTATCAAATCCGTTTCGAAAATCCGTTCAAGAAAACACTTAAGATATTCCTTAGAACAATACAATGTTGTACGAAATATGGAGGTCATTAAACAAACCGTCCTACTTAAGCGTTACTTGGTGAAAAACTGTGCTATGAACTATCTTCACAGTCTAAGGGCCTTCCGGACTCAGCTCGATTTCGCATTCAGTCGTTTGAAGTAGTTCCAAGTTGTGCCACAAGTAGCGCTCTATTCATAAAATCCCCACGATGGAATAACACAACGGCAGGGAAGCAACCTCTCCCAATGACAGGCGCAACCAGACGTCTACAGATTCGGGAAGCGGTGCCCTACGCCCCACCAACACAAGAATGACTGCTTATGGAAAAATGAGATCCCTACTTCATTTGTTGAATATTTTATCATGTTTTATTAATTATTAACATTTTATGAACAATACTAGAATGAGAAAACATTTCCCGGAAAAGCAAAAATGATAAAATTCTAAGTGAATTACAATAATTTTATTTTTATTACAAATTACAGTATAGAATAGATTATTACTCAAATATTTAGAAGTGGTAAATAGGATAATTGTTGTAATTTATATTTTCAATTGTCAGTTCAAGGTATTTGTGTTACCGATGGCGTACATTCTACAAAAAAACTACATAAAAATGTTTTACGAAAAAACGTTTTTTTTGTTGGTATATTATTTTTAATTACATCGTAAATATTGCAAAATTGATAACAATATTATGTAAGAAATTAATTGTTTAATTTCCTTTTTTGTTATGCATCTTGTCATTGACCCAGGCAATGACAAAATTTAGATAAAAGAAACAGTTTTGGGATAATACAAAAAAAAACGACGAATAGCATATCTGTGGCATAATTTGGGGGTCACATATGAGGAAACCCTCAATATTTGATCAAATTCATGGTACATTTTCAACTCGAATTTTTTTTTGTTTTTACTTTCTCACATACATAGTATATAGTTATTTTGTAATAAGTTCATTTGACTTCTATATGTCTTAATTATAGACAATCAATTAATTATCTTACAGAATTACTTTTTTCTAATCTTCATTTAATAAAGTTGTTACAAGTTCTTTTTCATTATACAATGTTGATTACAGAATCACCTACGTATGTTTCGAGGTTAGTTTGACCTCATTATCAGGGCTATTTCAAGAAAACATAGAAAACATAATAAAACAGGTTTAAAACAATAATACATGTATAACAATCTTACAACACTTCTTTCAGACTCAACATATTCAAAATAACTACAATATTTCAACATTCTACAACATTTACATATCTTATCTACATTATTTAAAGAAAATACAATTCATTACAATATAACTTGTTATTGATACATTACATTTCACTTTTATAAAATCACTTTAATTATTTACAATTAAAAAACATGTTAGATGATTGAAACATTCAACCTTCTCTGTCAAGTGGTTCTCTAGAACTGTACATGAATTTTCAGTTTGAGAAACATTAGCAGAAATATCTGTACTAACAACTTAACAAAATTAACACTCAAATTTCTTTTAATAGTAAAGAGAATAAGCTGTCATAATCTTTTGTGAATGTGTTACTTTCTAAGTGTGTATTCATATTATTGTCGGTTTTTTATAAAAGCTTTCTAAAAGTAGTCTTTTGAAAAGATTTTCTTCCTTACCTAGAATTCTTGTACTTCCAAAGTTCATAACATGCTTATTCATTTTACAATGGTGGCTGCCATTTTTATTTCCTTTCTGGTTTTTTAAATTTCTTTCATGTTCTTTCACTCTTGTAGCTAAAGATCTTTTTGTTTGACCAATATATTTAATGTTACAGTCTTTACATGATATTGAATAAATTATATTGTTTTGATCTAATGTTACTATTTTGTCTTTTTGATTTTTAACAAATTCCACTTTATTGATCATACTGTATACTTTCATTATTTTAAATTCTTCCACTATTGTTCTCAATTCACTATTTATATTACGAATAAATGGTAAAACCATAATTCTTTTACTATCCAGTTTATCATCATTTTCTATTTTGTTTCTATTAAATTCATTATTTACTTTCACCTTATGAAAATGTTCTATTGTTTAATTTATTAAAGTTATTGGATAGTCATTCATTAATAAGATCATTTTCTCTTCTATTATATTCTCTTTTTTAAAATCTTTCATGAAATAGGTTCTCTACTTTATTTGGTAGATTAACCATAATATTCCTTTTCATAAAATAGGGGTGTTTGGATTTAAAATTCATTATCCTGCCAGATGATAATGTTTTTTTAAACCAATTAGTTATCAGAATCCCATTATTGTTTATTACAGTACTATCAAGGAAGTTTAAACATTTTTGGGATTCTGTTATTATTTTTTATTTATTATAAACGTAGACTTCCGCGGCCGGAGTCAATATAAGCTTGTTTGTCCGGGAGAAACCGCGTCTTAGTAGATGTAACTACCAACGTTTCGGCCATCGTGCTGTGGCGTTCTTCAGGGTAATGTCAGAGTCGTACAGTCCTAAGTCGCTGTCGTGCTCTGCGAGGTCGAACGTGTTACGCGTCGGTTATATTGATTGGGTTGGGGTTGGGCGGCTGCGCCATGATTGGCTACGCCGTGAGTGGGCTAAACTGACTGAATTTTGTCTTAACTCCACTGTTTTCCAGTTTGATGGTAAATTTTACTCCCAAGTAGAAGGAGCGGCCATGGTTCACCCCTTTCTCCTGTCATTGCAAACATCTTTATGGGAGCGTTTGAAAATGAGGTTATAGAAAATTCTTTATTAAAACCTAGAGTTTGGTTGCGATACGTGGACGACACCTTCGTCATATGGCAACATGGACGAGAAAATCTTAATAGATTTTTGGATTTCATCAACCAGGTTCATACAAACATCAAATTCACTATGGAAATTGAATTCAATGGTCAGTTGCCGTTTTTAGATGTTCTCGTAAAAAGGAAGAATGACGGCTGCCTTGCGCATAGCGTTGCCAAGGCAATGTGTTACCTTCCGCAAGGCAACACATACCAACCGGTATTTGAATGCTGAGTCACACCACCATCCAGATATCAAACATGGTGTGTTAAAAACATTAGTCACCCGAGCCAAAAAAGTGTGTGACAAAGAGAGCTTAGACCAAGAAATGGAACTCCTGCGTGATACTTTCCGCAATAATGGCTACAACAACAAGGCCATAAACAAGTCTCTCAAATCGCATCATAACGTTCGGTCGGAAGATAAAGAAAACTGCGAGTTTTCTAAAACCGCCTTACTCCCATATGTGGAAGGAGTAACTGACAAGGTTGGTAAAATTCTCAAGAGACATGACATAAGACCTGTCTACAGCGCTCCTGAAAAGTTAGGCAAATCTCTTGTTAAAGCTAAAGACAAGCTACCCCTCTGGCGTCGGCCGGCATTTACTCCATACCCTGTAAATGCGGTCGCGAATACATAGGGGAACCGGACGAACTGTGGAAGAGAGAATGAAGGAGCACATTAGACATTTCAAATATGGAAGGACAACCAAGTCAGCCATAGCCCTCCATGCGATAGAGGCGGGGCATGACTTTAACTTTAATGAAACTCGGATAATTACTAAGGAGGATCGTTGGTGGCCCAGACTGATCAAAGAAGCCATAGATATTGCCAGAACACCTAACAATCTTAATGTTGACAATGGATTGATCTTAAGCAGCGCCTGGAATTGGGCACTAACTCAATCCGAGCGCTCCGCTTCACCCGGTCTCCAAGCGCAGAGTGACCCCACACCCGTCCCACCCGGTTCCGCTCCGCCCCGCGCTTATTGGCCGCCGCGGCCGGCCAATCATGGCGCAGCCGCCCAACCCCAACCCAATCACTATAACCGACGCGTAACACGTTCGACCTCGCAGAGCACGACAGCGACTTAGGACTGTACGACTCTGACATTACCCTGAAGAACGCCACAGCACGATGGCCGAAACATTGGTAGTTACATCTACTAAGACGCTGTTTCTCCCGGACTAACAAGCTTTTAATACATTTTTTGTCAAGAAAACAGTACAAACTGCATATATCAAATACCTTATATCCATATATACCAAGTCATATAACAAAGAAATTAGTTTCACTATTGAAACAGAATCCCAAAAATCTTTAAACTTGTTGTGAAAGTTATTTTTTAAATTTCTGTCCTCTTTTTACGTATTCATTATTCACAGTAATTCACGGAGACTAGTATATACATATACAATACATGAGCACATATTTACAGGATTCAACATCACAAACACACACACACGCTCTCCCTTAACGGACACTTCCTTAATGGAGCACTGACCGTGCGGGTGGCGAGGGCTTGCGTGCTCTGGTGATGCTAAGGGCTATGTCGGAAGCAGTTGCATCATTGTAAGTAATGGTGTAACAGCTAGCAGGGTCATCCATGCCGAAGAGGTTCCAGCTGAAGAGCCAGTGTGTCCTACAACGACCTGTCTGTCCCCATACCCCTCCTGATTCCTTGCCTATTCCCCTTAGGGGTTCGTGGGTGGCAACCACGGGGTCTTCAGCTGTATTAAGTATTTCTTCCACTTACTTGTACTTGACTCTCTTTTCTGTTACTGTCCTATTGCGCCTCCCTTGGCCAACTCTTTTTCTCTTCGACCCCGATGCTATTTGGTTTCGAGGGCTAGGGCGTGTCTTTTCTATTTCTTTGTCTCTTTTTTATACAACCCCAAGGTAAGGCGTAATTGAACCTATGCCGAGGCCTGAATGGTGCAGGGGGGTATCTGCATCGCAAAGGAGCCTTTAGGATACCTGGCGACCTCCTAGAGTAAGAATCCTTACCTGGACATGCGGGGCTGTGTTCAGGCGGACATCAATTCCCTACTTCTCGTGGGGACATTATGAATACACTAAACTTATGTCAAACGGATGAGAAAGAGAATGGAGGAAAAAATATTGAAGAGAGTGTTGCCTGTGCAGCGCCTACTTTGTTTAGCAGTGTGACATCAAACACTCCAAACAAGGAACTCAAATGGAGAAAGGATGCCCTGAGGAACTTGGAGAAACACATCCGCGAACTTGCTGAATTTGTTCGAGACAGGAGCAATGTACATAAGGAAATTAAGGAATACACAGGAACAATCTTACGAAATTTTGAGCTGGTAAATCCTCAAATAGAGGGGTCGGAGAGACACCAGGGGATAGACTCGGGAGTACAAACGTCCCCATGTCGCATGCCACAGTGCTCCAAGAAACCGGTGAAGGAGATTAAATCAGCGTTAAACAAGGTAAATGGTACGCCACACCAAGACGGAGACAAGGTCCTGGAAAAGGTTACGGAGAAAGAGGGAAACCAGGGACATACTCAAAGCGAGACTGTTTCCACGACACCAACGGACGGTGATGTCTGGCATAAGGTGGATAACGAAGTAGAGGAGGAAGAATCGCGGACAACGCAGGGTACCCCGTCCAGATACTCTGGTGTTAAAAGCGAAAGAAGGCAACCGTATGCGGATATTTTGCGTATGATGAAAAGTGATCCTGCTCTGCATGACCTTGGCGCAAATAACTCCAAGATAAGGAAAAGTGCCGCAGGCCACTTGGTGCATGTACTTGACCGGAAGGCGCACGACAAAACAGATCAATTTCGATCAGTCGCCGCGGACAAATTATCCAACGTAGCCGATGTCGTCCATAAAACTGAAGAGATGACAATTGAACTCAGGAATTTGGACGAGCTGACGGATGCTTCAGACGTTGCTCAGGCGCTGGGCAGGCAACTGGGCGACTCGCTTGAAATTGGAGATTCAGCCGTAAAGTCACTGCGCATAGCGTATAGTGGTACGCAGACTGCTATGGTGGTTTTACATATTGACAAGGCCAAAAGGCTCTTGGAGAGTGACTCTGTGAAAGTCGGATGAATGGTTAGTTGTATTAGAGAAAAAACGACACCGCAGAAGTGCTTTAAGTGTTTAGGCTTTGGACACACAGCACAGGTATGCTAAGGCCCTGATCGTTCCAAAGCATGTTTCCGCTGCGAAAAGGACGGTCACGTCGGCAAAAACTGATCGGCAGATCACAAGTGTCTTTTATGTGGTGAAGACAAAAGCCATGCAACTGGTAGCTACGTCTGCTTTGTATTCCAAAAGGCCGCCAGAGACGCCAATAGACGGGTTAAAGTATGAGGTTCCTCCAACTCAACCTTAACCACTGTGAAGCTGCGCAGTATCTACTGTGGCAAACTGCGTGAAAAGAACATTGATGTTGCCATTCTTTGTGAGCAGTACAAATATTTTGAAGACTCACAGAATTGGGTCGTGCACAATACCGGGAAGACTGCTATTTGGGTTCGTCACCTCCTCCATATGCAGGAACATCCAGCAATTCAGCGAGATGGTTTTGTCTGGGTGAAGGTGCAAGATATGTACATCTGTAGCGTCTATGCTCCTCCCAGTGCGTCCCCTGCTGAATTTGTCATTCTCCTGGACGCCATTGTCGCCGAATTCCGTGACTGTCACTTAGTCGTCAATGCGGGAGACTTCAATGCGTGGGCCACAGACTGGGGTAGCAGATCTAACAATACTAGAGGTGATAGACTGCTGGAAGCTTTCAGTTCACTAGACGTTGTTAAATTGAACAACGGTACATCCCCAACGTTTATGAGAGACGACTGTAGCTCGATAGTTGATGTGACATATGTCTCTGCCAAGGAGATACGAAAGACTACTCAAATCTGCACATGGAATTTCTGCTCTTTTGATGAGGATTCCTTTTCGGTCATCATGAAGGAAGAGATCAAGTTAATGGAAACAGCAGATGACAAAGCGACTCATCTTATGTCTCAGGTTGCTAACGCCTGCGACGCATCTATGTCCAGGAATACTGGCCGGTCACTTCAACCACCAGTCTACTGGTGGAACGAGGAAATAGCGGACAAGCGGAAGGCATGCCACCAATCCAGAAGAAGAGCGCAACGGAACAGAGGTCGTCCAAATTGGGAGGCCCTTAAACATCTTCATACCGGCGCTAAAAGGGACCTGGTTAAAGCCATCAAGGTCAGTAAACATCGAGGATGGACAGAATTATGCAGCGAGGTTGAGCAAGACCCGTGGGGGAGACCCTATAAAACGGTCATGAGGAAATTGAAGTACTCCAGTATGTCACCTCCAACCTGTCCAGTTTTGCTCCATAAGATAGTCACGACGCGTTTCCCATCTCAACGTCATCACAAAACCCTCATAGAGGATCCAAGTGGGGATATCGTCTCTATTTAATTGGAATAACTAAGCAAAGCGAGCCAGAAAATGGGCGAAACAAAGTCTCCTGGTCGAGATGGGGTACCGAATGCTGCTCTGAAGAACGCCATCAAGCTGAGACCTGACCTATTCCTAGAGGTGTACAACACGTGCCTGTGTGAAGGTAATTTTCCCAGCTGCAGGAAAAAACGTCTTTTTCTTCTTCCAAAGGGCAAGAAGCCACCAGACGACCGAACGTCCTATCGACCTCTCTGTTTGTTGGATTCGGTAGGAAAGGTGCTGGAAAAGATTCTGTGTTACAGATTGGAGGAGTACACTGAAGGGGATACGGGCTTGTCAGACATTCGGCTTCAGGAAAGCGAGATCGACAGTCGATGCCATTGATGCGGTGATTGGAATGGCTCGGGATGTTATAGCCGGCAAAAAGTGGTTGGGAGGCGCAAAGAAGTATTGCGTTATTGTGACATTGGATGTGGGAAACGCGTTCAATTCCGTGAGACGGAGCTGTGTGTTGGAGGCACTCTAGAAGCTCGGGGTCCCAGGGCACCTTAGAAGGCTGATTGCGAGCTATTTCAGCAACCGCATCCTGATGTATGACAAAAGAGAGAAGCAAGAGACCCATAACATCACGGGAGGAGTCCCACAATGCTCTGTATTAGGACCCTTGTGGAACATCTTGTACGATGCAGTGCTGAGACTCCTAATGCCTCCAGATGTCAGTATCGTGGGGTTCGCGGATGATGTCGCAGTTGTAGTCGTGGGTAAATTTCTGGATGACGTTACCCACTCTGCAAACACGGCGGTGCACACTATTCGTCAGTGGCTTGCATCTGTAGGACTGCGACACGCTGATCACATGACCGAGGCTGTTTTAGTATTAGTTACCATAGTTAGAAAACTAGGGAGACGATCACACTTACAGTGGGTGAGCACGACATAGAGTCGTTGCCATCTCTACGGTACTTCCGAGTACAGATCGACGCCATATTACAGTTCGATGAACATCTCAGACGAACTAGTGAGAAAGCTGGTTGAGTGTCCAACCTGCTATCTCGAATTATGCCAAATGTTGGCGACCGGAAGCAGTGGCGCAGACATCTTTTGACCAGTGTTGTGAGCTCTATTCTACTACACGCAGCTCCCATATGGGCGCAGTCGATGGAGGTGAAAAGCTATGTACGGATAGTGAATTATGTTTACCGCAGAAGCATCCTGCGAGTGGCACGTGGATTTCGCACCGTGTCGTATGACGCTGCTAGTGTCGTGGCTGGTATGACACTGATCGACCTCCTTGCCTATGATCGAGCCAGAATTTACAATCGGCGAAGAACGGAAGAGAGGGGTAACTATCAAAACCTCATCAAAGAAGAAAAGCTCACTACACTGGCAAAATGGCAGTTGAAATGGGACTCTGTGGACAAAGGGAGATGGACTCATCGTCTTAAAACTGATATTGCTTTCTAGAGCCGGAAACATGGAGACGTCGACCACTATTTGTGCTAACTTTTCACGGGTCATGGCTGTTTCCGCCAATACCAATTTCGCTTTGGACTGGACACCGACCCATTGTGCCCCTCCTGCCTGGTGACAGAAGATGTAGAACATGTCTTTTTTAAATGTTCCCGACTTCAAGAGGGAAGAAAGAAGCTACAGGAACAGCTAGGACTGTTGTGAATCCATAATTTTCGGCGTCGCTGAGGTGATAGTGAAATCCCGATATCGCATAAGTCTGAAATCAGCCCTCATGAAACGCACCATCAGCACCGCTGGGGTAGGGATGGAAATGGGTATATGGATAAAAATAATTGAAAACTAATATTATAATATAGGAGGCTGAGCCCTCCCCCCTCAAGTATCAATTTAAGAATTATTCTGTTAAACGAAACAAACTACCAAATTGAAATTGCATATTTGGAAGATACATATTTGGTATTGTTGAATCAATTGTTAATACCAAATTCTTAGTAACAAAACAATAAAATGAATAAAAAGTAGTTTTCCAAATTGTCTATTGATAGTAGGAAACTATTAAATTAGCATTAATAATAACTGCTCATTTACTTCATTTCTAAAGCGCTAATAAAAATGAAAATGCGATAATTTTTTAAATGTTAGTAAATGCACCGGGGAAATAACGTAAATTTCTTGATTACTGCGCTGAAAATACGCTAGTATTTAATGCTTGACCTCTACTACCAGGAAAATACGTATTTAGTATTGTTGAATCAATTCTTATAACAAATTGTTATTAACCAAACAAGAAATGAATAAAAATGTGTAGTTAATGAGTAGTATGTGTAAATGCTATTTAATAGTTTCCTGATAATAATAGCTGCTAACAAAAATTCTTGTATTCACTTTCTTGTTCTGAAACTAAAAATTTGTTTATGACAGTTGATGAAACAATGCCAACTGTGTATTTTTCTGGTTGTAGAGGTCAAGCTCTAAAATATATGCATCTTTTGAGGGCAGTTCTCAAAGAATTGTTTTTTCCTTGGTGCTTTGAAAGTTCAATTAGTAGACAGAATATGTTTATTAACTTTTTTTTAATAATTGCTCTAAAATTTTCATTAGTACAATAAAATGAAGGTAATGAACACTAATTGTTAATGCTAATTTAACAGTTTCCAGCTATCAATAGATAAATAAATTCGGAAAACTTTTTTATTCATTTGTTTGTTTTGTTAATAAGAATTTGGATTAACAATTGATTCAACAATACCAAATATGTATTTTCCTGATAATATGAGTCAAGCACTAAAGTAGAAGCGTATTTGCAGGACACTCATGAAGGAATTGAATTTTTTTTCCGGTGCTCGTTTGGTTGCTTGCTGAACAGGATACTGATTTCTTTCTTTTGTTCAACAATAATGTTCCTTTCGTCTCTACGCACCGCATTTCACATCGTATCATATAGACTCGAAAATCGCTCAGGCAACACTGGACACAGGTCGAGAGAAAAGTGACTTACTACATTGTTGCCACGAGATACTGAGAGCAAGGGAGATACAGGTATAGGAAAATTCATAAAACAGTATACACCAAATTTGGGAGAACTGCCAACCTACACAATTGATTCCCCCTATGTCGTATACAACTCGACTAGTGATATTTTCATCTTATACGTTGGATTCACTACCACCAAACTTGACGAACTAACTCGAGGAGAACATGTTCTTAAAATTTTCTTTTTTTTCCTTTTTTAGAGTAACAGAAAATCACAATTCCCATTTACAAAATACATGTGTAATTTATGCAAGAAATTTTTATTTTTTAATCTACTTTCAACAAAATTCATTTTACGGTAGTTTCTTTGTTGTTTCCATAGCGTTGGTACGCCCGTTACGAATGTTTCAATAGTACCACACGGAAATTTTAACGTGCGTGCTTCGTTTGCCGAGGTGTTATCGTTTAATAATTTCTTGAGCGTGTGTTACTTTTGTCAACCATGGCCGAGAAACTGAAAAGGATTCCTGCAGTTCAGAGTTCACTGCAGAAGAGTATTTTCCACATGTACTCGTTCATTAAGAATGACCCTCGTGAAAAGAGTATATTTGATACTGGTGGTGAAACGGAAGTTTTGGTGAGAATTGCCCAACTATTAGGTGTAAGTATTTCTCTGCATTAACTATGATTTCATGTTAATCGTAAGTTATCAATTAAAATACTATGTAATACAAGTATGTGCATTTAGGTTAACCAACAATGAACACTTTTAGTTCAGTTCGCGTGTTTTGTTCGATATTATGTAGTCAAGTCAAAGCGAGGGTCGGGTTTTTGTTCTAAAATATTGGTGGTGGCTGCCCTGAAACACCAATCGAGTCCGCCCGGAGTCAGCCATCTTGGTGTTTTTGGTGTATTCTCTTACGGTAACTTGGCTATACCAGGGAGGGAATATAAATTATGCTTTTAGTTCACATATATCTCCGGGGACTCAGAAGTTGGTCGGATAATACTAACTATTGGTCTGAGAACTTATGCAATTAAAAATAACGATCTACAAATCGACAAAACTTGTACATATTTTTAGCCGCACACTGATTCAAAATATTCAAAATATGTGAACGCAGATAAGAACATATTCCAAGCAATAAATAGTTTGAGTGTAATTGAGCAATAAAAAGTTATGCGTCTGAAAGCAATGGATGAGATAGTCGTACCATCAGTCGATTGTTTCTTTATTAGTTATTTTTAGATAACTTGAGAATTATTAGAAAAAAGGATAAGCAAATGGTAAATAAATAAATGATTAGTGAAATATTAATGAACGCGAAAAATAAAAAATGCATTAACCAATGTAAAACTTCTTGGGATATTAAATTTTGAATTATAAAGCAGTAGGGTGCATCAAGAAGTGATAAAAATATTAATACAAATCAGGAAAAGTACACAAGAGGTTTAAAGATCTTTCTTTCTCGTTCCTCAAATTTATTATAAATTCAGATCTCTTTTGTAAACATAATTATTATTAACCAATTATTAATATCAAAGTAAAAAGATATACCATTAACGTTATAGAAGTGCAAATTGTTAATTTTACGTATCATAAGGAAATTCTAACATCCTTTTCTGTTAAGTGCTTGACCTGCAATTTGAACATACAAGAAAATGCCAGGTACATGTAATTTTACTTTATCATATAGGGGTTAAAAATATAATACGTAATGATATATTTTCTGTTCTAAATTTATAAAAAAAATTGTGGTATTTATTTAATTTACTTTTTTTGTTGCTCCCTCCAACGTTTTAATCCTTAAGTCTTCTCCTTTTTCCGGGATGCGGACAGTTTCAATTTTCCATTTTTCTTAAATCTTGAATTCATTATTCTGACTTGAGACACGGTGCTCATTCTCACACAACATTCACGAATAGCACTTGGTCAACATTCACAATCAGCGCAGTATGAATGAATACTCAGTCGCAACCTAGTCACATTTCTCAACAAGACTCATATTTCCGCACTTTCCTTTAATACCTCCTCTCCCTCGTTTCCGGAGCACTACCTGTCGGTCAGACGGCGAATTCCGTAGTTAATTCTGAAGATGAAATGTTCATTATACTGAGAAATATTGATTTGAAATTAACATGGATAAGCATAGAGCTGAATCTTACTACTGCAGCGCTGCCCCACCAGCTGCGACATAGTCAGCCACCGCGCAATCGATTACGGGAAGCTTCCTCCTCAACGCCCGCCTCAACGTGACCGGTAAGCTACTTCACCGCCCCTACCTTGGCGGAGGAGGGGATGAGTCCGCCTGCCGGTACAACTGCGTGGACGTCGACGGTGCACCGCGTACAGACACACATTAGATTCTTTTTGTCGCGTCCCCGTCTTCCGACATTCCGCGACATTTCCTGTTTCCATCCTAATTCTGTTTATCCTTATTGATACTGTTTGTCCCCTGTCATGGATACGTGGGCATACTTATCATACTAGCCTTTCAGACCTCCTTTTATTTCCTTTATTTCGTCAATGTATCTTGTAAATAGTTCATATTGACTCTACGTCGCTATCATTTCTGGTCCCATCTCAGTTATTCCGACAGCATCCTTAAGGTTTTTTCATTTTTCTGGTCCATAGAAGACACAATTCCAAAAGACATGATCTCTCGCCTCTTTTCCTTGTCCACAATCACACTGTTCATCACCCACCAATTTGAATCTGTGCAAATACACGTTATAATCACCATGTTCCGTCAACATTTTCATGACACCTGGATTCGGGATGAACCATTTTCTTCGCTCCTCTGTGAAAGTCACGTCAGGTATAAACACATATAGTTGTCTTCCTTTTGGTGATCTATTCCATTCTATTTGCCATGCTTGTATTAATATGTGTTATTTGCCGCTTCCACCCCCTCTCGTCATATGTCACTACTTTCCCATCCAGCATTGTCATTCTCGTCGCATAACTGCTTTCAATACAAGTTTCTGAATCAATTTTACTACGGGTAACACTCCAACTAGTACGTTCAGCGCATCTGTAGATAACGTGCAATACGCTTTACTCAACCTCAACAGACATACGCTGCATCTGCTCTAGTATTTGCCTCTGATGTGCATTCCGTAATACTTTTTGCCATATTTCACATCCATAAGTAAACATTGGCACCATCGCTCCTTTATATAATGTTAGTAATTCCTTTCTTGGTACATTAAATTTGTTCAACCCCACCTAACAGAGCATAGAAGGTTTTGTTTACTTTATTTTGTATATATTCAATATGTTTTCTGAAATTCAAATCTTTATCCAATTTTATTCCCAAATAAATGTGGTCCTGGACTACCCGTTTTTTTATTTCCCTTCAGCGTCAATGTCGGTTCTCTCTTAATCGTATTCAATTTTCCAAATACCATTGCACAGGTTTTTTCTGTCTCTATTTCTAGTTCATGTAACATACACCATTGATTACACACTTCCAGCACTCTATTCCCATGTGATTCTAATGCTCGTCTCCCTGTTCCCTGTACGAATACCACCACGTCATCCGCACATTGTATCCTGCTTCTCGTACTGTTCTTATCATACTATTAATAATAAGGTTTCAAAATATTGGTCCTCCATGGGACCCCTACTGGCAGCCCTTATCCATCTCCCAAATTATTCTTTCATCCCCAATCTGTAAGTAAGACGTTCTGTTTTCGAAATAATTTGCAAAAATGTTGTAAATGTAACAATTTATGTTATTGTCCTTGTTCAGACATTTTTTGTGTAACATTATTAAGACATGTGAGTCATTTATGAACTCACTCTTTGTGCAAAGGTGGCATGAGCATCTGTGAACAACGACGCCTCATATCGATTATTCTGGCGGCGCTTCCCGCCAGAAATTATGCAACCGTCACGACGTTCTGCTACGCGATTGGAGCGTCAACTCACGCTACAGCGAGAGTCTATGCACAGCTAGACAGACTATGTGCTCGCACCGCTCGCGTGAGCGATGAGACACTCTCTCGCCCGCTGTATTCGAGAGAAGTCGGACAAGTCTCTGGTCCACTGCTCTCCAGAGACGTCTGACGGCCACTCGCCCTCTGCATTCGCCAGACGTCGGACGNTATAAGAGACCAGACGTCGGACGATCACTCGCTCTCGAGTGGCAGAGGAGTCACCACTCGCTCTCAGGTGCTAGAGCAGTCACACTCGCTCTCTGGACTCGCTGCAGCACACTCACTCTCTGGACAGGCATTCATCCACACGCACTCTGGACAGATTCGCAGCCAGGCACTTTACCGGAGCAATCATTTACATCACCGGAAGGGCACATTCTTCTCGTCAGGCCACGACCAGGGCGGTACATTCGTCTCGCTAGGCTCCCTCTCTGGTCACTCATCATCCCGGCGAGCTACGCAACATGGCTCACTTGCCGCCATTCATCACTTGCCTCTCCAGTAGGCACTTGTTTGCGGTCACCTCACCCGAGAAGTCAGCAGTTTGCCAATTACTCACGGACACTCACTCGCCCGCTGCTCGCCAGTGAAGTTGGACAGCCTCTCGCCCGCTGCATTCGCGAGAGGTCAGACACTCAAGTACAGGGCTTTCATTCGCCCGCTCTCTAACTCGACGTCAACCATCATATAGCGCTCAACACTATCGCAGCGCCTCATCTACGTTTCTATTTTTATATTTGTATTACCTCATTAGCTCTTGTTCTATTTATAGCATGTTTCATTAAATTGTTATTTGCTGGCAATCACTACTCATCTTACACCTTCATCCTTTCGTCATTCATTACTATCATACCAGTTGGTCCTTCGAGCCCAATGTGCAGATAAAGCTTATAAATTGTCTGCACATTCCTTCATGTATAGCGACAAATTTGTTTATACATTTTCGGTTCTCTGTGCCGGATATCAATGTGCAGCTATTTTTTCTACGGGACAAAAGTGTTTGCACAGTTCTTTAGTATCTTTAACACTCCTTTCCACGTTGCATTGTTAAACGCCCCTTTGATATCCAGAAACAATGCCATTCCTAGCTTGTCTGTTCTCCCTTCTACTCACATGAATAGTTTTATTGCATTAATTGTGGAATCGTTTTTTCCTGAACCCATATTGATGCTCATCCAGTATTCCTGTTTCCGCTATCCATCTGGTTACTTTTTGCATTAGTATCTTTTCCAGTAGCTTCCCGAAGCATGACGAGAGGTTTATTGGTCTCTACGAATTTGGGTCGTTCTGTTTGCTATTTTTCCCTTTATAAAACACTCGTATCTGTCCAATTTTCCACGCCTGCGGGAATTTCCCTTGCTCAATATATGAATTGAACAACTGAAGTATTTTTACACATGACTGGAAAACTTGCTTTTATAATCTCATTTGTTATTCTGTCATAACCCGGGCTTTTTCTCATTGATAAAGATCTGTGACATCAATTTCTTCTTCTGTTATCACAACACATTCTTCTAAGTCCACATTTTGTCTTTCCCAATATTCTGCTTTTCCTGTCCTTGGAAATATTATCTCTAACCACTTTTCCCCAGTATCCCGCCAGCCTCCTGTTTAATTTTCCCCAACTGCAATGTACTCCACACTTGTTTTTCCTTCATTTTTTCACGAGCTATTAAATATGGGATACCCCATATATTCTTCCTGACACTTTTCATCACAAAATCTTCCCACGACTCCAATTTACTTGATCCTTTTTCGGTATTCTCACTGTACCTTTTTATACTCCGTTTCTGCCAACAACACATCCTTCCCCCGCTTCTTCTGCCGATGGTATTTTCTCCTTCCCTTTGCTCGTTTCTTCTTTAACTCATCCACTTCAGTCTTCCACCAAATCTTCCCTGGTCTTTTTTGTGTTTGAGCCTTTGGGGAACATTCCGCGGCACCTCTCAGTATTGTTAACTGCAATACATCTACTTTCTCATCCAAGTCTAACTCATAATTTGACCATACCACACCCCTCAAATATCACTGAAACTGTTTGACATTCACCCGCCGTAACATCCGCATATCTTGTTTCAATTCTATCAGTGTTTATGTTGAACAAAATACACTTATGGTCGGAGGTAACACCTTCCACTCGCCATTCACACACATTCATTTCCACCTCAGTTGTTGCTAACGTTATGTCTATTTCTGACTTGCCCATTTCGCTTTGAAATGTTGCTATGTTCCCGTTATTCTTTATAACTAACCCATACTTAAATATTAGTGTCTCCAGCAACTTTCCATTTCCACACGTCTTATTTTCACCCCATCAAGGCGACCTACCATTCGCATCCATACAAAGTACTATTTTCTCTCCTTTATATGTTGCCAGCATTTTTTCGATTAACCGTATTTACTCTCTATACTTCTCTTTTCCTCTTAAGTACGCATTTACTAGTATTATATCTGTCTGTCCTTGTACAAAACATGTTATGACATACTTCGTACAATACTCCTGTAGTTTTAAGACCTCAAGTTCATTGTTTATCACTACCAAAGCTGCCCAACCACCTTCCTTCTCAATTACTCGAGCCTTTAGTTTGTTGTGGTAACTTTTCCTATCTATATTGTAATTCTTTTGGAGACATGCTACATCTATGGAGTGTTCCTCCATGTATGTCATTTTTTCTCGTGATGCTATAATTGATATCTGTATATTCTGCTGCCATATTTTAACCTCCATAATCTGCCTGTTGAAAGAGTATGTGCTTTGCTACTACATATTCCGGACATGCATTATCTGTTACATTATGGCTATCATTTTGTCCCTTTCGTTTTCAATTGATACAAAGTGCTTTCTGGTTTTTATTTGGACAGTCTGTATATCTATGACCCACCATTGTGCAATTGCCGCATATATCAGTTTTCTCTCGACAGGCTGCTGCCTGATGCCTATATCTATAGCATCTCAGTGGTGTTTGAATGCGTGATTCGAAAGCTTTCTAAGCAATGTATACTCTCCCTTTTGTTGTTAATCTATTATGATAATTATAATTCATTTCTATTAAACGAGCAACTCCAAGTGTCCCTTTTCGTATCGTTGTTACCTCTTTACTTGTCGCTAGAAATTCATCCCTTCACAGAGATCAATATTTCACTGAACTCCTCTGCAGCCTTTGCAGAGGTTTTTAAAGTAATCAAAATTATGGTTTCAGTTTTCAGGATAAAATAGTTTAATGGTTTAGCTATATATTTACAAAATTTTGTGTTATTGATGTGATAATGACTAATCCTATCTGATATAAGATAAAGATAAGGATCTTGAGTAGTTTTCCTAGACAAAAAACTGTAATTTCCTTTTCCTGAACTATAAGGAATCGTTTCCTTGTAAGTTGTGCCACTCCTACTTTCACATTGCACTGCATTGTTCCATAATTAATTATTCATAAATATACCCACATTTTCTGTTAATACATTATATTTTGCATATTATTGTAGTAAATTGACATGGTTCTATTTTCAAGCAGAGTTTTGTCACCAGTGTTGTGTGATCAAATAAAAAAGAATAACATTTGATAAATTATAAAATTATCTTAGTGATCTATGCAAATTAAACAAGGCATATACACATTTTACTGTATCCATCTCCCACCCTTCGAGCAGGGAGTGTGGAGAAAATGTATGGTTTTAACCAATTTGTTTTCATCTAATCTCTCACAAGCATCATATAAGCCCATCATTTCAAATGTATTAATGAATGAGGATTATATTGTAAAAATTCTTAATATTTATAATAAAAATTTGAATAACTTAATATTTGTTATATTTTAAATCAGTATTAATTACATTTAGTAACAAATCCAACATACTTGGAACCTGAGGCAGATTAGGGATTTTCCCAGTTTCTAGTTGTTTTTTTCCACGAAATAGTCTCAATTCATAATTTAGTTCATACACTATTTATTAACAATGAATGGAGGAGACAACCTCTTTTACTGAATGACTGTATTATCAACCAATGAAATATATTTCTATTTATATCCTTGTATTTTTCTGGAATTTTTTTCAATTCATGTTTTTAATAACGATTTTAATTTTTAAGGGAAGTTTACAGAGACCAAGTCCCTGGATTGGGATCACAAGTATTGTTATGTAATGGTTATGTTGGTGAAAAACAACTTTTTACAACAACATGATTCAAATGCTGTGGAATTACAATTACAGACCTAATAGCAAAAAATTTAAAATGATCAGACTTAAAGATATACAGATCATAAAGCACAATTTTTCTTCTTAATACTTCTTTACAAGAAATACAATTGAACAATTTTATTGTTTGGGTCATCATTTCTTATTATCCAGGTTTTCAGTACCAATTTAGTAATACCAACAACATTACTCTGTTCTCAAGAACATACTGAATATCAAATAAATTTGCTTACAAAACACAACTAGGTGGACTGCAAAATTCCTTCTCTGTTATCAATTTTTATTAACTTGAATAACAATTTTGATTATTGTCTGTTACCACTAATTTAAGATATGCTTTTTAAATTTGAATCTTAATACTATAATTTTCTGGTAAATTTAATGCATTTTTAAGTTCATATTTCCTATCTTGTGTTCTCTTTACTTTTTTCTTCTACTACTTTTCCATTTTTTCAGGTATTTTGTACTATCTCCAGAAAAATGGCCATTGAGTGAGATATTTCTTAAAATCTTCACTGCTGTAATAATTTTTTAAAATACTTAACAAGTTATTTTTTTAAATAAAAATGAATTCGAAAGAAACATTTACTTAGTTTTGAGAAAGTATACATTTCAAGTATACTTTCACATTATTATAATATTTTGAAACACAAAGGTATAAACTTACTCATTATGACAAGAACCAAGTCAATTAATCTTCCAAAGTCTTTCTTTAAGAAAGAATTAACACTAACTGGGGAAAATAGTAGGTTTTTATTTAATACTGGTTAATTCATTTAGTATTTCATTTAATAACTGGCTAGGGAGGAAACATTTGGGATAAAGTTACTAAATTGTCAGATTATAAATACATTCTTTTGGTGGGGCTTTAGGGCTTGTGAAATTAGAGATACAGAGAGAAAAATATTAGAACTTTCAAAGAAATACTTCTGACCAACNCTTATGCCAATCGTGAGTTGAGGCGGGTGGTGCAATGGATAGCACACCTGCACCAAAGGAGAGTCCCGGGTTCGAGTTCCAGTCCGTCACAATTTTCACCTGGTTGTTGACGTTGCAAACACTCCTCCACGAGTAGGTACTCGGAAGTTGTGAGTATTCACAACTTTACGAGAAATAGATATATGTACAAAATGAACGCGAACGTTCTCATCCGCTAATGCACAACAGTGTGTCCTCTGTCAACTATCAACAAAAGAGCATCGGACAGCTTTTCGATTAGTTGATGTGGTCTTCCCTCAGAATGACCAATTGTTTATAGAATGTTTTACCAGTTTTTTACTTTGTTATAAATAATTCGACAATAAGAGATTAAGATATTGTCTTCACATTTCCAATTCTTCGTTAGACAAAGTGGTATTGTTTCAAAGGTTGGTGTCGTAAGTTCCTGGTCAATCCGAGGGGTTCACGAGCCGCTGTCCAGGCACGAGGACGATATAACCTAGGACGGGACACGCATGTTATTTATGGGGCGGTCATTTTGCGTCTCACTGTCGGTTTTTCCTCCTATATTTACTACTTGTCTAAGATGCTTTTCGAGGTTTTAATGAAGATAATAACTGGTCCAACCTTCAGAACACTTATTAAAATATCTATTATGATATAATTTTTGTTGTGATTTGTTCTAAATATTTATGAAAAATTGTTAATAACTATAGGTGTAAATACGAAGTTTAAAAGAAGTTTAAAGAAAAAACAACAACAAATATTTAAGTAAAATAATTAATGTAAACAGTGTTAATAAATGTATTAATGTGTGTATAATTCATATCATCTGCTCATATTCTAAACCAGCATATCAGTAACATTTTAATTTTTTCCCCCAAATGACGTAGTTCTGGATGAAAATTAGACATTAAGTTTTCCAATTTTTTATTACTGAATGACAAATATAATTCAGCTGAATAATAATAAATCCCTTCTTGTATTTTGTTATAATATACGTACGATACTTACGTTAAGTACACAAGATACGTAATTAAACATTTAAATATCTCTTTATATAAAAGCGAAATACCACTGACTGACTAATCACAAAATGTCAGAAACTACAAAGCCAACAAACTTGAAATTTCGCAGGTAGGTTTATTTGAGGGTGTACACATTCACTAAGAAAGGATTTTATGAAAATATATCCCTAACGGGGTGAAATGAGGGTTGGAATAATTTATGTATGAATCCCACCATAACTCTAGAGTGCCTGGAGCAATTTGAACCAAACTTGATACACGGATAACTGACTATATGACAACAAGCACTATTGGGGTGAGACATCCCTTGCGTCCCTAAGGAGGTGACAAGGGGATTAAACGTAAAAATAGTGGAAAAATCTGATATTAGATTCGAAACCATACTTTTCGGTGCCGTTGAGACGGATAAGAGCGTCCCCTATCCTTTATAAGTTAACAATCAGTCCACATTGAAGATAATATACCCCTAGCATTCCTGGGGTAGGGGTAAGAATGAACAACATGTAAACATAATAAAAATACGACCGATAAAACTATACACTGTTGAATAAAGCATTTTTGGGACTGCTGAAGTGAAATGACACCCTCATTGCCAGATAAGTGCACGATCACCCTCTATAAGGAATTAATACACTTTGCGTTGGGGTGAGGAGGAGTAAAATGTAAGAATAATCGAAAGTGACCGATATTAGTGATGAAATCTTAGTTTTTGGGGCCGTTGTAATTAGTAGTGACATTCTCGAAGACGTCAAATTTCACAATCAGCCCGTATAAACTCCAGCACTCCTAGAGAAGGGGATGCCATGAAAAAAAATAGAACGTGGCCTACTAGCGACGAGTCCATAATATGCGGCGTCGCCATAGAAATATACAACCTACTGGAACGCTGAGTAATATGGGGATCAGCGGGCGAACTCTAGCCGGCTACCAAACCACCCCCTACTTGCACGAAGTTGCTAACACATTGCGTCGCTCGCCACACCGACATGGGTGTTATTCACAGTTTTTAATATTGTGCACAGTGATGTTATATCCTTTTTTCACATTAGACAGCAATTGTAATCTTAATTAAAACGGTCAATACGTGTGTGGCCTACAAATGCGTGAAATCCGTTAAGAATTGTGACGTATCATTTCATAGGTAAGTAGTGTGCAAGAGCATTGGTCTTAACTGTTGAACCTTACTACCTTTTAACATTTGCCAGCACAGTAATACAAATTTTAGTACATGTTAAGCAACTATTTAAGTTCCTAAACTATGATTACATTGTTGTAGTTGAGTAGATTGTTGATGTTTTACTAAACGAATGTAATGGCACAGCGGTTTATTTTAAGGTTTCCTCAAGATCCTGAAAAAAAAGTGAATAATAGCTATGAAAAAGAAAGGTTTCACCCCTTCCAAATATTCAACCATCCGCAGTGCTCATTTTGCAAAACGTTCTTTTGAGGAAGGCAGAAACATTAAAAAAGGATGCCTATTTGATTTTCCACATCTTCAGACATCACAACCTAAACGGCAGAGAAAATCTGAAAGAGTTCCGATAAGATTACTTACAATGAATCCATAAAAATTTTCTCTAAAAATTCTCTCTAAAAATATATTTCGTACAGTAAACGTGACACATCAAATTGATAATTGTAGCATACTATTTTCGTTCATTTCTAAATCTTCCGTATTTTTTTCTTTGTGAGCTGAAGAACTATCGCAATAAATGTTGTGAACAGTCCAATAAGGTCGTATAATATAGTTAATAATATCCAATTGATAGTTAAATTTTAAATGAATTTATCATTTTAAACTATGGATTTATTATATTAAAGTAGCTTATTACAATAAATGAATATCTTGAGCGTGTCCGTGGAAACTGTTTTAATATTTGGAAAACATCAGATAGTTAAGAGCAGTTTACACTTCTAATTTTGTTATTTTTTTTTTTCATCTCCCTCATTTTCATTAAAAATATCTTTCAGTTAAATAAATCTAAACTTGGTATACACCAGAAGCTTAACAAGCTTGTTTTAGTTCAAAATATGTAGGTTAAGATTGCAGTACTCAGAGTTGGTTTTATCTTAGTTCTTATTAGTTCTATTGTCAAATGCTTATTGTAAATACATGTAATTATATTAATGAATTCTATTTATATTACTTTTTTTTTAATTATAGAATTAATCTAAATTAAACCATGTACTCATAAAAGATGAACATCTTTTATAATATTATGCATATGGTTTTGATACACAAATACATGGATTCTGACAAATTGTTCTAACTTTAATAGTCCCCCGTCCCACTAAAATAACTCCACTGTAGTAAAATATAAAACTATCATGTACAAGTGGAAAAATTTCAATGAATACGGCGCCGCCTGCATTAAGTTATATTGAGGTTCAGTCGGCCGAGACCCCGACTGTCGTGGGGGAACTGTGCCAGGCAGCCAGCTCGCAGACCCAATACAGAGTCAGCGTTCCAGTAGATAGTATATTTCTATGCGCCACATATACGAGGGAACAATCTATTGACTCGATGCTCTTTGTGCCCATTGAATGACATCTCTCGATTGTTGAGCTTTCAAGAACTATTTCTTCAAACCTCATAGGTTCATTCAAAATTCACGTCTCTGAGTTTAAAAAATAGTGAATTATATGGTTGGGCATAGTAAAACTTAATTAATAAACGAGTCTTTTAAATAATCCTGGAATCCACGGAACTCTGTTCTGTATAAGGGCTCAAATGACCTTGATGTTGGCGAGCCCTAAAGCTCCAAGAAATCGATCGACCTGTGATGTCACGCTATCGATCGATCGCATGAGCAGCGCGCTGATACCACAGACTATAAACCAGACTCCCTTCTCCCATACTAACGGTGCGTTAACAGCTTTCAGCGCTCCTAACATTGTTCCATGCGCACTAGCCCGAGCCTAGTTCTAAAAGCGGCCACCAGGGCGCGTGGCAGTTACCGATTCCCTTCCCCTCCACCGCCCTTCCAGGAATTCTACCCCCCACTCCCACGATCTCATGCTTCATAATTTCACAATAAATTAGCTGAAAATATTTTCCCTACAAAAATTAACATTTGTGAATAGTTAACACGATGTATAACTGAAATATTTTACTACACATATGAAATAGAAAATGAGAACAGGACACAATTGACAGGAAATTTATACAATGAACATAAATACTTGCTCTTAATTCGATTTATTCATAATAAAGATTACAGAACATTCTCATATGAATGGAAATATACAATCATGTATACAAAAATGGGGTATAATTGCAATAAGATACTCATTTATTTATATCCACCAACTATTCGTATCAATAATAAATAAATAAATGAGACTGATAAAACAAGTCACACGAGAAAAGCTGTTATAGAAAGGCTGTATAGAAAGCAGTCAATGGAATGTTGGTTTTGCTTTAAGCCACAGTGGTGTAAAAATACCCCTGCTCATTGCATGAGAGAATTACATGCCACAAATCTTATGAAGGTCAAGTAGAAATAATTTATAAAGAAATGAAGACAATTCACCAGTACCATGATTCCAATAGCGATAGATATATCATAGGATAAAGTTACAATAATCTATGAAGAAACCATACGATTTTCATTTATACAAGTTGAATATCATTCTGTTAAGCACGTTACATTTCCCATTTACAAATACAACAACATAAAAAAGCAGTCTGAAATTTTCCATTCTACAATCTGAATATCAATCCATCAAGAAAATGGGAGAGGTCTGTCAACCTGAGAATATCTGTGAGAAGACTGACTTCACAAAAAGTAATTCACCAAATTTGTACCAACGCCAATGTTAATTTTAAAGAAAAGTTTACCGTAAAACCTTTTATATATCCATAGGCTAACGTGATTAGATTTATAAGTCTCATGGTAAAAAAACCATTACCTAGTTACAAACACCACAATATACAATAACTTTCATAAACTATCAAAGTGAAAGTAACATTAAATAACATTAAGTTTTAGAAATCCAAAAGAAGTCACAATACTGTCGTGCAGCTCGCGGACAACCCCCCGATGTTGGCCGGTTGGGGGTTGAGAGCGACTTTGACAAAGGGGGAGAGGAAGGGGGAAGGGTTGGGGGAATTCGGGTTAGCCTGCTCCTAAAGAAACTCAGAGTGCGCTTAAGTGTTTAATACTCACACAGGGATAGACCAGAGACGTGGTGAAGAGAGAAAGCTGTGGTAGAGTTGGCTTCCGAGGTCCGGAGACGGTGGTGGCTCGTGGTCTAGTCGGCGGTTCCCAGGTTCGAAGGCGGAGTCGAGGGGAGAGACGAGGTACCCTGGAGCGTCACATAAATGTAACTTCTACTAGCGGGGTACCGTCGTCCTCAGTCCTCTATCTGCCGTCGGTCTCTCTCGATCTGCTCTCTCTCACAATCTCGATCCATATTGATCTAGCTGTCTCTATTTATACTGTCTTGCGGGCGTGTCATCATGCTCTACTAACCCAGCTCTCTCTCGGCGTTGCATCGTCTGGTCTAGATAAATGCTGACGGTTTAGCCACGCTGTCCTTCACGACATCTCCACCGCTTCCCAAAAAAGGGAGGACGCTGTGTTTCGTGCAGGAACGCGTGCCCTCGCCATCCTCATACAATTTTACATCCATGTTTCGCTTGCGCCATAAAAACTAAAAACCCCCTTCCAATTACATCGTGGCTTGAGTTTTCTTCCATAACCCTAGTTCTATTTACATGTTTACCTATTCTTTTATTTATAACACAGAAATAATCACAAACAAAACACCCAAAACAAAACGATTTCAGTCTACTTCATTTGTCTGAATAATATCACTTCCAGAGTCCATCACTGTACAATATTTACACTACGTTACTGAACTTACTCTTTGTATCTATTTATATAACACAAAATCATAACAAAACATCTAACACACAAGTATAATCTAAACTATTTACAGAAAAATAAACACTTCATCTTTAGTTCACTTAGAGATGAAGAAACAAAGGCATTTGTGTTTGGGCTGGTGCTACGTTAATCACTGAGAGTGGCAATGTCTCGCATGGCTTTTCTTTCTTCTTCATCCATTTTCTTATTCCCCAACTCAACACTATACACACTATTATCCCCACTACTACATACTACCCCCAAGACATCACTTTCAGCTACGTAGCACCCTCCTGATACACTTCCCACAAGGATAAATGTTTCTGAACCTCTTCCATCAGAATGGCTGGTACCTTGTCCGTATTTTGATCTTTTATGGTTTTTAAGAGTTGATCCACAACCCCTTTTTCTTCTCCTGCAATCAGGTTAGAGAAATTAGTCACCCCTAGGCTCCAGGATTGCACTGTCGGAACTAGACGGTATGGAATACCCAATATTAGCAAAAATGGGTGGTAAAATTTGTGCGGGTGACTGACCAGAACACCCAAGCGGGAGAACAAAACTTCCCTCTCGTTGTAACTTGAATGTTGTCCTCTACATGATGCATTGAGCCAGGTATCTTCGCTCATCGCAAAATACCATTTTCCGGTCGTCTCTCCTGATGCGAAGAGCTCATAGGGCGTTTTTGCTACACTGATGCTACAATACTTGTTAATGTGCTCTGTGTTGTTCGTGAACACTGCAATGCTGCAAGAGCGGGCATTAGAAGAAAAAATAGGTTTCGAGGGAGGGCACACCATGACTGCTGCCTCCCGACAGTCACCCAGTGAGTCCCTCTCCAGGGATAGAAATTGGGTGGTGCCAGATGACACCAGAAGATATGGAGAATCAGGAGTCATGATCACGCTACGTCCTACCGACTTGCTCATCATAGGTCACGCCAGAGTTTCAAACATTTTGAACTCCTGACCTTGGTGGAGAGGCAGGCTTACCAACAAAGTTGTGCCTTCGGTACTAGTTAGCACGCGTACCCGCGATGCCTCATAGACCGTCCGCAACAACCTACTGTGGAGTCCAACAAACTTCAAACCCTACATTAGTGACTCCGTAGCATTGGTTAAGACAGAAAGAAGTGCAGAAGGGCGAAGTTTCGTAGGAGAGAACCTACCGAAATCTGCAAAAGCCATTTTGGCTCGCACAACTTGCAACGCACCCTTTAAAAACTTTATGTGCTGCATTAGTGCAACATAACCCTCTTGAATCCTTCCACCTAGAACTCCGATTTCGCTAAACAGTGATGTTATCTCCTTGATGACCCTATGGTCACTCCTGACTGCATAATATAACGTATCTAAAATTTTCACCATGTTGGACATCTGGTCATGTCTACCCAATTTTGCTGAAACGTTTGACAGAAAAGTTACACGGGCGTCCATCGCTGCCCGTGTATCTTCTCAAAAATGATCTAATTGTATTAAATTTTGAACCTGTTCGTCCGTCGCAGTCCCCGTCAGATAGTGCAATCCCTTCCCCAGAATGTTGACTAATCCTCTTTTTCCCCTATATCTGCTTCGAAGGGAACTCACTTGCTCCCTTACTTCCTCTATTTCAAACAATAGTCTCTCTTTATATTCCGTTATTAACCCCGTAAATAATGAGTTAACAACTTTTTACATAATATATCTACTTACCCCGAAAACTTGTCCTAATTGTACCACTGTGTCCAAAGTTTCCGGCAGGTGCAGGTAAATGTGTAAAACCTTTCTGCACTAACTATCACCATTGTCTTTCTGGGTATAAACATTATCCCCGCCACCTGATCCTAGCTACACATCACCATTATTATATAATACCACCTCATCTTTTCAGGCTTGCCGGATCTTCTCACTGGTTCCTCCGGTACAGCTCTAGATCTCTTCCAACTTCTTCCCTTCCTTCCCCAGACCACTCGCAAGACGTCTTCTTAATTGCCTTCGCTCTGTTGCTCTTTGTCTTGCGCGTAGTCTCTTATATCCTCCTGGCGGCAACTTTGGCAGTGAGCTGCGATACTGCTCCTGGTTGTCTTTCGGGACCCACCATACACTGGAACTGCGCGGGATACATTCCCACCGGCTGGCAGGCGTAGGTGTCGAACTGCGCTCGTCGCTCTCGTTCGGACCCCTTGGCGCCTCAGCTACCCTTCGTACGCTGTTGTGGTGCGGGCTGCTTCCAGACGTCACTGCTTCCTTGGTTCCCGTGTGGCTCCTCTCTGAACAATCTGTCTCTATAACTTTTTATGATTTGCCCTTGGGCGGAGATTGTACGGTGATCTCGCTCTTTGTGGACTGTCACGAACAACCCCCTCTGTCCCCAACTATACTCTGACCTGCTGTCCGAGCTCTGTGCTTCCTGGCAAAACAACCCCAGGCTTTTCCATTTCTGCACCTCCTGGTACTAACAATAGATTCCTGTGGTGCGCATAACCCGTAACGTATGTATATGTTCGGTCTCAAATGTTACGGGTGTCATGACTTTCCGTACAACATACCCACCGTAGGACAAATTTCCTCGTCTGACCTGCTACTAATTTGTAATTTCTCAGAAACACCAACTGCCCTTCCAAAATAGGTTAAGGTATCTACGGTTGGTTGTCTTTTCTAGTTCTATCTGTGAATTCTCTTTCTCATATCTTACTGTCTCCTCGTGCGCTATCTGCAAGTTTTCCACTAATGCATCTATGTACGACCGTTCATCCCTGTATTTTTTCATGGGTATGGGTAGTACTGCATCCCATGGAAGTGTTAGCTCCCTTCCATACATCAACGATGCCGGACTAAATTTTGTAATGCGATTTTTCGAATTCCTAAATACAAACAAGACAAACGGCAATTGTTCGTCCCAATTTTGGAGTCCCTGATCCACGTGGCGGCTGCGAACGATTCGTGTGCTCTTTCGAGTTTGCCATTCGCCGACGTGAATATCTGTCTTACCCCCAATATTCCACAAATTTCCTTCATCAATATTGAAGTAAAGTTCGGTCCCCTATCTGTCAGCAAGAATTCAGGAACTCCATGCCGACACACTACTTGTTCCACAAAGGCTCTAGCCACTGTCTCCACCGATTGGTTTGGAATTGCGACAGCTTCTGGATAGCGCGTAAAGTGGTCCTGACATGTAAGAATATACCTATCCTCGTTCGAATACTGTTAGAGGCCCAACTACGTCCAGTGAAATTTTTTCGAATGGTCTTGAACATTTTTCCATCTCTTGCACTGAAGGAGGCTCTTTAACTCCCTTTCGTGCTCTACATTTCATGCAATTTGCTATGTATTTTCTAACCTGTTCGTGCAACCCTGTCCAATTGAAATATCTAATTCACTAATTCTAACGCTGCTGCGAACCCTTTATGTCCTGCCAAGGGATATTGTGGCACCTTTCCAACATATGCCCACGCATTGCTAGTGGCGCACATATGGAAGTCATCGCTCCGGGTGGAGGTACTTGCATTTTACACAATATCCCTTGCTCATTCACAAAATAACATAATTCCCTTCTTGCAGCCAATTGGAATTCTTTTTCCAAACTTGGACATCTTTCCTGTTCTGCTTTTATACGTTCCCAATCCCACACTGGCTCATAATGTTTCCCTTCCCTGAAGATCGCCCACACTCTACTGTCTATATGAGATAGTGCATCCGCATGGGGAATCTGCACTCCTGGTCGGTGCTGTACGGAAAAGGTGTACTCAGATAATTGCAAAATCCCCGTAACCAATTTAGGACTAGGCTCCGATTGAGTCAATAGCCATTTAAGTGCTTTCTGATCTGTAACCAAAGTAAAAGCAGGACCCAGTAAATATACTCTAAATTTTTTCACCATTTCTACGACTGCCAGACATTCCATCTCAGTAGCACTGAACTTTCCTTGCTGCGGTGTCAGTTTGTTACTCACGCAAGCAACCAATTGATCACCGTCATCAAGTTGTTGCGAAAGCATTCCATCGAGCCCTACTGGCGACGCGTCCGTTGTGAGCACGAACGATCTGAAAAAATCTGGGAATCTCAATACTGGATGTCGAGTTAGTGTGTCCTTCAAAGAATAAAACTCTTCCTGATGCTGGGACAACCATTCAAATTTTGCTAATTTCCTAGTGAGATCCGAGAGACTGCTAATAATCCCCGAAAAAATTGGAATGAATTTCCTGTAGAACCCTGCCAATCCCAAAAATGATTATACTTCCTTTGTATTTCTTGGCACAGGAAATTCTTTTATTGATAGTACTTTACTGTCCCCCGGACTCAACCCTGACGGAGATAACGGATAACTCTAAACTTGTATCCTTTCTTTAAAAAAGAACATTTGCTCGGTTTGAGCTCTAAATTTGCTTTCCTCAGCCGTGAAAAAATTTCTCTTAAACCCCGTAAAGTTTCTCTACTCCCCTATCGTACCTGAATATATCATCTAAGTAAATCAAACAACCTTTATTAATCATTCCTTGCATAATTATCGACATCAATCGCATAAAAATTGCTGGACCATTACATAATCCAAATGCTAACCTTTTACACTGATAGTGCCCCGTTGGTGTGGAAAATGCTGTTACGGGCTTGCTATCCTCCTCCATTTCCACCTGCCAGTACACATTGCACAAATCTAAAGAAGAGAACACTTGGCTTGACCTAGTTGATCGAAAACCTCATCTATGTTGGGTAACGGAAAAACTTCTTTCTACGTTACGCTATTGAGTGCTCTAAAGTCAATACAAGGTCTATACTGTATCGGTTCCCCTGGCTTTGATTTCTTTCTTATGCGGCCCATGGGCTATTCGATGGTTCAATCACTCCCTGTTCCAACTTATCATTTATCGATTTTTCTAGCTCTGGACGTTGTGCGTGTGGCACTTGGTATGGTCTTTTCTTAATCGGAACTTGTTTTTACCTTTATCCGATGTTTTATAATCCCTGTGCATCCTAATTCAGTATTCCCCCACTAAAAATATTCGAAAACTCCTTTAATAACGTACCTAATTTTACTTTTCTCCCTTCGGGAATTCCTTCCCACCGAAAACATTCCAAAAAATTCTTTTCCTCTTTCTCTATATGTGGCCATGTCCATGGCTTCTGCTCACATAGCCAAACACTATCTTGTACTTCTCGTTGTCCTATTTGATAACAATTTTTTTGTTTCCGCGTCACTTTTTCTGCTTGTCGTGACATATTTCCCCAAATAACTAGAACGCTCCCCGCACTATCTACAGTACATAACACTTTTATAGTGTCTTCTGCTTGGGTATATACTATAATTATTTCTTGGCCGACTACTTCCTCTACATTAACTTGAAATACACTTACTGCCTCCGGTGGTACCATTACTTTCTTGAGCGGACTCACTATTTTAATACCACTTTTCCCTTCTTCTGTTTCTGAAGCCTCTGTTCTGACTATGTCTAAACTCTGCCTTCGTGCAATATTACTGTATTTGCTGATGGTTGATTCACTGCAGCCCATCTGGCTTTCACATATTTCCTGTAGCTCACCCGCTGTTCATTCCTACATTTTGATCCCACTTGATCAACACTTATATCACACTTATTCACCCTTCTCACAATTATCTCTTCCTCCAGCTCAGCTAGTACGCACTGGGTAACTTGACCTGACATCTGGACGTTTCTTATCCCCTCTGCGTCAACCGTTCCCTTCCTGCCATCCTGGCTACGCACTACTGGCCTATGAAGCTCCACTAAATCACTAACTCAATTCTCTGATTTGCTCAATACACACATATCATTCACACACGGAACTTCTTCATCAACAAATACACCTAACTCCTGCACTCTCTGTGTTTTATCATCATTTTCAAAAACACATTTCATTTGCTCTGGCTGTAATGGTTCCACTAATTTCTTACTTTCTTCGATACTCTGAGCATTGGTACCGTGGTAGTTTACTAAATGAATAGTCATCAAACATGTAATTTTCCCATGAAAGAAAATATACCCTTCCAAAAACCATATTAATGTAACTAACATTATTCACACTCATACATTCAAACACATTCAATTCATTCATTGGCGAACAAAATTATAACATTTTTACTCTTAATAAGTAACCTTTACATAGACACTCAAATCGGACCAAATCTATCTTACGGTCCAACGTTATGAAATATATTTATTCATTAACGTTATGACATATATTTGTCCAAATGTTACAACATATATTTATTCATTAATGTTTGGCTAAGGTACGTATAAGTTATAACAAAATGCATACGACACATTAATGAATAAATGTTATAACGACGAATGGAAATTGATTACGATTTAGTTTGGGAACTAGTCATTGATGCCTTTTCAAATTTAGTTTTTAAATATAGGATGTATGTCACTTAATTTTGCACAAAGACTCAAAACAATTACACACATATAGTTCTTAATACTTTTAACACGTATATTAAACCTTAAATATCTTGCACTATCATTTGATTAACATTCCAATTCGATTCTTCTGCTATTCGCCGCCATTAGTCGTACAATACTTTTGTAAACAAAGATTCAAAACGGCTTTGACAAGTTTGCATGGCACATCCACAAGCAATAATTCGTGTGAATAACGTAATATTAAATCATTTCAAAATATACTTTTAAATTAATAGTCAAATTTTAGGAATTTGAAATTTTAGGAATAGTCAAATTTTAGGTTCATTGTCATTCTCCAGCTACAAGATAAACCAAGTTCCATGCTTGTACTTTATTCTTTAAGAATGTAAACAATTTTTAGAAATGAATCAGGGAATCTATACAAATTACCACCGCTTGTTGATTACATGTGTGACCCTTTATTTAATATACGTGTTCTGAACGTCGGGGACACCAGCTTTATTTATTTATGTTACGTAGTGTGGAGACCTGGTTGGTTTGCAACGAGATCTCCTCTTTCGTTCGATAAATAAATAACACTTTGGTTTCCAACTTGGTCTTTGAACAATTTATTTATGCAGACCTGTCTTGGTTGAACAGTTGAAAATAATGAAGGAATCTAAGACACCGTATGACAGACGATCATACAATGAACATGGAATGTCGCCTGGACTTGCGTTTTAGAAGACAGTGTCCGTGGCGATGGTCCGCGCTGTCGGACCCTCGAGAAGTGCAGCGTCGGCGACGGCGGGTTGAGCGTTTGGAAGTACTTCTCGCGAGGAGTCCAGCGGTGGCGTCTTAGTGATCTTGCGTCGCGTTCCAGGACGTGCTCGGAGTTGGATTCTTCAAGGATCTGGATTCGGTGACGTCTTGGATGGTTTTGCTGGAGCTTGGCTTGCGTTCAGCGTTTTGTGCCTTCTTGGAATTAATTCGTGTCGAATGTAATGGCCAGTATGTGGCTTGAATTCGGTTAGCGAAGTTTGCTCGTCGAATGGTTCGGAGCGGAGAACGTGTCGAGACGACGTTATCAAGACCAGCGGTGAAGGCAGAATATATTGGAAGGAATGTTTGGGTTGCTAAGTTCGCTCTCTTGAATAAAGATAGCTGAGCATCTAACTGATATCAGACACTATTGGATCTGAAGAGGTAGGTTTAGTGGATGCTGTTATAGATTAATATTTATATTTATTTGCTGGTGCTCACGTATTTCATGGATGGCGTCTTGCATAGAATTTACGTCGAACCATGCGTTCGTTTATTATTCTTTGTATAGGCCTTGCAATGTGTTGGCCATGACTCTGACGTTATGCCTTGGAACTCTCGTGTACAGAGGGCTGTGGCTGGTAAATAAATACGCGATGGCGTATGTTTATCGTAGAAGTGAGCGTATGAAAATCCATCAGCTTTTGTTATGCTCGAGGGCAAAGCTGAGAGGCGTGGCCGTAATGGGGAGGCGTGCGTATATGTGCGTATTGTGACAGGACGCAACTGTTACACATGTTTTATTGATAAAATAAAAACTCGATAGATTTTAACATGTTCATAGTTTTTGCACTTTTCAAAATAGTTAAACGAATTTCAATATTAATACTACAACGTTATTCAAATCTATATATACATTCAAAGCGAGTTGTATTAATCTTGTGAAGGTCAGTGATACATTTCTTATAAGTATCTCACGAATTCAAAAACACACTTTGGAATTGTAAATATTGCAAAATTAAATAAATATACGTACCTGAGCAAATATTTCATGCAAACGCATGCGACACAATAATAAATAACTGTTATTTCGACGAATGAAACTAGACTACGATTACGTTTGGGAACTAGTCACTGATGCCCTTTCAAATTTTTAAAGATACGTTTTTTGTCACTTTTTATTTGCGCAAAGACACAAGACAACTAAACACATATATAGTACACAATACTTTTAACACGTCTATTAAAACCTTAAATAACTTCCACAATATCCTTTGATTAACATTCCAATTCGATTCTTCTGCAGTTAGCCGCCATTTGACGTACAACACTTTTGTAAACAAAACATTCGAGGTGGCTTTGACAAGTTTGCATGGCACATCCACAAGCAATAATTTGTATGATAAACGTAATATTCAATCACCGTAAAATGTACTTTAAAATTAATATTGTCAAATTTTAGGAATTTTAACATTCATTGTCATTCTTTAGCTACAAGATGAACCAAGTTTCATGCTTGTACTTTATTCTTTAAGAATGTAAACAAACTTTTCAAAAGAATCAATGAATCGATTCATATTAAAAGTGAAATGCAAATTCGTTGGACGTATTGTAAGAGATACCGCAAAATTTCTTAGATAAATAAGTACATACGTTACATGTTGAACATTAAACTCTTTTATGAAATATAAAACTATACAAACAGTCTTTCACGTGGTAGGTATTATTGTTTCTTGCCTAAAAATTCATTATGTATGACCGTAAACAAACTTTTGAAATGACTCAGAGAATCTATACAAATTACCACCGCTTTCGATTACATGTTTTATTGATAAAATAAAAACTCGACAGAATATATAATGTTCAGTTTTTGCACTTTTCAAAATAGTTAAACGAATATCAGTATCAAAACTACAAAGTTATTGAAATCTACGAATACATTCAACGCGAGTTATATTAAACTTGTCAAGGTTAATGATAGATTACTTATATGTATCTCACTAATTCAAAAACACACTTTTGCATTGTAAATATTGTAAATTAAATAAATATATGTACCTGAGCAAACTTCACAAAAACACATTCGTCACATTAATGAATAACTGTTATTTTGACGATTGAAACTTGACTACGATTACGTTTTGGAACTAGTTGATGCCATTTTAAATTAGTTTTAAAAGATACGATTTTTGTCACTTTTTTTGCACCAAGACACAAAACAACTAAACTCATATTTAGTTCACAATACATTTAACACGTCTATTAAAACCTTAAATAACATTGCTTAACTTTCTAATACGATTCTTCTGCCGTTCGGCGCCATTAGACGTACAATACTTTTGTAAACAAAACATTTGAGGTGGCTTTGACAAGTTTTCATGGCACAACCACAAGCTGATGTTTTCGTGTGATTTACGTAATATTAAATCACCGAAAAATGTACTTTTAAATTAATATTGTCAAATATAAGGAATTTTAACATTCATTGTAATTGTCCAGCTACAAGATGAACCAAGTTTCAAGCTTGTGCGACCATTACAAGATACCCAACACTTATGATTACTAGATGAGTGAGTGAATCTGTTACACGAAGGGGCCTATATAATATTAGACTCGCCTTGCTCGCCCCAGACCCCCAAATAACGGGCTGCGCCCGTGCTAAGGCACCCAGAGAATAGAACCTTATTGCTAGTTTTAAATGATTCACCGCGAAGGTTTTTATTAAAAAATGACGTATATCTTTTCTAAATTAAAAACATTACCTATTAAAATAATTACCAAATTATAATAATGTTACCTAATAATTTGTATTGAATAATAATTGTTACCGAATTATTTCTATTGAATTTCCCTAGCAAAACTGTAAACACCCTAAATCATTGTAATTTACTACATTAAATAATTTCTTTGAATACATGACATTGTTTAATTTATTACAGCTCGTCCACATTCCAATGAATAATTGCTTAACTCATGCCTAAAAATGTGTGCCAGATGGTATTGAAGTCATTACTAAAACTTTGGTATCCATACGTGCCTTTTCAACAGGGAATAATCATTAAATCTTGACAAAGGGAACTTTCTACATATCCCCAAAACTGTGACATGTCTTGAATGATATTCTCTATAAACATAATTATTTATACTTGTTTATTTTATTAGAATATACTTGTTTATTTTATTAGAATTGATGCAATGAATATTTTAATTAATGATAAATTACATCCATATTTGATGTATATAATTAAGAAATTAAATACTGAAGGCCATGTCTGTTCTAAAGAAATAACAAATAACACAAAAAAGATATTACAAAATTTTTAGCACCTATCTTCTCTCAGTAGAAATTTGAACACAATAATCTTCCAAAAACAAGGAAAAATAGACATCCATACCATGCACAACAGGTTTTCTTATTGTGACCGGTTTTTTCTCTCTTTATGAAATATATTTTGACTTTAGAACATTGCACATTCAACATTATTGTGATGAGGGCATATTTTCATTCTCATCTATCAAAACTGCCCCTCAATATCTATCACTGTTGTACTCATAACAAACATAATGTGATTGTTTCAATCTTAACCATTTATTCACACTTCATTCTACCCTAATTAATCTGATGTGGGAACAAGGAACATTAATAAGAATGAACACAAAATTTCAGTTTCCCAAAATGAGTCATTCAAAATTTCAATGCAAAATTAAAATTAAGTATATCACATAGAAATAGAAGAATAATCAAACTCTGCTATATACCTTAAATTCTGTGGTTCTCAAGAAAATTTATTCAAAAATAACTACTAATATATTCTGTTGGGAAGTTGTGTTTATGATATTAGCCAATGCATTTCTTTGTTTCAAAACCGTTGAGTACAATCACGTTGGATATTTATTTTAAAAAATTAATTTTTATAAACAATTCTATGAAAGTTGCTCACAATTCTTTTGCAGAACTAACTAAATTACTACCATGAAATAATATTTCATAATGTATTATCTTCCACAACTAGAGCCATGAGTTCCTGATGGCATGATAGTTAGGAACTTTTTTTTATTAATATTAAATAAAAATTACATATGATCTATGTTGAAATAGAAAAATTTTCATCAGCTAACCTCTAAATGTTTTAATCGGATCTCTAATATTAGGCAAAATACAATTCTTAATAGAGTTTACATTTGTTGCAACACTTAACTCCTTAAAACCATTTTTATACTGACAATCAGACATCAATTTAAGCACTGACCATAGAAAACAAAATTGATCATGGCATTAGATCGTAATATTAATATTTAGGGGATCGTTACACTTGTTCGATGCTTCCCGAACGCCTCCTCGGATCCCACTACCTGACTCCTCGGCGCCGCGTTTCGGGCAGGTAGACAACGGCTTCCTCGTGGCGAGGCCGGTAGCCCCTCGTTCCAGGAAGGCGAGACAATGGTAATCCTCTGGTGCCGTTAGAGGGTGGGGTGTGCACTCGCCTGGCCGGCGCGACGGAGCGCATCCTCGTGGCGATGCCGCCACACCACCCCCCCGCGGAGAGGCGGAGCCTAGCCGGGCTGGAAAAAGGCCGGGAAGCGTACGCGGCGGCCGGCGCGCGTACGTCGCGTGACGGCGTCGTCGGCGCTAGCAGCGCGCGACTGTGGCCCGGGGCGACCGGCGGGATCTCTCAGGGCGCCTCGGTTGTCGGCGGCGCCGGTGGGGGCGCCGTCAGCGGGGTCGCCGTCAGCGGAGGCGCCGGAGCCGCCACAAACTGGGGCTGCGTCGGAAGTGCCGCCGTCTGGGGCGGCGCTGGGGGTGCTTGAGGCGGCGCCGCGGGTGACGGCGCTGGGGACGTCTGTCACGGGCAGGTAGGCCGGCTTCACGCGGTCAATGGACACGCGGGAGGGTTGCCCGCGGAGCTGCAGCGTGACAGTCTTGTCGTCGCGCTGCAGGACCGCGTGTGGCCCGGTGTAGGGTGGCGTCAGCGCGCCACGCACGGTGTCGTCCCGGAGGAAAACGTGCGTGCTCTGCGCCAGGTCCGGGAAGACGAATGACGCCGGCCGCGCGTGGCGTGCAGCCGGCGTGGGGCGGAGACGGGCGATCTGCTCCCGTACCTGCGTGAGGACGCAGGTGGCGTCAGCAGATGGGCTGGAGTGCAGTGGTGCGGCGAGCAGTTCGCCGGGAAGGCGCATCGGCTCGCCGTACACTAGCTCGGCGGCGGACGCTCCGATGTCCTCCTTCAGCGTGTTGCGGAGCCCGAGGAGCACCCACGGGAGGGCCGTGAGCCAGGCCTCGCCCTGATGGCACATTAACCCCGCCTTCAGAGTACGGTGGAAACGTTCCACCATGCCCGAGGCCTGGGGGTGGTAGGCGGTGGTGCGGTGTTTCTCCGTGCCGCAAAGCGTGAGGATGTTGCGGAAAAGCCGCGACTCAAACTGGCGACCTTGGTCACAAGTCATTCGCCGCGGTGCGCCAAATCTCGCCACCCAGCCGATGAGGAAAGCCCGGACGACGCTCTCGGAGGTGATGTCCGCGAGCGGGTACGCCTCCGGCCAGCGTGTGAACCTGTCAACTACTGTCAGCAGGTAGCGAAATCCGGAGGAAGGGGGAAGCGGGCCGACGATGTCCACATGGACATGCTCGAACCGCGCGGACGGCGTAGCGAAGGTGCTTAGCGGGGCCTTGACGTGGCGCGTCACCTTTGCGCGCTGGCAGGGCTCGCATGCGCGTGCCCAGTCGCGGCAGTCCTTGCGTAAGGACGGCCAGACGAAACGTTCCGCGACAAGGCGGGCAGTTGCACGTATGCCCGGGTGGTTGAGTCCATGAAGGGCCTGAAATGTCCGCCGGCGGAGCGGGGTGGGCAAGAAGGGGCGGAGGCGGCCCGTCGACACGTCACAGAGGAGCGTGGTGGAAGTCCCCGGGATGTCGACGCGCTGTAGGCGGAGTGAAGAGTCTGGGCTGAGATAGTCTTGAATCTCCTCGTCGCCCACCTGGGCGTCGGCGATGTCCTGGTGCGAGGGTTGTTGAGTGATGGCCTCTACGCGCGAGAGGCAGTCGGCCACCACGTTGTCGGCGCCGCGGATGTGCTCCACGTCCGTGGTAAACTGCGCGATGAAGGCTAGTTGGTTCACCTGGACGGGAGGGAGTTTGTCCCTGCGTTGTGAGAAAGCGTGGACAAGCGGCTTGTGGTCCGTGTAAATGCGGAAGTGCTGAGCTTCCAGAATGTGGCGGAAATGATGCACTGCCTCGTACACGGCGAGTAGTTCGCGGTAGTAGGCCGGCCACTCGGCCTGTCGACCGCTAATCTTCCGTGAGAAGAATGCGAGGGGCTGCCAGGCGTCGTTGACGTGCTGCTGCAGGCAGGCGCCCACGGCCACGCTCGACGCGTCGGTAAAAAGTCCTAATGGCGCGTTGGGAACCGGGTGTGCGAGGAGTGTGGCCGTCGACAGGCCCTCCTTGCATGTCTCGAATGCGCTCTCGAGCTCCGGTGTCCAGGGCACGGGGTCCTTCCCTTTTAGGTTTCTTCCGGCGAGAGCGTCGTGCAGCGGAGCCTGGAGTTCAGACGCTCGTGGCACGAAGGAACGATAAAAGTTCACCATTCCGAGGAAGCGACGGAGCCCCTGCGCCGTCTCCGGCCGAGCGTAGTCTCGGAGCGCGGCGACGCGGTCGAGGGGTGGGCGCGTGCCCGCGGCGGACACTGAGTAGCCGAGGAACGTCACTTCGGTGGCTCCGAGAATGCACTTTCCGGTGTTCACCACGACGCCGTACTGCGCGAGGCGCTCGAACAACGCACGCAGGTGCTGGTAGTGTTCCTCGTCGGACCGTGAGAATACGAGGATGTCGTCCAGGTACGGAAAACAGAAGTCCAGTCCCCGCGTCACCTCGTCAATAAACCGCTGGAAAGTCTGGCCCGCGTTCCGTAACCCGAACGTCATGAACGGAAACTCGAAGAGTCCGAAAGGCGTCGTGATGGCTGTTTTACACACGTCTCCTTGGTGCACGGGGATCTGGTGGTATGCCTTTACCAGATCGATCGTCGAGAAGACGGTGCAACCCGCGAGGTCGTGCGTGAAATCGCCGATGTGGCGAACCGGGTAGCGATCGGGGACGGTGCGCGCGTTTAGGGCGCGGTAGTCCCCGCACGGACGCCACGCGTCGGCTCCCTTCCTGGCGAGGTGCAGCGGTGACGACCACGGGCTGTCGGACGGTCGCGCGGTCCCAACTCGCACCATCTCGTCGAACTCCGTCTTAGCGACGGCGAGTTTTTCCGGCGCGAGGCGGCGCGGCGGGCATGACACGGGGGGACCGTCCGTCGTCCGGATGAAATGGACAGTGTCATGTCGCGCCGCGCGGGGCAGCCCGGGCGGGCGCGTGATGTCCGGGAACTCCGCGAAGAGTGCCGCCAACGGCGAGGGTGCGATGATGGCCTTGGCGCTGCACTGCGTCGTCGTGGCGGCGGTCCCCTTCACGGAGAGGCCCGTGGTGAGATCGACGAGCTGCTTCGTGCGACAGGCCGGGGCGAGGTTGTAGTGCGCCAAGAAGTCGGACCCGATGATCGCCACGTCGACGTCAGCGATGACGAAACACCACGAGAAATCGCGGCGGAGACCTAAGTTGAGCGTGAGTCGCAGGGGGCCGTATGTTTTGATGCGGGTTTCGTTGGCCGCCCCAAGCTCGAACGTAGTCGCCGTGCGGCGGCCCGGCAGGAGGCGTCGCGGGAAACAACACAAGTCCGAGCCGCTGTCAATGAGGAACTCGCGCTTGCTGTTCTTTTCCGCGATGAAGATGCGACTGCCTCCCGTCGGGCAGCAAGGGCAACCAGTCGCCGCAACTACTGGCTGCCGTTCGCGTTTCCCGCCATCGTGCACGGCGCGCGGCACTTGGTGGCTGCTGGACCGAACTGCGCGTGGTACCAACACACGCCGTTCGGGGGCGGGCCTCCCCTGCGCCCTATCCGGGAGCGAGATGGCGAGCGCGGTCGCTCTCCCAGGTGGCGCTGCGGTTGCAATGCGGCGAGTTGTTGCGAGAGCTCGTCGAGGCGACGCGCAAGGGCGTCTAAGGTGATGGCCGGCGGGGCGGGCGGGGCGCGCGCAGCGTGCACGGCAAACGGAACGGGCGTCGGGGCGACCTCCAGGATCTTGTCTGCGAGATCGGCGAGCTTATGCAAGGCGAGTTCGCTCTGCGTGGCCAGGATCGCCTGAACTGACGTTGGTAAGCGCTGGAGCCACAGCTCGCGCAGAAACCTGTCGTCGACTTGTGTAGCGCCCGCGAGGTTGTGAAGGTGGCGCAGGAACTGGCTCGGCTTGCGGTCTCCCAGCTCCTCTCCGCCGATCAGTTGGCGCACGCGTTGCTGCTCGGAGGCCGAGAGGCGCCGGATGAGCTCCGTTTTTAGGAGCGAGTACGGCGCTGCAACTGGCGGGTTGAGGAGAATGTCCTCCACCTCCGCGGCGAAACGGCAGTCCAGCTGCGATACAATATAGCTGTACCGCGTGGTCTCCGAGGATATGCCGGAGAGCTCGAACTGGCTCTCGGCCTGCGCGAACCACAGCGACGGCCTGTCGCTCCAGAAGGGTAGGAGTTTCACCGACACGCGGTGAACGTGGTTGCCTTTTGGAGGCGGTGGGAGTGGGCGCGCTTCGTGCGCGGGCTGTTGCTGCTGCTGCATGAGGAGCCTGCAGTGCTTCCATGATGCTAGTCAGGAGGCTGTCACGCGGAAGCGAGCGATGANGCATGATAGTTAGGAACTTTTTTTTATTAATATTAAATAAAAATTACATATGATCTATGTTGAAATAGAAAAATTTTCATCAGCTAACCTCTAAATGTTTTAATCGGATCTCTAATATTAGGCAAAATACAATTCTTAATAGAGTTTACATTTGTTGCAACACTTAACTCCTTAAAACCATTTTTATACTGACAATCAGACATCAATTTAAGCACTGACCATAGAAAACAAAATTGATCATGGCATTAGATCGTAATATTAATATTTAGGGGATCGTTACACTTGTTCGATGCTTCCCGAACGCCTCCTCGGATCCCACTACCTGACTCCTCGGCGCCGCGTTTCGGGCAGGTAGACAACGGCTTCCTCGTGGCGAGGCCGGNCGCGGGCTGTTGCTGCTGCTGCATGAGGAGCCTGCAGTGCTTCCATGATGCTAGTCAGGAGGCTGTCACGCGGAAGCGAGCGATGAGACGTGGCGCGGCGTAGTACGCGTACGCGGCTGATCGCGGGCACGGCGGTAATGCGGACGAACGACGAACACACTGCGCGTCACTGAACGGGGTCACCACTTTAGGGGATCGTTACACTTGTTCGATGCTTCCCGAACGCCTCCTCGGATCCCACTACCTGACTCCTCGGCGCCGCGTTTCGGGCAGGTAGACAACGGCTTCCTTGTGGCGAGGCCGGTAGCCCCTCGTTCCAGGAAGGCGAGACAATGGTAATCCTCTGGTGCCGTTAGAGGGTGGGGTGTGCACTCGCCTGGCCGGCGCGACGCAGCGCATCATCGTGGCGATGCCGCCAGAAATACATTGATATTAGTTGGAGATGGAGAAAAATATTTCAGCATTTTCATAAAATTTACATGTTACATACTTCAAAAACCACCCCATGCCTTAATAGAGGTCAGGTCTCAAGTATTCATAATATTTCCAGGAAATTCAAAACTTGATTTAATAGCTCATAAATTATGGGGCAATGTCACAGATCATGCCCCTATTATTTTGCACAAATAAAAAAAACAATAAAGAAAAGAAACCGAGTAAGGAACGATCTTATTTTAATTAAAGCAACTAATATAATATCAGTATCGATCTATTATAACATATCTCTTGGATTGGCTAGCCTTCTCCTGGCGTTAGCTGCGGTTGTGAATGAGCTCTCTCTATTTTTCAGTTTAATCTTTCTAATTATTTTATTTTTTCGAGTTTTTTGTGATCAGTAGTTGCATTTAGATCCCAACTTTCATTGTAGTGTAAAATTCTTTGTTCTTTGTGAGTGTTAAGTGAAAAAACACTAAAAACATTTCCTAAGGTTTTCAAACTCAACGGACCAAATATAATATCATATTGTTTTCATTCAGTGCTTCATTCAAAGTTGTGATAATGTTTACGTAAGTACAAACGGAATCATAAATTTAACTTCTTGGTGCATTAAAATTAATTATTTTGCTGTATTTAGATTTTCTGGTGCGTATACTATTACATCATTATTAACTTACAAATAACGTACTCTATTGTTGCACTGCTCAAGTTTCGTCGTCGTAAATAGAATTATTACAATATTTTACCATTCGATGTACATTGTTTTCGTGATCTTTTTGTAGTTATTCATTACAATTTAACATAATATTGCCTTAGTTATTGTGGAATTAATTTATCTGCAGTTGTCATCCTAAATTATTTCTGTGATTTTAGTTGTCGGTTTGTTTATTTACTTATTTAAACCCTGCCCCATTGTTGCACCCAAGTTATCGTCATAATTCATAGAATTATTACATTATTTTACAATTCGTTGTTCTTGATTCTTTCGTATTTATTTACATTTTAACACAATATACGGTAGTTATTGTCGAATTAATTAATCTCCAGTGGTCGCCCTAAATAATTATTTCAATCATTTTTGTCGTCGGTTTGTTTGTATATTTAATTTATTTATTATCTCATTTGTAACTTCCGTAGTAATAAATATATTATTATCTAACATCCTTCATTCAGTGTTAGTTGTCATTTTTCGTGTATTCTCATTTGCTTGTGTCGTTAAGTTGCTAACTATCTCACAACAATGGACACTATCGCATTCCTCAACTCATTCAAAGCTGATCTTCAGAAGGCGTACAATGAC